>SJYA01000455.1:1347734-1552628 GCA_006410615.1 Neotragus moschatus
AATGAGACGGTCAGGCAGTACCCAATCTCTTTCCTCCTCTCTCCCAACTCTCTATCTTTTAAGGCAGATGGAATTCTGTAACTATTGCTTTTGAAAGAACACTGCCTAATACACCCAGGTCCAAAGTCATCCCGCAGTACTAAATGAACAGTCTCTGATAAGGAGGGCAGTAGTGAAGACAAGGGTGCACTAAGAGCTCTGTACCACTCTAACGTGCCTCACGTGTGCCATCCTGTCCAACCTGCACAACAAGCCTATGCAATAACAGAGAGACACCATGGTGCGGTGGGCATCGGGGACACTAGAACAGGGTGTTAAAGGCCTCACCCCTAACCGTGGCTTTGGCATGCACTGGCTGTGTGATCCTGAGGTGGTTTCTTAAGCTCTCGGAGTTTACCTTTCCTCCCCTATGGGCAGCGATGGAGTTTACCCTTCCTCCCCTATGGGCAGCAATGCCCGTGTGGAAAGCTGCCATGAGGAATGATGAGACACAAAGCAAACAAGCAGCGCTTCTGACTGGGAGAGCCTTCATACACATCAGCTGAACCTGGCAAATCCAGAAGTTGTTTCTAGAAGGATAGTTCTATATGTCTCACTTATAAGAAGTAATGATGGTCATGGGTAAGAGAGGAGAGGCATGTGTGAGACCTAGAGTTCAGTATCTGGTGAACGTCCGACATTGGCCACTGGCTGCCAACTGTTGGGGACACAAGGTTGGCTGATGGGTCTCCTTGCTCACATGCTGGGCACTCAGACGTGTCCATAGGGGTGGCAGCTCCGGCTGAGTGGTGACAGGTCGCCAGGGCAAGGAGCCTGTTCATGGCTTCCACATGGGTCTAAGCTGCTTCCAGTTTCTCTGGACAGTGGGAAAAGATGGTCCAGGGCGCTGCAAAGGCTGAACTGACCCTGATCCCCCAACTAATGGGTTGTCGGCTTTATTGGAGTGAGGGTAGGGTATGCCCCTTTGGGCTGGGCTGTCTGGGAAGCTGGACAATCTGTGTCTCCTTCCAAAGAACAATTCTGAAAACTGCTGCTCCGAATAAATATTTTGGTTGCATTTTGGGATGTGGCCGTGGGGGAGATTTCCATTGAATGTGGTTTGCAAGGCAATTCTCTTCAGCTGTTTACTCCCCGAGATCCCCACGGCTGGTTCCTGGCAAGCAGCCGTGTCTGCTGCACTCCTGGGCCGCTGGGACCTGGATACTCCTCCTCACAGAGGCTGTACCGGCCGGGCCTTCCTGGGGGTCAGATTACAAAGATGCCCTAGGCGCCAGCCACTAGACCCTCTCCACTTTCCAGTTCCACCTTGCCCTCCTTTGCCAGTGCTGGCCAAGGCTGGTGCTCTCCTAGGAGCCTCGTTCCCACCAACTAGGGGGAAACTGAAATTAGCTGAGCTGCTCTGGGCCAGGGGCTTGGAATTCCTGCGGGCCTAGAGATGTGGCCTCGTCCGTTTCCTCTTCCCAGGGTGGCCTCCTGCTCCTGCTCCTCTCCACCCACTCACCTCTTCCCTGGAGCCAGAACCACAGAGCAGGCACCGTGCAGTCTGAGCAAGGCCACTGTCTCCCACCCATCCCCCACCCGTCCGAGCCCTCTTGAGAGAAAACCCATCCCCAAGGGGCCAGAACATACCATGTCTCTTGGTTACAGTGGCTGTGACAACTATCCTACCCCTCCGAGGCCAGGGTCCTAGGGCTGCCGAGGCCCTGCGTGCCCGGTGTTTGTGCCCACTCAGATCACCAAGTCCTCCAGCCAAGAGGTCATCACTAATTGCAAAGCGGAGGTAGGTAAAAGTGGAGGCATCAGGCCCGCTTCTGTGCCAGCTCACCCTAGATAGAGCCTGCTCCCTGCTCCTGCTGGGGCTGGATTTCTGGGCAGAGAGGAATTCGTGGGATCAGGGTCTGACAATCAAAAGAGAGAAACTACAAAAACGGGGGGAAAGGACATTTCTGGGCACAAAGTAAGATGTTTGTAGTACGGGACCCAGGAAGAAGATGCTTCACCAGGGATGGACCGTGAGGATGATCCTGGTTAGGGGAGCTCATGTTGTGACTAGGCATTTGGAACGTTAAAGACCCTTGTAGGGAAGGCATCCTTGAGGCTGGGTGGAGATTGTTTTTTCTCCCGCTAATTTTTTCACCTCTCCAAAGCCACTCCCCAGTTCCTTTGACATGCATCCATTTCTGGATGGTCCAAGAGTTACAGTGATATGGACCTTTTAGAACTCCACCTCATTTTGTGGGTGAGAAGCTGAAGCTTCCGGAAACCAAAGTTTATGCCCAGGGTCCCAGAGTAGGATGAGGCAGAACCTGGATTTGGACTCATTTATCAGAACCCCTAGACCAGAACTCCTGCCATGGCACCATGGCTGCTGTCAAACAGAGAAAAGACAGAGTCTGTCTCCCCAGCTGGGTGCCTTGGGACTCTTGTGCCTGTACTTGCAGTGAAAGTTGCTGGTCTCTCCCCACCTTCTCCTAGTGGTCCAGAGACCAGTTGCAGGCATTTAGGAAGGGGGCTGGTGGGAGTGGGGGACAGTCTGCATTCCTGGAGCGGCAGGGAGCTGACCAGCCCACATGGCACTAACTCTCCGCTGGCAGTCTGCAGAACAGGGTGTCCCTCCTTCCCCCCTAGCGCCACTCAGCCCCAGGCTCTGGGCTTAGCACCTGAAGACTGAAGATCCAACCCCGCCCCTAGCCTAGCTCATCCTGCCCCAGACTGGGAGGATGTGGGAAACCCAGTTCCACCGAGGGCTAGAATTTTCTCACCATAAGCCACATGCCCTGTGGGTGCCCTGGGCTTGCCTCGGCTCACCTGTCATGGTCTTGTTTTAGTGCTTGGGGGGCAGGGGCAGAGCATCTCCCTGGGGGTCTGATCTGAGGCTGGTCCTGCAGCCCTCATCACAACTTGAGTCCAGCTCACTTCACGGAGAGGCTGGCACCTGGGCCTCATACTCATGGCGATGAGGTCTGGACGCTGCCGTGAAGGGAGAAGGGCCAGGACTGCTGAGTTCCCTTCTAACAGGCACCGACTGTCACACTGGAAGCACACACACAGGCCTGGGCAGCCGCGGCTGTGATACCAGCATTTCTCTGCAGGCCATCTTGGGGAGCAGGCCAGAGACCAGGCCATGGCCCTCTGGCCTGGGGAGGGGGAGACCCCCCCCTACCCACCGGGTCTCCCCAGTGTTGAACAGGTCCACAGTGACAAAGGGGTCACTCTGGCCTTGGTCTTGGCCCTGTGCTCTAATTCCCATCTTCCAAACTCTAACTGCAGCAGGGCGTCACTCAGAGCACCAACACGGCGGGAGCAGTAGGGCACTCAGCTACACCCAGGCATGTAACGTACAGGGCTTCAGCCTAGTCACCTGGTCTGGCTCAGCCTACAGATCAAGGCCATGTTCCATCTTATTTCTCTTTGAGCTGACTGTTGGGCTGTCTGAGTCCCAGCCTGGAGAGAAGGGATGTCTTTTGTGCTGGTCCAGGAGGTACAACTTGCCCTTCTGCCCAGAAATGGCTTTGTGCCACCTCAGTCTTACATTGGTTACTTACCCCCACCCCAATCTTTTAAAACAGTATGTCAGTATGCAGAGTATAAGTCAAAAAGGACAAACCCTTCATGGAAGCTTGCCTTTTATGGAAATAATCACTGTACCAATTATGGAGTGCTTACTATATGCCAAGCTCCACACCAAAATTTCACCTGTATTGAATCCTCACAATAATCATCACAGGAAGCAGTGCTAATATTATTCCCAGGTGAGGAAAACAAAGCTCAGAGTCCATATTTAAAGCTCTAAAGTCCTGCCCATCCCCCAGTAGCTGAGCACTGACATGTGTGTTTTATCAATGGCCTTTGGGAGCTGTTTCTTGGGAACTGGGTGGTGATTCAAAGTGATGATGCTAAATCGTGACGTGCTCTCCCCCAGCAAGCAAAGTAGAAGTGCTCAGCCGGCACGCACCTGCTTCAGGCCACCTGCCCACCTGACCCTGGGCTCAGGTTAGGAGCCACGGGAGACAGGAGCCCTTGCACTGCCTTCTGCCATGGACACAGCTCGCTCAGCACACATCTTCTGGGCCAGCCTGGTGCTGAGTTGGCCTCTCCCCACCCACTGTTCCCAGAGACCACCCTAATGGGATGGGCAGAGGCTCCAGCTGGCTGGGGCACCTGAGAAAAGAAAAACCAGGAGAGAGATCCTGGGTCTCAGTCCATGCGAATCCCATTGTCACAACCTCTGGCTGATGTGTACGCTCTTCTTGACATGGTCTGGCTGTCCCAGCTTGCATATTCCGACCATCTGCAAATCTGGCTCATTTACGAATCTGCTCCCAGCTCACCTCTGGGAACAGTGGAGCCCTGCTCAGACACATCAGTTTTCCCTCTCAGGCTCTCCCAGACACTATTTCCCGAGCTATTACATAATCAGGGGAGCCCAGCCCCCACCCACCAGGTCTTTAATTGGAAAGCTCTTTCCCAAGGGCGTTGGGGAAACTTGTGCCAGCCCAGGCCTTCCTGCATCTCAACCCCCACTGTGGTCTCTCTTTCTCTCTCACACACAGACACACCCAGGCACCCTGGAGCAGCTGAGGCCACATCTTCTGTCCACGCAATCGGCCATGCCCAGTAGCTTACATGCTTTGTGCTCATGGTGAAATACGATGCGCTGGGTCCTTCAGGCCCACTCACACCAGGAAGTCCTCTATGACCACTGGCTCATGGCTGGTCTCCTCCTGGCTCCCACAGCACTGTATGCTCCCCATGGCTGCATCTGTCTGCCTAAGGAGGCTATGACCTCTCCAGGGAAGGGACCAAGTCAGATTCCTCCCTGTACCCCCAGCACCTGAATCTGTCCGGTCCTGAGTGGGCGCTGGGAAAGTGGATGAGGAGCTCAGTGAATGAAGAGAAGGATGCCCTGTAATAGGTGGCCTGGGAGCAGTGTAAAAGCAGCCTTATAGACTTCCCAGAAGCACCATATAACATCAGCTCTAGAGAGATTGAGAAATCAATCCACTTTTCAGGGCAGAAACTGAAGCCTAGCTGGGGACAGGTGGTGCCTAAGGGTGCCACCTGTTCGTGGCAGAGCCAGGGACTCGTCCCAGCTCCCCCCAGGCCTCTCCGTACTACCATGCTGCCCCTGAACCTTGATAACAGGCTCTGGGGGATTCATTTCCTCAGTAATGAATCCACCATCCTGGGCTCAACTTGGGACACAAACACCACCAAGACCCAGTCTGGTGGTCAAGTTGCTGTGCAGACATATACCTAAAGAGCTACAAAGTAGGGTGAAAAGGAAGCAACAGAAATTCATACAGAGGGATCCCCCAGGGGGATGCGACAGGTCAGGAGAGACATCTTGGAAGAGGTGACATCCAGTTTGCGTTTTAAATGAGAATTTACGAGGAGGACTCGGTTGGAGATGAGAGAGAGGAGAGGAAGTGGTGGTCCAGTGAAAGAGAAATGCGCAAAGACACAGAAACATGAAATGATACAGCAGGATGGGGAACTGCACAAGCCCAGTGGTGAGGCCGAAGCCCTCAGTACAGAGGGGACCTGCACTCGGAGGCTGGCACAGGGGTCAAGGCCACATCCAGAAGGGGCTCGAAAGCCATGCTCATCCAACTGGACTCCAGTTCTCAGGTAAAAAACCTTATCTCTGGAGTTCATATGCCCCACAATCCCCCTTCCTTTGTCCTTCCACCATCTCCAGTGAGGTAGGATGCTAAAACCTTACTCAGTCATTTACCCAGGCAGTCCCCCAGTTCAGTTCAGTTCAGTCGCTCAGTCATGTCCAGCTCTTTGTGACCCCATGAATCGCAGCACGCCAGGCCTCCCTGTCCATCACCAACTCCCAGAGTTCACTCAGCCTCACACCCATTGAGTCAGTGATGCCATCCAGCCATCTCATCCTCTGTTGTCCCCTTCTCCTCCTGCCCCCAATCCCTCCCAGCATCAGAGTCTTTTCCAGTGAGTCAACCCTTTGCATGAGGTGGCCAAAATATTACAGTTTCAGCTTTAGCATCATTCCTTCCAAAGAAATCCCAGGGCTGATCTCCTTCAGAATGGATTGGTTGGATCTCCTTGCAGTCCAAGGGACTCTCAAGAGTCTTCTCCAACACCACAGTTCAAAAGCATCAATTCTTCAGTGCTCAGCTTTCTTCACAGTCCAACTCTCACATCCATACATGACTACTGGAAAAACCATAGCCTTGACTAGACGGAACTTAGTCGGCAAAGTAATGTCTCTGCTTTTCAATATGCCATCTAGGTTGGTCATAACTTTTCTTCCAAGGAGTAAGCGTCTTTTAATTTCCTGCCCTGGAATAAGCTCTTCTCAACTCACAGGCCCTCTTCTTGGCTACAGAGAGCCTTGCATCTTAGATACTGGAGGAGCGGTGCTATGCTAAGAATTGCTACTAGCAGAAATGAGTTGATTTCAGAATATGTTGTTCTTAGGGATAAGCCTGCCAGGCTCCCCTGCCCCTGGGATTCACCAGGCAAGAATACTGGAGTGGTTAGCCATTCTCTTCTCCAGGAGATCTTCCCAACCCAGGGGTTGAACCCAGGTCTCCTACATTGCAGGTGGATTCTTTACCGTCTCAGCCACCAGGAAAGGCTAGGGATGAGCCTCATCAACAGGTTTGGAACTTTAGCCAAAGCAGCTTCTCTTGAGTCTGAGTGAATGAAAGGGTTATTGCATGGCCCAGGGCTCCAAGAGGATTCTGTTTGGAGCTGAGAGAAGGCCCACTCCGGCCGTGCATTTCCCTACAAGACTACCTACACAAGAATCCTGGAGGAACTACTTGGACCTTCACCAGGCTCCAGGACTCAGTAAAAAAAACTCAGAAGCATGAACCACAGAAGGCTGGCAAGGGATGAAGCTAAGGAAGAAGAGGCTTTGGGAGCTTTGTGCCTGGTAACCCGTGTGGCTATCACCATTCCAGGGTTGGGAGGGTCTGCCCACTGCTGCCCTCCTGGCCCCAGCACCTGATGGTGACACGTGGGCACTATGGCAGAACCCAATGAGTTGTATGGGAACCAAGTGCTGTTTCCATGAGGCCCCATGGCTCCTTTTTTTCTTTTTCTATTTTATTTACTTACCTTTAATTTGGGTTATTGTTAAAAGTCTTTACTGAATTTGTTACAATATCACTTCCGTTTCATGTTTTGGCTTTTTTGGCCATGAGGCACGTGGGATCTTACCTCTTCGACCAAGGCTTGAACTTGCACCCCTGGCTTGAAAGGTGAAGTCTTAACCACTGGACCACCAGGGAAGTTCCTCTTTTTTAAAAACTGAAGTATAGTTGATTCACAATGTTCTGTTAGTTTCAGGCATACAGCAAAGTGATTCAGTTATAGACACACATAAATTTTTAAATCACACAGTGATTATCCAGTCCCTACCCAACCCTTAACTTATCACCAGCTCAGTGACCCTTTGTCCTAAAACGTCTTCCAGGAGGCAATGCCCTCTGAAAAAGCCCTTTTCCTGACTCGGGAGATGCAGTCAGGCCTCCTGTGTGACAGATGTGGAAACTGAGCCCAGGCAAGGGGAAGTGGTTGCCTAAGGGTCACGCGCTGAGGCGACTGTGAGGGTTCAGGAGGACCCAGGGCTCCTCACTCTCCACCTCACCACCCGACTTCCTGGAGGTGACTCAGCAAGACAGTCGGCACAGGAAGGAAGTGGGGAAGGGAAGCCCAGCCCGCTGGATTCCAGGTCACCACTCTGTTCGTCCAAAGCCACCTACCACCTTGGCCTTGCGGCTCTGCCTGGTGTCCGTGGCCTTTTAGCCCTCTCTTCCCAAGACCACAGCTGCTGACCATTTCCTCCAGGGTGAGACTCACTTGACCGCTCTGGGGTCTCCAGGGACTCCCGTGGCACTTCCCTCTGCTAGGTCAGGGGGTCACTTCCACAGACTTGGCGAGTGGCCGAGCCTGTGTGGGTCAAAGGCTCATGGATGAAATGAAACCAGGAGGAATTACAGCCTCGTGTTTCGTAACTGGAGCTCTGGAGCCAGTATCCTGGGCGCATCGGTTGCTGTCTCTGGGTGCTTTGGTTAACTCAGTTTCTTTGTAAATCTGTTAAGAAAAAGTGACCCCACCTACTTTGTCAGTTGCTTGGAGGATGAGCTGAGATCTTACTATGAAGCCTACCATAAACTAAGCCATTCATTGTAGCCCCTGTCATTGCTGCCTTTGCTAGGTAGACTGCCACACATCATTTCATTTAATTCTCATGGCAAGCCTGAGAAGTAGATAAATTATTCTCACTTACCTGGAGAGACACCCAAAGCTCAGGGAGGTGTGGGCACCTACCTCATGGGTGGTGGAGATAGAATTTGAATCTGGTGCAACCTGATTCCAGGGCCCAAGTGTTTCCCCACGAGTTAGAGCACCTTCTCTTGATGTTAGGTGTCCTTTGCTAGTGTTTGTACTCCTGGCTACAGGCTTGCATGGGCAGGGCCTCTGGCCTCTCCCCCAGGACTAGAGTCTTGGCTCTGCCACTTCCTAAGAATGAGAAGGGGAATCTCTGTGCCTCTATGGTCCCATCCACGGCCTAGAAATTGGCTCTCTCCTGGCCCTCTTTACACAAGAGGAAATGAGATGCCCCAAGCTTGCAAACCATCCTGTCTGAACTCACAGTGTTTTTCCTGAAACCAGAACAACTACTGGAACTGTGATCAGTGCAGCCTGAAGCTCGGGGTTCAGGAAGACCAAGCCTCGAGAAGAGTCTATCTTGGTCACCAACAGAAAATGCCACAGCTTCTTTAGCCTGGGGGCTTTCCATATGCTGAGAACAGGCCTCCGAGAACAAGGAGGAACAGACTGTAAATACATCACAAGTCTCTCTGCTTCACTGGACTAGAAGTTCCCCAAGGGGCAGGACCAGCTCACAGCACAGGCTTTGGATGTTGGATGGAGTACAGTCTGCCCTCAAGCTCTAGCCACATGGGCCACCTGCTGGGTCACCAAGCAGACCATCACCACCACCTCTAAGATCCCCTGACTCCCCAGGGAGAAGATAGCATCCCCTCCTTTGTGAGCACCCATCCCCACCTCAACTGCAGCATATTATCATACCATATGTCCTATTTCAACCTAGAATTCTTATTGGAGCAAGGGGAGGATTTGAATAAATAAATACACTTAAGCTTAATTGTTTTTCATCTGTTTCTCTTGCTGGATTGCAAGTCCCTTGAAAGTTCATTCTGTGTCATATTTATAATTCTCAAAGACCAGCACAGGGTGCCTGTGAGGGTTGGTGGTGTGGTTCTCTCTCCATCCACGCAGCCTGTGTCCTGTTTCACCATCTTCCCATACCCCCAACTCCTACAGGCTGGGCGTGTATCAGAATGATGAATAAAACAGATACTTACAGATCCCACTACTAGCAACAGAGCTGGTTTATATATATATCTATCTTGACACATTCTGGGCTTACTTTTGGGTTCTGGGCTACATTTTCAAAGAGCAAAGTCCTTGTTTAAGTAATCTTTTGCAGAAAAGTGAGCTGATATTGAAGATCCACTGTGGGATGGCAGTAAGGAGCAGGGGCTTCCCTGATGGCTTTAGTGGTAAAGGATCTGCTTGCCAATGCAGGAGACGCACGTTCAGTCCCTGGGTCAGGAAGATACCCGGAGAAGGAAATGGCAGCCCATTCCAGTATTCTTGCCTGGAGAATCCCATGGACAGAGGAGCCTGGTGGGCTACAGCCCATGGGATCACAGAAGAGTCCGTCACGAGTTAGCAATTAAACAACAAGGAGTAGGGGCTCATCAAAAGCCCTATAAAGTTTTCTTTTCTCTTTTACTTTGCTCCTGAGCAGAATGGCTGGCCACTTCTAGGACACACCAAACACTGTCTGACCTGCATACAGCTGGATTATGAGAGTTTGCTGTGGCCTTTTAACTACGGACTGTACCATGCACAGACCCCGCCTCTTGTCTGACTCAAGGAACTCTGGGAAAAGCAGTATCAAAGGCTTCCAGGGGTGGGGGATGGGGAGAGCAAGCAGAGAGCAGGAGTTTCTTAGACCCCAGAGCCAGGAAGTGGTTCCAAGCTTCTATGAGTCTCTGGTTGTCACCTGGGAAGAGCGAGACTCAAACCCTCCCTGCAGAGTTCCTACAGGACCAGTGTGAGAAGATAGGATGTTCAAACAACTAGCTCAGAGCACAGTAAGCATCAACTTAGTCATTCCACAAATACTAGTTTAGCATCTACTATGGGCCAGGTGGGCTTTCCAGGTGGCACTAGTGGTAAAGAGCCCGCTTGGCAATGCAGGAGGAGGAGATGCAAGTTTGATCACTGGGTCGGGAAGATCCCCTGGAGGAGGGCATGGCAATCCACTCCAGTATTCTTGCCTGGAGAATCCCATGGACAGAGGAGCCTAGTGGGCTATAGTCCATGGGGTAGCAAAGAGTCAGACTGGGCTGAAGCGACTTAGCATGCACGCATGAGCTAAGTGGTGTTCCTGGCACCAGAAATAGTATACAATGGCATGTGAGTGCATTAAGACAAACAAAGCAGGGTCTAGGATGGGGGCAGCAGGAGGCATGGCCATTTTATATAGAGGCCAGAGAAGTCTTTACCAAGACTTCTTTACATTTCAGTAAAGCCCTGATGGAAATGAGGGCCTGAAACTTGTGTACATTTTTCCCAGCAGAGGAAACAGCAAGTACAAAGGCCCTGAGGGCACTTTGAAGAACAGTACAGGGGCCAGAGGATATGGGGTATTAGAAGTTATTGGTGGCTGCACCACTGGGGCTGTGGAGGCATTTGTAAGACCTCTGGCTTTTACTCAGAGACAGGAAGTCACTGGAGGCTTTCCAGGTTGACACAACCTGACTCTTACAACTGATCAATACCTTTCTGCCGCACCTTCCCTTCAAAGTCTTATTCAATACTCAGACCTCTACCACTCCAGCTCATAGGCTTTCTCCTTTCTCACATTCTTCCAGCTTTCTAAATCGACCCAAACCAGGAGGACCTCTGCTCGTTCTGCCAAATGTGGGCTGGAAAGGGGCCTTGCAGAGACGCTGCGGTTGGAAAGAGAGAGAAACAGAGAGAAGCCTTCAGCAGGGGATCCTGCTCTCCTTCGGTGCTTGGAAGGCCTCTGGGCCTGGTTCGGCTTCAGTAAGCACACACATTGGGTGCCCAGTGATGCCGGGGACACTGGCGGAGTCCCCATCGTCACTTCTTCATCTGAGACAGCTTGGCCCAGAACTAGGAATTTCAGTTGGTATTTCCTTGCCCTGTTTGTTTACCAAAAGGTGAAATCGATTGTTCTCAAGTGAAACCGTTCCCATCTCTATCAGTGACTCTTAACCTTTTGTGGGTCACCTGCCCCTTTGAGAATCTGCCGAAAGCTGTGCACCATCTCTTCAGAAAATGAACGCAGAATATACATTCAGTCTCTTTTAACTTCAGGGCTTTCACAGATCCCTGAAAATTTAGCAGTGAAACTAATGTCTATGCTGACAGTTTCTCAGTCTGTAGTACCAAGGGATTGAATGAAGGATGCGGAGGATTGAATGAAGGGAACGAACAAGTGAAGAAGAAGGGAGCTGCATGCACTTGGGGGATTTCAAGGCAGGACAAGGACAGACACGCAGCGCTTCTGAACACCTGGATTCTTGCTGATAGCTCCTGTAGGCTTCAGAGAAGCCAACTGAGATGTATTAACAGCACACACGTGGTGAATTTTTACTGGATAGGTGTTCTCCAGAGAGAGCACCACATTTCCTTTGCTGTTGTTCAGGCACTAAGTCGTGTTGTCTGACTCTCTGCAACCCCATGGACTGCAGCATGGACTCTTTTCCTTAAATTTCATCTGTCGCTCTCGTCCAGCCCTTCCGAGTGACCATCTTTCTCAAAGGTATCACACACTTTCCTGCCATTCCAGGGTATGGAGCAACACGGTAAGCATAAATTCGGACATGTATAGATAAGCCATTTCTTCTTCCTGACATACAGCTGAGCCAGCTGAGACCTGGAGCCCCAAGTCAGTCCTTCCCCATCATCACCCTCCTGCTGGGACCCAGGCTTCCAGCCTCCCTCTTCATTTTACTGTTCTGATACGTGTCCTGAAATGCTGGAATGAACTTTCAACTCATTCTTAATAGCAGCATCTCTCCCTGTGAGGCTTTTAACATAATCTCATTTTCTCCCAATCACTGTACTATGTTCTGACAGAGGGAGACCTTCAGATGTGACTGGAGTGAGTAGGGATCTCTGCCCAAACATGCAATAGCCCCAGAGAGTTCTTCTGCTGGAGCAGTCTCCAAGGCCCCAGAGACAAGGCTCTGAGGCGCCTCCCACTTCTTCTCTCAATGGTCTCCCTCTCTGCCCTCCTCTTGCCCCCGCCCCACCCCACCCCTCAGCACCAGGCTCTGGCCGTCTGAAGCTGGGAAGTCCCCAAACAAACCCGCTGTTTCCCAGCTCGCTTCCTTTGCGTTTGCTGTGCCTGCCGCCTCGCACAGCGGCCACCACCTGCTTGCCTTCCCAAAGCTCCCGTCCCTCTGCGCAAGCCTCACCTTCCCAACCTCCTCAGAAGATCCGCTTCCTTCCTTTGCAGATCCAGGGTCCCTACCTCAACCGTGGCACCTGTGACATTGTATTTCTGAACTCAGCACTTCTAACAATGCATTTCCAACCTCTTTTTTGAAACTTTTTCAGGGGAAACAAAGGCAGAGCTTAGATAAACACAACTGTTTACCTGTTCATCCCGTGACCTGTGTCTTATTTATCTTTATTTCCCCAGCAAACAGCACAGGGTACACACTGATGCTTCGGTACATATTTGTTAATAAATGTGTCCTTTGCAGAGCTGTTCTCTCTTTACCCGAAGAGCTGGGCTGTCTGTTGTAATCTCAACCTCCTGCCCTCCCACCGCCTCCACTTCCATTCTGCTGGGAACTTGTTAGAACTGTGTGCAAACCATGAGGAAACAGGCACTAAGGGATTCTCCTAGGAGGAAACTGATGGACTTCTGTTATGGACTTAGGTTACTGCATCTTAAGTGACGGCCGTTCTGGTGTAGTTGTGCCTTCTGAGATCCAGTGGGTGAGGTCACTGGATGGGAAAACTCCTCCAGTCAGTTGTCATGGTAACCCTGACTTTCAATTTCACGCAAGCGAGTCCCTGAGAGGAAAACACACCCAGGGGTGGGGGAGGAGTGGTAGGAATCCATCAAAGGCGTTCTAGCATTGTCCTCTCATACCCTTTTCTTTGCTTCTTGCTGGTTTACACGCTCAAGGTAGATGCCATTATGTGTGGGCATCTGAGTAGAAGCCGCTTAAAATAGCCACCCGACTATTTCAGGGAGCAGTTGAATATGCATGAGGCTATTTTAGAAACGATGTGCCCAGCCCAGCCAATCCAAACCCCATCCCTTCCCTTGGAAATGCCAAGAGGAGCTGAATGGGACCTTTCTTAGTCTTCCCCACTGGGGTGGGGGTTTTCCAGAAGCCGCAGAAACAACACCTGGGCTAATGTTGGTCTAGCAGCCCTGTCAGCTATGCCTCCCGATGCTGCGGTCACAGAGGCTCCAGGCCAGACAGCTCAGCCCTCCAGAGTCCTCCAGAGCCTTGGCAGCCTTCAACCACAACCGTGCTACAATCCAGTTGGCCTATATTTGCTCATTTAGTCCTATAACACGCTTTTATGGATAGATGAAATGAGACAAGTTCATTTGAGGGGGTAGACGGACAGGTGAGTGGGGATGACAGCCTTGGGGTTCCGAAGTAGAGGGGTGACCAGAAGAAGGAGCCTTCGGTTCTTCCTGATGGCTTGAGAGAGAGGGGGATGGCTGGATATGGCTCGGGGTGGGATGCTCTTTTGGGAGGGAGGGTGTGCATGTAAGAAGGTGAGAAAGAAAGGGGAGCCAGACTGTGGGGGCATGAAGTGCTAAGCTAAAGCATGCCACTTTCTCTGAGTCCCAGGGCTGGGCCAGGAAGGCTCCCTTCTAAGCCTATGGGGCTGTGGTACCCCTGTTGCTGTGGTTAGTCCAGACCAGAATTCCCTTGGTCAGATTCTCTCGGGCATCTATGCAACCCAGAGCCAGGCTAGGCATTGAGCAGATGTTCAGAATTTTGGTTGAAAGCGTGGATTCTGGAACCAGACTGCCTGGGTTCTGATGCTTCTCGTTAGCTCTCACCTTGGGCATGTTATCCGCCTCTCTTTGCCTCAGCTTTCTCACCTTAAAATGAGGACAATAATAGTACCTATCTCTTTTGGCGAGAAGTACATGAATTAATACATGTAAAGGGCTTNTCTGGAACCAGACTGCCTGGGTTCTGATGCTTCTCGTTAGCTCTCACCTTGGGCATGTTATCCGCCTCTCTTTGCCTCAGCTTTCTCACCTTAAAATGAGGACAATAATAGTACCTATCTCTTTTGGCGAGAAGTACATGAATTAATACATGTAAAGGGCTCGGAAGTCTATGGGGTGCCTGGTAAGAAACATCTAAAATTATTAGCTGTTTTTATTATTCTACAGAATCTGGCTTTTATCATGACAATGGAAAGCCATTAGGGAAGAGGTTTTCTTCCCAAAATAAAAATAAGCTTACTGCTTTGCCTGATTTTACTTACACATGTCTACCATAAAAGTTGAAGCGTTATAAGTACAAGGAAGAAAGAGGGAAACTGTCTTTCACGCTGACCCGCAGATAACTATCGTTAACATGACTGACTATCCAGGGACCTCCCTGGCGGTCCAGTGGTTGAGAATCCACCTTCCAATGTAGAGGACTCCAGTTTGATCCCTGATAGGGGAACTAAGATCTACACGCCTCAGGGCAACTAAACCACTTGCCACCACTAGATAAAGCCTGAGTACCACAACAAAAGATTCCTACCTGCCGAAACAAAAGATCCCACGTGCCGCACCTAGGACCTGACACAGCCAAATAAATAAATAAATATTTTCTTAAAACATGACTAACTTTTAAAGATACAGTTGACTGTCATTATTCAAGGACATTTGCAAATTCCCTGACTCACTAAAGTTGGTTTATAATCTCGAAATCAATACTCACCGTGCCTTTGTGCATTTGCAGACGCACACAGAGCAAAAGATTTGCGCCTCCTGCGTGCACGTTCCCAGCTGAGGTTGAGAAGGTCACACTGCCTGTTTCAGCTCCCCTTTGTCAACAAGTGTCCTCTTTACAGTCTACTCAGTGCCATTTTTGTGCTTTTTGCCAGTGATCTCTCTGTGATGTGCCTCACAGAGATAACACGTGTGTTAGATAAGCTTCCTCCAGGCAAGGGCTATTCGCCATGAGTTCAATGTCTTAATATTTATGTATAGAGAGAGTTCAAAAATATATATTAAATAAAGTGTATATGATAGAAACACACATAAAACAAGGTTATGTATTGACAGGTTGACAAAAATGTCCAGAGGCTCCCAGGCACCTAATGTTATATTTCCCCTAGGAGTGATGGTTCAGTGCTCACTCAGTCAGTGTCTGTGGAACTTTATAGAACTTAACCACTGTGAATAACAAGAATCAACAGAACCTTTCTGGATACACAGATATATACCATTTGGACCATACTTTCCACATTATTTTGACAATCTAAAATAAAAAAAAAATAGTAATCAGGACATCCCTGGTGATCCAGTGGTTAAGAATCAGCCTCCCAATGGAGGGGACACAGGTTCGATCCCTGGTCTGGGAAGATTCCACATGCTGCAGGGCAACGAAGCCCTCGAGACGCAACTACTGAGCCCCCACACATCGACAATCGAAGCCTGTGTGCTCTGGAGCCTGTGCTCCATAGCAAGAGAAGCCACCCCAGGGAGAAGCCCGTGCACTGCAACAGAGAGTAGCCCCCACCCGAGGCAACTAGAGAAGGGCTGCAGGCAGCAGGGAACCCCCAGCATGGCCAATAATAAATAAATAAATACAATTTTAAAACCATATCCTATTATGTGAACAGCAGCTTCATAAATACATGCAGGTCTCTAGATGGCTGAATTTCCATGGCTATTCCTTTACTTACTAACCTACTGATGGACGAATTGATTGCTTCTGGTTATTCACTACTATAAACAACACTGTGATAAACAGTCTTATTGGACATTTATTCAGTGCTTACTCTGGTATGCACTCTGGTATTCAGTGCTTACCCAGCACTCTGCTATGAGTTTTATAAGTATTATGTCATTGAATTTATTTATAGTCAGTATACATATAAATTTACAAACACATATATAAATTGTATCTATGGTTTTTATAAGTACAATCTCATTGAATATTATCTTACAACAAGCCTATGAAGGTGGTATTATTATTATAACCACTTTACAGATAAGGGATCTGATGCTTAGAGAAGTTAAGTAACTTTACAGGATTGCAGGGCTTAAAACCAGGTCTCTCTGACCTCTGATGCCTCTTTCTAACCACTATGCTCTGCTTCCTTCTTATACGTACGATTCCAGGCACTTTTGACTGTTTCCTTAGGATATCTGTTTAGAAGTGGGCTGATGAGTTGAAGGCTATGCACATTTGAAAATGTTGATACATACTGTTAAATTCAATTCACAATCCACCAACAGTCCTCCAGTGGCCCTGCGTCCTACTCCTCACTCCCCTAGGCATTCGCACACTTTGAAATGGGCAACCAGAAGTACACCTTGACTCTTTAATGCACGTCCTTTGACTACAGGTAGCTGCCCTTCACATGCTCGCCATGGCCTGTGTTTTGTCTTTTGCAAACTGCTTATCCATATGCTCTGCCCATTTTTCCACTGATCTGTCTTTACCTGATATATGAGCTCTTCTGTCTTAGCGCTACTAACCCTTTACCCATCATACACCTGTTCACCCATCATCCATACTTTTCTTAGCTCATTATTATTCCTTAACCCTGATTATTGTGGGGCTTTTTTTTTTTTTTTTTTGTGCTCATGAGTCTTTAATTACTGATACTTTCTTTCATGATTTCTGGATTTAGTTTTCTATTTAAGAAGGCATTTTTCATCCCAGCAGGGTGTAAATATTCCCTCACTGTTTTTCTTCTAATACCTTTCTGGTTTCATGCTTTTTCTTTAGCCTGGAAGTACTTTGATGCAAGGACTGAGATTTGGATCTAGTTTTATTCTTTTATCTTTCTCCTAAAATAGCTAACTTGTCATCTTATAGTATGTTAGGAATCATCTGCCTTTTTGTCTCTAATTTTAAACACGGTGCTCACTTCCATCTGCTTTTGGGTACTCTGTTCTTGTCCATCGATCCACAAGCCTATTCTTTTACCAACACTGATTTTTTTCTAGCCTATTATTCTAAGTTTATCTTTCCAGATCTACTTTATAATCATTTAATGGAAATGATTCACTTTATTGGAATTGTAATTAGAATTTCATTTAACTTATAGACTGATTCACAGTGCCTTCCCAGGTTTATTTCTGGAATTCAGTATCTTTGGAGACTGGAGTCTTTTCCCTCTATGCTTTTCCCAGCTGGCTCATTCTGATGCCACCTTCATCAAAGACCCTGTTCCAGCCAACCCTGCAGGAAGCAACCACTCTCTCCCCCAACACTTCCCATGTCATTCTTACATTTTCACCCCAAATGACAGTTATTAGTGAGACAGCGGGCTCTCGGAAGGCAAGGTCCCTGCATGGTCTGTTTGTGCGCCTATCGCCGTATGTTGGTAGATGGTCAAGGCCATGGAGATATTTGCAGAATGAATAAATGAATGAATCAAGAAGTGAATGTGGAGTCCTCTGGTGGTGCAGTGGATAGGAGTCTACCTGCCAATGCAGGGAACACTAGTTTGATCCCTGGCCCAGGAAGATTCTATATGCTGGAGAGCAGCTAAGCCCAGACATTGCAACTACTGAGCCTGTACAATGCAACTATTGTGCATCCAGAGCTTTCGCTCTGCAACGAGAGAAGCCACCATAAAGAGAAGCTTGTGCATGGCAACTAGAGAGTAGCCCCCACTCACCCCACCTAGAGAAAAGCCCACACAAAGCAATGAAGACCATATACAGCCAAATACAAATAAACAAAATTATTTTTAAAAAAAACAAATGAAGGAAAGACATATTTCAAGAAAATGAAAGTGAAGTAGATTTTCTATCAAAAAAAAAAAAAAAAGAAAGAAAAAATACTCTACTTTTCCATAGACTTTCATTAGAAAACAAAAGCTTTGTCTTCAGCTAAATTCCTGAGACCATGCCAGAATCAGAGAAGTGGTGGCTGCTAGGGTGATGTGCCAAGTGCCGCTTGCCCCAGCACCTCTCCCCAGAGACTTCCACCCTTGCTGAGCAGCCTAGGCACTTCTCAGTGAGGCTCTCAAGGCCTTGAGGACTTTCTAGAAGGAGGAGCACAGGTACTCATGAAGTGCCTGCTTTCACTTTCCTGGAAGATACAAAGCTTCTGAAAGGTTAGTATCACTAGTCCCATTTTGTGGATGGAGAAACTGAGGCTCAGAGAGATGGAGCCCTGATCTAGTAACTTGACAAGACTGGCAGGAGCTGAAGCTGTGGAACTCTAAGGGCCTGGCCTCTCCCACAATAACGTCCAGAGCCCAGAGTCTGGGAGGCTAAGGGGCCCAGAGAAGAGTCCCACATGGCGTGGGAGAGAGAGGATCCTGCCTTCACTGGCCAAGATGGTCCCTCAAGAACTCTTTTCCTCCAGAGCAGCAGTGAAGCCTATGGGCTGTGCCTGAAGAGCACTGAACTCCAGTCTAAGAGCCAGTGTCCAGGCTGGGGATGTATCCCACTGGCCATGCTGTCACCCTGGGACTGGGGAGGGCATCTGGGGTGGAGGTGGAAGATTTGCCATGGGGGAAGGGGCTGGTCTCCAGCACACATCTGGGGACGCCCTTCCGTTTTCCTCCTCCCAGTCTGCCCAGGGTTGACGTTTCTCGACTTGGCCCTGCAGGCCCCTCCTGGGAGTCCAGCCAAGCAGCCACTTCCTTATGGGGCTGGCAGCTGCTGGGCCAGTCTCGGCTCACTTCTAAGCCTGGATCAAAGCTCCAGTTTCTTATGAAGGACTGTGGGCTGGAGATCGATACATTCAACTGTCTTGGCACTGTGTCTGACCCCATGTGGGCCCCAGGGACGTGGAGATGAGTAAGCCGCTGGCTTCCTCCCTTGTGGCTCCATTCTGCTCAGGAGGCAGAGTGTGCGGAAAGTTTCTAGCTCCACCTTGGTGCCACGGTAGAGATATCTAAGTGCTGGGGGAGCCTAGATGGGGAGAAAGTGGGGAGACGATTCAGCAGGTACCAAGCTGTAAAGGTTAGATGTCAGGCTATGGCACGTGGACTTCACCTTGTGGACAAAGGGAACTGTCCCATGTTTTGAAGCAAGAGTCTCCCACAAACAGGTTTGTGCTTCAGAAACACACCAACCCGGTATGTGTGTGTGTGTATATATATGTGTGTGTGTGTGTGTGTGTGTGTGTGTATTTCATCTTAATATAAATTACCTATTTTAAATTAAAACAATTATATTTTCCAACAAAACTTTAGAGAGTGGCATTATTTTATATTTATATATTATTTTATATTTTGGTAATATCATAAAAGAAAACTGGATTTTTGTATATGCCTCTACACTTGATCTTTATTTTCAATAAACATGTATAGTTTTTAAGGTAAAAATTAAAGCATCCCCATTTTGCCAAAATAATACCAAACCTAAGAGAACACAGAGCAGATGGGTATGAACCCAGATGAACCAGTGACCCATATGGTGCCTGGGAATGGAAAGAACCCTGGACTTACGGGTCACAGCCAAGTTCCTGCCTCTGACACGCTGGATTACTTTGAGAAAAATTACTTCCCCATCTCGACCTCAGTTACTTTGCCTGTAAAATGGGGATTCTCTTACCTCATACACAGGGCTGCCATCAGGACAAAATGGGGTGTCAGAGGACACTGTATGTTTGTACACATTTGACAAAGGTAAAATAGTAACGTGAGGGTCTAGAAGGCTCTCTCTACATGCCCACAGATGTTTTAGATGCCCTGCTGCAAACTCACCACCCATCCATTTCTTGAGAAGTCTCTCAGCTGTTTCAGCTCAAACTCAAGCCTGTCCTATGAAAACGTGGCCCTGTCCAGAGAAGTAATTGTTCATGTGTTCGCTGGGCCACCTGCCCGCCAGGTCCGGCCTGCTGGGCTGGGAGCGTCAACATCGGCCCCTTCCTGGTGAGAGAAGGAACAGGGAGCCGGCTTGTTCTCCGAGAGGAGAAGACTGGCCGGCGAGGAGGAACATTTTAAGGTGGGACGCTTCCTCCTGCACCCTTGGCAGCTGTCTACATAAGGCATCCATTATGCACTGCCCCTAAGGCCAGTGGGCCTGAGAGGCTAGGCTAAAATTAGTGTAAAAATGCGCGCCCGCCAGAGACACAGAACATCCGAGGGTCAGATGCCTGCAGCCAGCCACCCGGGCAGGAGCCGGGAGCGGGCACAGAACAGCTGTGGCAGCATCGGCCTCCGCTTCCTCTCGGGCATGGGGACGACAGTCCTGCCCAGAGTCCTCCTTCCACAGCTCGACTTGAGTTGAAAAATAGGATGCAGAGTACAACCCCAAACATGTTTTTTGGAAATATCTGTGTACATTCATAGGAAAAAAAGGTGGGAGAGGAATTCACTAAATATCCAAGAGGCAGTATCAAATATGGACTAGTGGCTAAATTTTTTTTCTTTTCCTGTACTTTCCAAAACATTCTCAACAAATACATACTACTTTTTCAATCAGAAGAAAACATAACTGGACTACTCCGGTGGTCCAGTGGTTAGGAGTCCACCTGCCAATGCAGGGGGACACAGGTTTGATCCCTGATCCAGGAAGATTCCACATGCCGCAGAGCAACTACTGAAGCCTGTGCACCCTAGCGCTCATGCTCTGCAGCAAGAGGAGCCTCTGCAGTGAGAAGCCCATGCATCACAACTAGAGAGTAGTCCCCTTGTCACAACTAGAGAAAGCCCATGCACAGCAGCGCAGAATCAGTGCAGCCTAAATAAATAAATACATAAATATACAATTTTCTTAAAAAAGAAGAGAACACAGCAAAAGATGTCATCCATTATATGTTTATGTTAAATATAATTTTGCATATTTCTTAAATTTATAAAAGTTATTGAATTATATACATTTATAGTCATATAGCGAGGGCTTCCCTGGTGGCTCAGATTATAAAGAATCTACCTATAATGAAGGAGACCTAGGTTCAATCCCTGGGTAAGAAAGATCCCCTGGAGAAGGGCATGGCAACCCACTCTAGTATTCTTGCCTGGATAATCCCATGGACAGAGGAACCTGGTGGGCTACAGTCTATGGGTCGCAAAGAGTCAGCCATGATTGAGTGACTAACACACACACACACACACACAGAGTTATATAGCACATATGTGCATGTAAATATGTTTAGCTATCTAGTCCACTGATGTTCATCATTTTGAATTCCAGAATATCAAGCTTGACTGGCATTAAAGAGAAGCATCCTCCAAGTCCTCCTTTTATGGAAGAAACTGAGGTCCCAGAAGCAAAGCAGGATGCTGAGAAACTACTTTTCACTGATCTTCATTCTGACAGGAGTTTCCCCAAATCTTACCCACTTTAATTTTACTCCCACTTTGTGGAGATAGAAACTGAGGCACAGAATTGATTCACCCCACAGCGCCCAGCTAGGAAGCCACAGAGCAAAGTCCCAGCCCTGCTTTCCTATCCAGAGCCCACGGAGCTGGAAGGAAGGACCTGTGGAAAACACTGGCTCCCTACTGTAAGTAGAGCTGCAATGAACACTGGCGTGCATGTGTCTTTTGGAATTATGATTTCCTCCCAGGATTAGGATTGCTGGGTCAGACAGTAGCTCTATTTTTAGTTTTTCTTAAAAAAATTTTTTTTATTGAAGGATAATTGCTTTACAGAATTTTTTTGTTTTCTGTCAAACCTCGACATGAATCAGCAATACAGGTATACATATATATCCCCTCCCTTTTGAACCTCCCTCCCATCTCCCACCCCATCCCACCCCTCTAGATTAATACAGAGCTCCTGTTTGAGTTTTCTGAGCCATACACCAAATTCCTGTTGGCTATCTATTTTACATATGGTAATGTAAGTTTCCATGTTACTCTTTCCATACCTCTCTCTTCCCTCTCCTGTCCTCTCCCCATGTCCGTAAGTCTGTTCTCTATGCCTGTTTCTCCATATTTTTAGTTTTTTAAAGAATCTCCACAGTGTTCTCCATAGTGGCTGAACCAATCTACATTCTCACCAACAGTGTAAGAGGGTTCCCTTTTCTCCACACCCTCTCCAGCATTTATTGTTTGCATAATTTATTGTTGATGGCCATTCTGACTGGTAAGGACATGGAAACAAGCTTTATGTCCAGCATTAGAGGAAGATGTGGTCCGTATAGACAATGGAATACTACTCAGCCATATAAAGGAATGGCATTATGCCATTTGCCAAGACGTGGATGGACCCAGAGCCTGTCATACAGAGTGAAGTAAGTCAGAAAGAGAGAAATAAATATGGTAGTGTTCTTGCCTAGAGAGTCCCAGGGATGGGGGAGCCTGGTGGGCTGCCGTCTATGGGGTCGCACAGAGTTGGACACGACTGAAGCGACTCAGCAGCAGCACAGCTATGTGGAATCTAGAAAAATGGCACAGATAAACATATTTGCAAAGCAAAAAGAGAGACACAGAAGTGGAGAGCAAATGTATGGGGGCAAAGGGGAGGGCGGGATGAACTGGGGGATAGGGACTGACCTATGACCTATGTACACTACTATGTATGAAACAGGTAACTAGTGAGAGCCCACTGTAGAGCACGGGGAACTCCAGTGCTCTGTGGCGACCTGAACGGGAAGGATTCAGGCTCCAAAAAGAGGGGATATATGTATACACAGAGTCGATTCACTTTGCTGTAGAGACCAGCACAACACTGTGAAGCAATTAGACTCCAATAAAAATTAAAAAGCGAGAAGATGGAAAACCACTAGCTCCCTGAAGCCTCAAGCATTCAGTAAGCCATCCCACACAGGAACATGTTTTGACCATCTTTCCTGAGACCTTTGGGTGGTGCAGGCTTCCCCAGCCTCTGGAGCCTTTGAAGGAAAAAGTACACAGAGTGGTGTGGAGACACAAAGGTCACGGTGCCCCCACTTTCTCCCTGAGGGTCAGGTTGGGTAGGGAAGGTTTGCAGGGGAAGGCAGGCCGGTGCCAGGTCTTCGGAACAGGGAAGCTGACTCTCAAGCTCTCCATCCCTTCACTGGCCCCCTCCAGCTTTCCAGTGTTCCAGCTCTGGAAATACCTTGAAGCCACTTCACGGGCTGGTGTCTGAGGCTTCTGTTCCAGCCACAACGGTCGTCTGCAGTGCCTGTCCCTGTCTCTATCTGCTGTCCCTGCTCTTTTAGGGCTCGACATATCCCTGCGTCTATGCGTTCTTCTCAGCACATTTTCACTGAGTGCCTACTGGAAATGGCAACCCACTCCAGTATTCTTGCCTGGAGAATTTCATGGACAGGGGATGCTGGTGGTCAACTGTCCATGGGGCCAAGAGTCAGACACAGCTGAGTGACCAGCACCGACACTATGCATTAGAGCAAGACACAGTCCCAGCCCTGTCGGTGTCCTGGGTTCTTAGAGAAGGCTTAGTGTTTAGGCTGTGCCAGGTCACTCAAGTGAGGGCTCTGAGGCCAGACTGCCCAGGTTTAGCCTGGCTTGGCCACTTCCCAGCTGTGTGTGCCCAAGACAGTCACTCGGCCTTTCTGCATCAGTTCTCCTCATCTGTAAAAGAGGATGATACCTGCCTGCCTCATAGCACTGTTGTGTAGGTAGAGTGTACATCTATACAAAATTCTTAGAGCCTATTATACAGAGCGAAGTAAGTCAGAAAGAGAGACACCAATGCCGTATATTAATGCATGTATATAGAATTTAGAAAGACGGTAATGACAATTCTATATGCAAGGCAGCAAAGGAGACACAGATGTAAAGAACAGAATTTTGGACTCTGTGGGAGAAGGCAAGGGTGGAATGATTTGAGAGAATACCACTGAAACGTGTATATTACCATATGTAAAATAAATGACCAGTGCAAGTTTGATGCATGAAACAGGGCACTCAAAGCTGGTGCTCTGGGACAACCCAGTGGGATGGGATGGGGAGGGAGATGGGAGCGGGGCTCAGGATGGGGGGACATGTGCACCCACGGCTGACTCATGTCAATGTATGGCAAAAACCATCACAATACTGTAAAGTAATTATCTTCCAATTAAAATAAATTAATTAATATAAAAAATAAACTTGGATTACCTCTTGAAAATATTCTTAGAGCAGTGCCTGGCACATAGCAAGTGCTCAATAATCATTTATTATAATTTTTCTTATTATTAGCATACTTCTCAGGTTCCCTCCCTATGATGGCCCCTGCTCCTGCCTTCTAGCTGCGCCTCCTCTACAGCCCCTTAGAGCATTAGTAGCGATGTGATATGGGCCTTTGAGGACTATTCATCCTCATATTCCTGTATGTGGTGCAGGGACCATATTTATCCATCTCCATCCCAGGCCCTGGCACAAACACAGCAACAGTGTCTCCAGGACTACTGTCAAGTTGGTGGGTAACACATGCCCTCAGCTCCAACCAAGAAGTTGGTTGGAGGTGGGAATGTGGGAGATGAAGACCCCCAGGCACAGGCGGTTACACTGCTCCCCGAGGGAGTGACAAGACAGGGCTGGAGTCCAAAGCTCTGGCCCCCAGAGCCTACTCTTTCGTCTCTCCCAGGAGACAACAGATGTGAAGGCGTTTGAGTCCTGCCAAGAGAGGAAACTGCAAAACTACACAATTGCAGAGTGTTACCCGCCACACAGAAAACGACTCTAGGGCGGGAGCCACCTGGGTGTGTAGTGGAGGGGGGAGGGTTGAGGAAGAAGGGCTTTAGTAAGAGTACTGCATTCTTTCTCTCTTCCTTTCTTTTAAATATTTATTCATTTATTTGGCTGCGTGGGGTTTTTTGTTTTGGCACATGGATTCTCTAGGTGTGGCATGTGGGCTTGGTTGCCCCACGGCCTGTGGGATCTTACTGCCTGGACCAGGGATCAAATCCATGTCCGCTGCATTGCAAGGCAGAGTCTTAACCAAGTCAGGGAAGTCCCTGAATTCTTTTTTTAAACAAACAGTTCTTTTTTTTTGCATTTTTAAAATTTTCGCTTTTTGTGTTTTTGGCCGCATTGCATGGCATGCGGGATCTTAGTTCCCCAAGCAGGGATCGAGCCAGCACCCCTTGGATTGGAATTAAGGAGTCTTAACCATTGGGCCACCAAGGAAGCCCTGACACTGCATTCTTACAGGACTGCTGTCTGGGAGCAAGCGGCCCAGCGTTCTTCAGGGGTGGGGGAGGAGGGGAACCAGGTTGGGTGGGAAGAGAGCTTCTGATGGCAAGTTCAGTAGCCCTCCACCAGAGAGGCCCCTGGGGTGCCTTGTGGCTGCTCTTCACTAGGAGATCTGAAAGGCCCCAGTGGGGCACAGACAGCTCAATGAGGGGTTCCTGCGCTGGGCTTCCCATGGCTGATGCTCAAGGTTCTGACACAAGCATCTCCTTGCTGCTCTCAGCCTCTTCCAGGGGCCCAGAGTCTTCTCCTGNTGGCACACCAGTTGGTCTTCACAGAAATGCTTGGAGGCAGTTAGAACAGGTACGAACAATCCATTTTGTAAATAAAGAACTGGAGACTCAGAGAGGTGATGAGACTTGCCAAAGGGCACATAACTGTCAGGGATATGGTGGAAAGTAGACCAGGGTCACATTCATGACATTGATTCCTTCCCACTGGCCCCATGATGTCAAGTACTCTACAAATCCGAAATCGCTCATTCTCACTGCCCACTTTGCTCCTCAGCAAACAAACCTGAGTTAAGTTATTTTGGTGCTATTTTAACATGCCTGTTGGAAAAGAAAGACGAGCAGTGCCATGAGTCAGGGCCTATGAGAGCCACAACAGTATGGGGCAATTAAATGTATGGGTGCTGACCCCAGATGGCCTGGGTTCAAATCCTGACTCTGACATTCATTAGCTGTCCCCTGCATTGAACACTGGGCAGAGCACTTAAGCTCTCTGTGCCTTGATTTCTTCATCCATCAGGAAAACTCATTCCAGCTATCTGCGGGACTGTGACAGTTAAACGAACTAATTTACGTGCAGTACCTGGTACATAGAAAGGGTTAGTTGTAATCATTATTTTTTTACTACTTTTTATGCTATACAGATTTACATCTTACTGTTTTAAATTATTTCGTTGTTTATTTCTGACGGCACTGAGTCTCTGTTGCTGTGCACGAGCTTCCTCCAGTTGTGGTGAGTGGGGGCTGCTCTCTAGTTGCAGCGCGTGGGCTGCTCATTGCAGTGGATTCTCTTGTTGCAGGACACAGGCTCTAGGTGTGTGGGCTTCGGTAGTTGTTGCATGTGGGCTTAGTTGCCTCACAGCATGGAGAATCTTCCCAGACCAAGGATGGAACCCATGTCCCCCATGCATTGGCAGGTGGATTCTTAACTACTGTATCACCAGGGAAGTCCTGTAATCATTATTATTTGTGATGCATGCTCCGCACCTCGAACAAGGCCTGGCACAGAGAAGATCCCGAAAAGACATTTGTTGGATGGCTTAATGCATGGCTTAAAACTCCCTGGAAAGAGGTCGGTAGCTGTGCCTTCAGGATGGGTCAGTCAGTCACAAAGGGAGCTGGAGTTCTGGTCTCAGAGAACCTAGGGTCACCAAGTTCCTAGGTCAGACAAAGCCAGGAGGAAGGCGATTGGCTCAGGAGGCTTTATGTCCACTGCATGCCAGGCTGTGCACATGCCGTGTACTCAGCTGCTCAGTCGTGTCCGACTCTTTGTGATTCCATGGCCTGTAGGCCACCAGGCTCCTCTGTCCATGGGATTCTTCAGGCAAGAATACTGATCTTCCCGACCCAGGGGTTGAACTGGAGAATAGTTCAGTTCAGTTCAGTCGCTCAGTTGTGTCCGACTCTTTGCGGCCCCATGAATCGCAGCACGCCAGGCCTCCCTGTCCATCACCAACTCCCGGAGTTCACTCAGACTCATGTCCATCGAGTCAGCGATGCCATCCAGCCATCTCAGATTCATGCATTGGCAGGTGGATTCTTTACCACTGCACCACCAGGGAATCGCTTATGAAGAGCAGTAAATATGACTACTAATATTTAAGAAAATGGGCTCTAGAGTCAGATACTTAAATTCAAGTTCTCACTCTCACTCTGTTACTACTAGTTGTGTGCTTACTTCTTAATATTGCCTCAGTTTCCTTATCTATAAAATGGGGACACCTACCCTGATGGAAAGTTGAGTTGATCAGATATTCTATGGAGGAGGTAAAGCCTCCTATACCCAGCCCTGGTTCATAGAAATACTGATGACGAGCCTAACAAGGTCAACAGCAGCTGACCATGATGGAACTCATCCCAAGGGCCAGTTCATCCTATGCCAAGTGCTGTTCTTACCATGCTCTCCCTCATGTGGGCTTTGCATTCCTCTGCTAAGGCTGTGACATGTTAGAAATGCTTAAGCTGCAGCCTCGGCCAAAAGGCTGCTGAGAAAAGGCAAATTCTCTATTTGGTCCCAGCGCAGATTGGACTCCATTGAGGTGACATGGCCCCTTGGGAAATGGTCCCCTGGGAAAGGTGGTCTCCAAAGAATCCAGCTGGGGCGTCCCTCCCAAGTGCCAGTGCAAGCATCTCACAGTCACCATGCAGGGGCCTCCAGGGCAGTCCTAGTCCCTCTCGGGGGGTGCAGACCCTGCTGTTCTCAGTTTCCCTGTTCAAGACCCCTAGACTCACCAGTTGGCCTGCTTATGGGAAGGAATGGACACTTGTTGAGCCAGAAACTTTACAATCTTGATTTCATGTAATCCTCACAGCAAGCCCGCAGGTGGGCACCCGGAGGTCTCCGTGGACCAGCTACAAGACCCTGAACAGACTACTCCATCACCCATGCCTCTGTTTTCTCATCTGTGAGCACTAGGTAAATATCCTTATTCAGTAAACCTGTTTTGCAGAGAAGGATGCTGAAGCACTGTGGGGAGGGAGCTGCTCTGTCCAAGGTCATGTAACTAACAAGTGATGAAGCTGGAGCTGTATGACTTCACAGTTCCATCCACTCATTCATCATCAATTCTGTTTTGAAGGCCCACCCGGTACTGTGTACTAGATCCAAACTCCCTCTCTTTTAAAAAAACCTTCATAGATGGTATTATGGTATTATACTGAAACTGTATTTTTAATTGTCTAAAACCACAGTGACTTAACAGAAGTCAATATATTTTTTTATCTTTGAATAAAATTGCATTCACAGGTTCTAGTAAACTTTTTGCTCGTATATTTGTTATTCTTTATTTCTCTTTTTTAGATTTTTTTTTAGAAATAAATAATAAAATAGAACCATTTGGAGTCTGACTAAAATAAATAAGAAATAAAAAATATTCATGAAGCTATGGGACAGAAACAGTATAACCCCAAAGACTAAATTCTTGACTCTCTGGCCCTTTATAGAACAAGTTTGCTGACCCCTGATCTACTTGAAGGGACAAATAGATTCAAGGGATTAGATCTGATAGAGTGCCGGAAGAACTGTGGCCAGAGGTTCATGACATGGTACGGGAGGCAGCAGTCAAAACTATCCCCAAGAAAAAGAAATGCAAAAAGGCAAAAGGGTTCTCTGAGAAAGCCTTAAAAATAGCTGAGAAAAGAAGAGAAAGGAAAGGAAAAGGAGAAAAGGAAAGATATATCCATCTGAATGCAGAGTTTCAAAGAAGAGCTAGGAGAGATAAGAAAGCCACCCTCAGTGACGATGCAAATAAACAGAGGAAAACGGTAGAAGGGGAAAGGCTAGAGATCTATTGAAGAAGATTAGCAATGCCAAGGGAACGATTTCATGCAAAGATGGGCACAATAAAGGACAGAAATGGTATGGACCTAACAGAAGCAGGCAACACGGACCACAGCCTGGTCTAACCCAACGGAACTATGAGCCATGCCGTGTAGGGCCACCCCAGATGGTCGGGTCATGGTGGAGAGTTAATGACAGAATGTGGTCCACTGGAGAAGGGAATGGTGAACCACTTCAGTATTCTTGCCTTGAGAACCCCATGAACAGTATGAAAAGGCAAAAAGATAGGACACTAAAAGATGAACTCCCCAGGTGGGTAGGTGCCCAGTATGCCATGGGAGAAACAACTCCAGAAAGTATGAAGAGACGGAGCCAAAGCAAAAACAACACCCATTTGTGGATGTGACTGGTGATGGAAGTAAAGTCTGATGCTATAAAGAACAATATTACATAGGAACCTGGAATGTTAGGTCCACGATTCAAGGCAAATTAAAAGTAGTCAAACAGGAGATGGCAAGAGTGAACATTGACATTTTAGGAATCAGTGAACTAAAATGGACTGGAACAGGTGGGCCTAACTCAGATGACCATTATATCTACTACTGTGGGCAGGAATCCCTTAGAAGAAATGGAGTAGCCATCATGGTCAACAAAAGAGTCCAAAATGCAGTACTTGGGTGCAATCTCAAAAACGACAGAGTGATCTCTGTTTGTTTCCAAGGCAAACCATTCAATATCACAGTAATCCAAGTCTATGCCCACTAATCCCAAGGAAGCTGAAGTTAAATGGTTCTATGAAGACCTACAAGACCTTCTAGAACTAACACTCCCAAAAGATGTCTTTTTCATTATAGGCGACTGGAATACAAAAGTAGAAAGTTAAGAAATACTTGGAGTAACAGGCAAATTTGGCCTTGGAGTACAAAATGAAGCAGGTCAAAGGCTAACAGAGTTTTGCCAAGAGAATGCACTGGTCATAGCAAACATGCTCTTCCAACAACACAAGAGAAGACTCTGCACATGGACACCACCAGATGGTCAACACCAAAATCAGACTGATTATATTCTTTGCAGCCAAAGATGGAGAAGCTCTATACAGTCAGCAAAAACAAGACCAGGAGCTGACTGTGGCTCAGATCGTGAGCTCCTTATTGCCAAATTCAGACTTAAATTGAAGAAAGTAGGGGAAATCACTAGACCATTCAGATATGACCTAAATCAAATCCCTTATACAGTGGAAGTGACAAATAGATTCAAGGTATTAGATCTGATAGACAGAGTGCCTGAAGAACTATAGACAGAGGTTTGTGACACTGTACAATGGGCAGTGATCAAGACCATCCCCAAGGAAAAGAAATGCAAAAAATCAAAATGGTTGTCTGAGAAGGCCTTAAAAAGAGCTGAGAAAAGAAGAGAAGCTAAAGGCAAAGGAGAAAAGGAAAGATATACCCATTTGAATGCAGAGCTCCAAAGAAGCAAGGAGAAAGCCTTTCTCAGTGATCAATGCAAAGAAATAGAGGAAAATAACATAACGGGAAAGACCAGAGATTTCTTCAAGAAAATTAGAGATACCAAGGGAACATTTCATGCAAAGATGGACACAATAAAGGACAGAAATGGTATGGACCTAACAGAAGCAGAAGATATTAAGGAAAGGTGGCAAGAATACACAGAAGAACTATACAAATAAGACCTTCAAACCCAGATAACCATGATGGTGTGATCATTCACCTAGAGCCAGACATCCTGGAATGCAAAGGGAAGTGGGCCTTAGGAAGTATCACAACAAACAAAGCTAGTGGAGGTGATGGAACTCTAGCTGAATTATTTAAAATCCTAAAAGATGATGTTGTGAAAGTACTGCACTCAATATGCAAGAAAATTTGGAAAACTCAGCAGTGGCCACAGGACTGGAAAAGGTCAGTTTTCATTCCAATCCCAAAGAAAGGCAATGCCAAAGAATGTTCAGACTATCACACAACTGCACTCATCTCATACGCTAGCAAAATAATGCTCAAAATTCTTCAAGCTAGGCTTCAATAGTACATGAACTGAGAACTTCCAGATGCTCAAGCAGGATTTAGAAAAGGCAGAGGAACCAGAGATCAAATTGCCAACATCTGCTGGATCATGGAAAAAGCAAGAGAGTTCCAGAAAAACATCTATTTATGCTTTATTGACTATGCCAAAGCCTTTGACTGTGTGGATCACAACAAACTGTGGAAAATTTTTAAAGAGATGGGAATGCCAGACCACCTTACCTGCTGCCTGAGAAATCTGTATGCAGGTCAAGAAGCAACAGTTAGAACTGGAGAAGGAACAATGGACTGGTTCTAGATTGGAAAAGGAGTACATCAAGGCTGTATACTGTCACCCTGCTTATTCAACTTATATGCAGAGTACATCATGAGAAATGTTGGGCTGGATGAAGCACAAGCTGGATTCAAGATTGCTGGAAGAAATATCAATAACCTCAGATATTGAGATGACACTACACTTACGGCAGAAAGCAAAGAAGAACTAAAGAGCCTCTTGATGAAAGTGAAAGAGGAGAGTGAAAAAGCTGGCTTAAATCTCAACATTCAAAAAACTAAGATCAATGCATCCCTTCTCATCAATTCATGACAAATAGATGGGGTAACAATGGAAATTATGAGAGACTATTTTCTTGGGCTTCAAAATCACTGCAGATGGAGACTACAGCCATGAAATTAAAAGATGCTTGTTCTTTGGAAGAAAAGCTAGGATCAACCTAGACAGCATATTAAAAAGCAGAGATGTTACTTTGCCAATAAATGTCCATTAGTCAAAGCTATGGTTTTCCCAGTAGTCTGTATGGATGCGAGAGTTGGACTATAAGGCTGAATGCTGAAGAACTTATGCTTTTGAACTGTGGTGCTGGAGAAGATTCTTGAGAGTCCCTTGGACTGCTAGGAGAGCAAACTAGTCAATCTTAAAGAAAATCAGTCCTGAATATTCATTGGAAGGACTGATGCTAAAGCTGAAGCTCCAATATGTGGGCCACCTGATGTGAAGAACTGACTCACCAGAAAAGAACCTGATGCTGGGAAAGATTGAAGACAGGAGGAGACGGGGACAACAGAGGCCGAGATGGTTGGATGGCATCACTGACTTGATGGACATGAGTTTGAGCAAGCTCCGAGAGTTGGTGATGGACAGGGAAGCCTGGTGTGCTGCAGTCCATGGGGTCCTAAAGAGCTGGACGCTACTGAGCAACTGAACTGACTGACTGACCTACTTGATGAAATATTCTGCATCCTTTAAAAACATGATTATCTTTAGATTTCAGGTTGAGAAAAGCAAGCTACAAAGTTTTATATACAGGATGATTTTGCCTATGTAAAAAGATCCCTATATAACAAAACCACATGAAAACTGAACATAAAAAGTTCAGAAAAATGGATGAAAGTATTAACAGTTTGGGGGGGAATGGAAACACAGTAAGTGATTTATGCTTTTCATTTTCTTGCACTTGTCTTTACTTTCTAATTCTTAGGAAACACACAAGTATCATACAATGGAAAAATCACGTTTTAAAAAGAGAGATGCACAGTTGAACATCTCAGCTCTGGGCAACCTAGTAGCCAAGGTAAGGAGTGAAACAAGATGGGTTTTATCGTCAGTGGTTAAGAAGGAGCCAGAGAACTACAGAAATACAATCCTCCTGGCCCAGATTTCTGAAAGACTTGGTCACCAGGGTCTTTGCCTCAGGGGTACCAAAAAAGCACAGGGCACAGCTTTATTCTTCACTAATGTACTAAGGTATTCCATGCATATATGACTATTCTCCAACTATTGACCTTCAAATGAGGTCAAAGAGAAAATGTTAAGCTATGATTCAATAAGACAATTCTAGTGGCCAGGGTGATATAGGAGTTTATAGCTCAGGGAAAAACTTGTGGAATCTTGTGGGGAAAAGCATCAATGGATCCAATAAACTCATACGCTTTCTGCAGAGAATTTCTTTTCTCAGAAAACAAAACTTATTGAAGACCAGTGTGTAAAACAGATAACGATGAGGCGCCTTGGCAGAAGTTGAGTAGGGCATGTTTCAGGTCACCCTTACAACTTTCTCCAAGACTGCCCCAAACGGGGCTCTGTGTCACCTCTCGGTGTTCTTGGAGCCCAGCTGGCAAACGGCTCCATCCGACCACCCCCTGGAGACCTGGAGAGCCCCTGGCCCTTTGCCAGGTTGAGGGCACTGGTGAGAGCAGCAGAAAGGATGCCCTGTGCTCGCAGAAAGCAGCGCCATGTCCTGCGGAAGACATAACTACGAGCGCAAAGACAAGGTTCCACTGTGGGTGTTACGAAGTACAAGTCATAACTGTGCTTTCACGAAGGGCGTTGCGTTGGGTAGGAAAGGACTAGGCATTTTGGAATGGCAGTTCTGGAGCCATCTGAGGCTCTGACAGGTGGCAGGCTGACGCCCAAGAGGAGGAGGGTCTTTGGCAGGTAGATAAGCCTAGAGGACAAATACATGAACCAAGGTTACAATCTCATTTCTGTTTGAAACCTGAAGAACAAAACACAGTTAGCAACGGGATGTGGGACACTACAGTGAAGAGGCGTTAAGAGGGGGCTCTGGACCAGATCTGAATCCTCCTCTGCCACTGACTTGCCTATGGCGAAACCATCAACTCTTCCCAAGCCCCAGTTCCCTCACCTGCAGAAAAGGAAATGGTAGCCATATGATAGAACAGTTGGGAGGATTAAATGAAATAGTGTCTGCCAAGTGCTTCCCGCCTTACCGGCCCCATAGTAGATGCTCCATCATGCTTTGCTATTTGGCCCAAGGGACCTGGTCAAGCCTGTAACCCATCCTTCCTGGAGTTTGGTTAACCCGGGCATGGACCTCTGATTCACGCAGTCTTGAGGAAAGCCTCAGGGGTGTTCTGGGGCTGTCACCAGTTCCCTGTTATTGATGAGTAGAAGAATGTGGAGAGCAGCTGAGAGGAGCCAGGAGCAGCCATCCCTCAGGTGAATGTCTCAGGTTGCCTCTAGAATGACTTGACAGAATCCTCTGCTTGTCAGGGTGACATCAGAGGGGGCTGCCTTTGGGGGTCGTGACGGGGTGCTCATGAGTCTCCTGCTCTGAGTGGCCATCCCCGTGCAGGTAAGGTCATGCAGCTTTTACTCCACGTGAGGGACATGAAGCATGCCATCTCTGCTTTGGCTTTGGGTTAGGCATCATGGACTACTGTGGACATTTGCTGGGTTTTGGCCACTCAACTCCCCCACTCCCTACTTCTGCATTAGCACTGTGATTCCCTTTTGNGTGCAGGTAAGGTCATGCAGCTTTTACTCCACGTGAGGGACATGAAGCATGCCATCTCTGCTTTGGCTTTGGGTTAGGCATCATGGACTACTGTGGACATTTGCTGGGTTTTGGCCACTCAACTCCCCCACTCCCTACTTCTGCATTAGCACTGTGATTCCCTTTTGGAGGAATGAGCTCTCCCGCTCTTGATGGATAGTTAGGCAAGGCTCCTTGCAGCCCAAGGGATGACGTGAGGCCGAGCTAGGTATTTTGTTTGCTCCTCCCATGCCTCTGAATCTTCCATCTCTGCAGCCAGGACAGGACTGCCAGTGATTCATTCCTGTTTTCTGCTCCTCCAAGAGGCCCTGGATTCTTTTCTGAGCCTGGTTCTCCAGCCTTCCTACAAATTCTGTGAGAGTCTCATCAACCCTCCAACTTAATCCCTTTTCACTTGAGGTATCTAAAGTCAGCTTCTGTCACTTACACCTAAGAGCCCTAACAGGTGCAGAGAGGAAGAGGTCAAAACGGCTTCCCTGGCTACAAAGGGCTATGACCAGGGGCTCTGGCACCAAATGCAAATAGGAAAAGTTCAAGTGGAATACAGAAGCCTTCCTTTGTTGGGGCCAGCCCTTCCCCATGCCCACAGGGTAAGCCATTAGTCCAATCCTGTAATGGTAGTTCCATTTCACCTTCTCGTTAGTGGTTCGGGCATAGGCATGTGACTCAGTTCTGGCTAATGGGGTCTTTTATTGCCATTTTCTAGCTAAAAGAAGGATCTCTGGGATAAGAAAGAGAGTTTGGAAAAGATGATTCTCTTCTGCACCATCCACCATTGTGCCTGCAAATGGCCCTGGGACCATCTTATGACCTGGGTGAGAGAATGCTGAGTCGGTGGGAAGGTGGACAGAGCAGAAGAAGCAGGAAAGGGATGGGTCCTTGTCATCACTGGGCTGCTGGGTTATTCAAATCTGGAACTGCCCGTATCTCTAGGCTTCTGGAGTTAATAAACCCCTCTTATTAAGCTGGGGCTTCCCTGGTAGCCACCTGCAGTTGGGTTTCTGTTATCTGCAGCCCAGAGCACACTTGCACCCACCTAGAACTTCAGATCTGGGAGCATGTACCTACCAGAGGGCTGGGGTTGTAGCATCAAGGGCCAGTGGCAGGAGGAAGCCTGGGGAAGGGAGTATCCAGAGGGTGGGTAGGTCCAAGGAGGGCCACTCATGGGTAGGTATGGGTAGCCTCTGGCAGTGACAGTCTCTGCAGTTAGAAGAATGGCCGTGCCATTTCCTGGCCATCTTCTTAGTTTGGGGCAAGAACCCATCCAGAAGCTTGAGGGCATAATGAATAAGATCCAACCCAATGTATGGTTTGGCTGGAACAGTAAGAACTAGCCAGAATCTCATGGTATGAAGGTCAAATGGGGCTTTGACCCCTGCAGGGAACTGAAGGTTAAGACAGGGAGGAAGAGGCAGAAAGAAACACACCCAGTTATGTAGAGTCACCAGCAGGGCAGGGTTTAGTGGAGGATGAAACTCCGTAAATACTCCCCCTTCACCACCTCCACCCACAGCAATGCCAGATGCAGAGCTCAGGGCAACCGTGCCAATTCCAGGCCAGCCCCCTGGGCACTCCTACTGGCTCTGGCTCAGGTATTGGACTGGCACCTTGGGCAGATGGCGCCTAAGAGAAGCAGGGGAGGCAGGGACTGACAGAGGCTGAGTTCAGGAAGCAACTTCCATCAGGAGCTGGGAGATCCCCGGTGAGACTTCCAGCTTATGCCACTCTGCTTCCGACAGTGTGTAAGCAACCTGGTGCCTCAGAGAGCCAACCTCGTTCTAGTCTAAAGGCCCAGCAGCTGGACCACACTCCTCCCATCTTGTTCTTCACACATCAGCCAGGGATCAGGCGCTTCCTCCCGTAGCATCCTCATCTGCGTCTTCAGAGCTCCCACCATCCTGACCCAGCACTGAACAAACCACAGAAAGTCTTTAGGGCCTTTTCCTGGCTGCAAANAGTCTAAAGGCCCAGCAGCTGGACCACACTCCTCCCATCTTGTTCTTCACACATCAGCCAGGGATCAGGCGCTTCCTCCCGTAGCATCCTCATCTGCGTCTTCAGAGCTCCCACCATCCTGACCCAGCACTGAACAAACCACAGAAAGTCTTTAGGGCCTTTTCCTGGCTGCAAAGATCCTAAAAAGGTCATCTGGAGTGCCAGAGGGGAAACAGAGAAGAGGGGCATGCTCTTAACCTGCTGCGTAACCCTGGGTGGTCAATGACATTGCCAGCTTGCACGTTCCATGGTTCAGCAAGGACAAGCATGTGTGAAATGGTAAATTAACTCTTCAGAGCCAGTTGGTAGGAGACCCCTACCTCAGCCCGGAGTGAAGGCTGACTCTCCCCCGCCTCATCTCTCCTCCTCCAACAGCTGGGTCCCCTTCAACATCTGAAAACTTAGTCCCACCCCTTGTTCCACCCCATCATGAGTATCATCTAAGGAAACCCTGGCTCAGACTTTCCTGCCCTAACACCGTGCTGTATTCCTGAAACTGTCTCCGCCTTGCTCCCAAGACCCGACACATCTTACTTCTCAGCCTTGGCTCAGCTCCCAACTGCAGCCCCACCAGCCCGGTGCTGAGACTGCTCAGAAGGGTGGTGGCCGGCAGTGGCGGTAAAGCACGTGCTCCCTGCCAGGTGCCCATCTGAGCATTTTGCAGGGATCACTTTATCAAATCCCCAAAGAGGGCCATGTCTGGCAGTTGCTATCATTCCTCCCATTTTATAGAAAAGGGAACTGAAGGCCAGCTTACCAAAGGTCACCCGGCTGGTAAGTGGCAGTGCCCNCAGGTGCCCATCTGAGCATTTTGCAGGGATCACTTTATCAAATCCCCAAAGAGGGCCATGTCTGGCAGTTGCTATCATTCCTCCCATTTTATAGAAAAGGGAACTGAAGGCCAGCTTACCAAAGGTCACCCGGCTGGTAAGTGGCAGTGCCCAGATGTCCCCCTGACAGCCCATGTTGGCAGATTCTCTGGTCCCTGCTGCAGGCCTGGACTGGGTTTTCCCTCTGCCAGTCCCTGGGCTGGCCTTGAGTGCCTTCCCAGCCCCATGGGCGTGGTTGATCTCAAGTCCCAGGCCTCTCTCTCCCTAGCATTTTAGATCCCTGTCATGTCCTTCAGAGAGGACGTGAGATTTCACAGGACCTGGAAGAACACACAGAGGGCATGGAGGTGGGGCGAGAGGTGAGACCAAAAATCAAGTCTGGTTACTTGCAAATGTAGACCCCACGAATATATCCATGAGTTGGTCCCCTCTCTTACCCACTCACCCGTGGTCGCTGGGCTAGAGCTTCAGGGTGTTGATGGCACCCACCAACTAGGGAAAGCCGAGCAGGACAGTGAAAAAGCTTGATGGCCTTGTGTTCAGACCCCAGTCCTGTCCTTTGTGTTCTGTGAGCTTGAGTCACATCCACAGGGAGGGTGCTGCTCTCAGCGTCCGAGCCCCATGTGTGACATGAGGCTGATGACACCAACCTTGCAAAGCCTTCCTGAGAGACGTGAGATGCCTTCCACAAGCGCCTGGCTCTCAGAGGTGCCTGCCCCTCTTGGCCCTGGCTGTCTGCTGATGCCAGGGCTAGCCTCTCAGGGCTGAGAAGTCCACGCGGTCCCAGTGATGTCCGCCACATGGCTGGCAGGGCCCCGAGAACACTGGGCATGCATGCTGGAGATAAATACAGGGTCCAGGCACCTGTTTCTGAACAAAGAGCTATTCTGGGGTTTTAATTGCTCATCAGGGAGAAGTCAGGCTCTGGCCAGTGACCAACCCTGGAGGGTTAGGACAAGCACTGGGGCAGCAAACACACCCAGGGGCAGGTGCAGAAGTGCCAGCCAACAGGTGACAAATCCCAGACTCACCAAGGGCTTCAAAGGCCTCTGAGCACCCTCACAGTCTACAAATAGGGAAACTGACGCCTGGGCCGGGGGGAGGCTTCCACTCACCGCTTCCAGGAACGCTCATCAGGCACCTCTTTTAGGCTCGGCTCTGTGCTCACACCCAGGAACCTGACAGCGCAGGGGAGACAGAAGGCACACATGCAAACCCTGTGCCTTGTGGTAACTGCCAGGAGGAGGCACGGACAGAGCCGGCGAGGCAGGAAGGAGGGACGCCGCCCCGATCACGTGGTCAAGACTCGTTCATTCATTCACTATGTGCCTGGGACTTGTCTGTACCAGGCGCTGCTTAGGTGCTGGAGACATAGCCCTGAATAAAGTTCAGTCCCAGCCCTCGTGGGATGCACAGCTTCACAGCAGAGAAAGGTAGTCACAGATAAATGAAGAGGAATATGCTAGCATGTCAGGGCGCTACAGAGAAAACAACCCCAGGACAAGGGAATAGTAGGCACCTGCTGCTGGCTGATGTTTCAGGTAGAGACAGTCAGTTTGATGCCAACCATGAAAAATGAACTTGAGCACAAGAAATACACAGGGCAGTGTATACTTTGCCTTTGGAGTAAAGAGGGGAAACAAGGCCCAGAAATAACCTGCCTCAGGGGTCACAGAGGGCCAGCCATGGACTCAGAAACTGCCCCAGGTCTCCTCTCCAGGGAATGGCACGCCCTCTGTGCCCACAACCTCTTTCCCCACCTCTATCCTCCCCCAGGGTTGGGGAAAGCGCCATGCAGCTCTGCTGGGTGGGGGCCAGACCCCTTCAGTCACCACCTCCTGGCTCGCCAGTCGCCACATCTGAGACAATGAAGACTGACAGCCAGACCCTGGGCCATCCAGACACCGTAGGCTTGTCCCTCCCCCTGTCACCTCCCACTGATGTCAGTGGTGCCTTGGTGTCAGACGCACGTGGTGCCTGCACTTCTGAGTTGCATGACCTTGACAAATTCAGCACAGCATCTGTCGAAACCGGCTGTTGTACTGCACTCACGGAGCAGAGGGGGGTTAAATAAAGTGAGGTGCTAAATGTCCACAAGAATCTGTGGCCCACAGGGGCCTAGGGAGGGCGGCCCCCTTCCCTTCCTACGTTTGCCCCCTCACAACCTGTGCCTGGGCTGCATCCCAGAGCCTCCCTCCCTCCTCAAGGCTCCCACAACCCTGAGAGTGCTCATGGTCTCTTCCTGTGTCTGCTGTTGGTCCCAGCTGGAGAAAAAGACCTCCAGCACCCGGAGCAGCCTCTGGCTCCTCCATGTCTCCAAGCCACTGGCTGGGGACTCAGCCTAAAGCCACACTGAGCACCGCTCCATAAACACCCCCCACCATGCGGCTTCCAGCACGGAAAACTGAACGTGAAGAATCATGAGGAAGANGCTGGAGAAAAAGACCTCCAGCACCCGGAGCAGCCTCTGGCTCCTCCATGTCTCCAAGCCACTGGCTGGGGACTCAGCCTAAAGCCACACTGAGCACCGCTCCATAAACACCCCCCACCATGCGGCTTCCAGCACGGAAAACTGAACGTGAAGAATCATGAGGAAGACAGACAAGCAGATTCAGAGTCAGCTTCTTATCAGCCTAATGACAATGGGCAAGTTAACTTTTTTTTTTTCATTATGAATGAGGATAATAATCAGTGCAAAGGTTCTGCAAAATTATATGGTGATTTAATACTGTTGTTTTCATTATAGGAGCATAGGTTGAGGCCAGAGTTTATTCTGCTTGTAACCTGGTACTACAATCCTTTCCACAGTGTCCTGACCCCTGGGCAGCCTCTTCTAGTTGATCTCTCCAGTGACAGGAAACTTACTCCCTGATGGGCAGTCCCTACCATATTCTGACTGCTTCTGAGCATCAGAAACATTGATGCCTGTTGTTCGAAGCCCTGCCATGCTGAGCTCTGGAATACAGAGAGGTGAGTGGGTGGTGAGCAAGCCTGGGGGAGGGTCTGGGGAGAGGTTTGAGATGATGGTGGGAGTGAGTCAGGAGTCAAGGGCACCTGGAAATAACACTTCCTACTACTGGGCCAGGGAGCACTCTCTCATGTAGCCCCTCCACCGGAGGTCAGCTCCCCTTCCCAGGTAACCTCCCACTAATGGTGTCTTACTCTGCCCAAGGCTTCAGAGCCAGCCCGGCCCTTCCATAAGACATCCTGCCTGGGCTGCCTTCTGCCTGGGATTGCTCAGCAGCTGGACCACAGGGCCCTGGGTTCTCAAGCCATGATGTATGATTAATGACTCTGATGAGCTCACCAGCCCACGGAGGGAGGGTCGATCCGAGGGGAGGCCAGAGGAAGGCTGGTTATGGATTTTAACCCTCTGATGTTACTGGCTGGGAATTTAACATCAATAATTCAAAGCAGTGGAGAGTAGGGGTTGAGAAAAATGCAAAAGAGAGAGAGAGGTAAGGACAGAAACAGAGAAACGAAGAAAAGGGATGGGGGAAGGGAAGGAGAAAGGAAAAGAAACACAGATGATTTACTGGGTGTCTTCCAGTGCCATTTCCACCTCCTTTAGCGCCTTCTAAGCCCCACTGAAATCTGGGAAGCATATACCATCCCCCCCATCACCCAGCTCAAGAAACTGAGGCATAAAGAGGAAAAGTGAGGGTCTCAGGGGTTGAGGAGCTGTAGAAAGAACCTGGGTTCTGTCTGCTACACCTTGGCTCTGGAGTGCCACCAGGTGAGGGAGCACAGAGAGGGTCCCTGCCAGCCGGAGGACAGCCAGCCCCAGCTTTACTCTGGAGCTGACATCCGGTGAGATGAGTCTGGAGGACTCTGTCCCAAGGAGAGAAACCAGTCATCAGCCTTCTGGACAGCATCAGAACTTTGTTTCTGGAGCTGAAAAAATTAACTGCTATATTTAAAAAGCATTGTTCGGTTGCTATGGCAACAGAGGGGCTAAGAATAATATAAAAAGATGATATGCCAGGTTGTCACTGGCAACCCAATTTTAAGGGTGTGTGTATGTGTTTTAAAAGAGGGAGGGGGTGGGGAGGAGAGGGGAGACAGCATTTAGACCGTCTTCACCACTCCCTCTGGTACCAGCTGCCCCCGTGATATGTCCAAGATGCAGCCAGGCCTGGGATCTCACAGGTCTGCCCGAGTCAAGGGAGAGCTGGCCTGGCCTGGCCCTGAGCCTAAAGATAAAGGTGGTTCTCATTCCCAGATTGCTGTCCTTTCCTGACAGCCCCCCACTGCCTGGGCAGCTTCCCTCAGCTGTGGAACCCCAGCCGGAGGCACCTCTCAAACAGATGGCCCCAAAATAGCTTCTTCCCTCCAACCTGGGAGATAGCAGCCAGCCTGGCAGACTCCCTGGGGACCACCAGGGAGAACAGATGGTCGGGAGAGAAGAGCAGGAGACGGATTTATTGATCTAGGGATGTCAGGCTTGGGCAGACGTGGGCACAGGGTGGCCCCGGCTCTCTGAGGAGTCCTGCAGAGAAACCCTTGGTCTCACCCTGGTCTGCAGCCTGGGCCCAGGTGACCTGGAGGATCCCAGAGCAAGCCTGACCAAGGACAGGAAGGTGGATGGGGACTGTGGCCCCTTGTACCTCAGCCAGATGCTTGTCAGGGCTGAGATGGATGCACCCATGGGAGACGTGGAGGAACTAGACAGCCCAAATCCCCAGGTAGGTCACTAGCAGTCACGTTTTGGAAAGAGATCTATGATTTTTACCTCTGCCACGATCACGCACTTTGGAGGGAACTGTGACATCAGTCACCCAGGATCCCTGGGCCACATCTGCTGCGTGACCTCGAGCCAGGCCCTCAGCATCTCTGGACCTCAGTCCTGCCATAGGTGAAAAGACAGTGATTTTTTTTTTTTTCAGGACAGCAGGTAGGCCTAAGTAAACTGGAGTTTATACAGCACTAGGCCTGGCTCACAGAATCTCTTCAGTGGATCACACCTCCCACCAGGAGAAACTCTGACTTTAGCACTTCTCGCTTCAAGCCAACGCTGAGGACTATGGAGGCATCTGTGTGGATGGATGAGGACTGAGGCCCAGCTGGGGGGCCACCACACAGAGATGGCCACGGAGGCCCTCAGGGTGGCTGGGCGCCCGGGGGCTCAGGGAACTCTGGGGGGAGGGGGTGGCCTCATAGAGCAAGGAGGAGAGGGAGAAGGAGAGACATTCTGGGCAGAGGGATGACTTGAGCAAAGGCAAGGACGAGGGTCTGAGAGCAGGGGACAAGCTCGTGGGGCCGGAAGCTACTGGCAAGGAGAGTCACTAGAGAAGGGAAATGATCAGATTGGTGTTTCAGAAGGGCCCCATGTCTAGCTCAGCAGGGATGCTAAATGGGCCAGGTGACTGGAGGCAGGGAGGCCCACAGAGATGTTGGTGGAAGAGTTAAGGCAAGAGATAAAGGGGCCTGGGCCAAGATGGGACAGGACTTTACAGCTTACAAGGCGCACCCATGACCTCATTTGATCAAGCCCAGGATGGACAGAGGGAACAAGTCCTTTCTCCTTCCTGCCTCTGGGGCTTTCCACAGGGGAGGGGCACCCACCATGCAGGGAATAGCTACATGTTGATTCTCAAGCATCCTCTAGAAGCAAGCAAGTCCAGGAGAGCTGGAGAAGCCTAGACAAGGGATAGGTCTCTGGGTGGGTGTGGTCAGGGGGTGCTTCTTAGAGGAGGAGCAGTGGAGAGCATTCTGGGCAGACAATATGGCACAAATAAGTAGAGTGTGGCGAGAGGACTGGTCTAGTTCATTGGGGAAAGTAGCTCTTGGACCCCACTGCAGCTGAGACCTCTCCTAGGAGAGCTGGGAAAAAGCAGATGGGCGATCGTGACAGGGCTGGGTCACAGAGAGCCATGAACGCCAGGCTGAGAGTCTGCCTTCTCCTGTGGGCAGTGAAGATTGCATGGAGCTGAGAAGAGCTGGGGAAGGATGAGAAGATGTGAGTAAAGCAGTTTCAGGAAGCCCAGCAGGGTCAGATGTCTTATTCCTTCTTACTCTCCTGACTCTCAGACATAGGGTCCTCCTCCTTCTCTGGCTGTGTGAGTGACAGCAACAGACACCAGACCTCAAGCAACACACCATAAAAAATGGGTATATTTTCCACCTGGGCCTCATGGGAGTTCAGGCTGAGTTAGCCCCTGGGCAGAGAGCTGTCCCAAGTGGCTCAGCATCCGGAGACCAGAACTTAGGGCAGAGGTCTCAGGGCCAGGGCAACTCCACAAATCTTGGTCTCTGCCTTTTCTCCTTCCCTCAACAAATGTTATTGAGCACCTATTATGTGTCTTCTAGGCCCTCTTCTAGACACTGAATCAGGTAAACAAAACCCCTCTTGGAGTCCAAATTCCAACAGAGGAAATAGACAACAGTAAATGAATATGGGGAAGAGTATTTCAGGCAGAGGGAGTGGAACATGCAAAGGCCCTGAGGCAGGAATGAGCTTGGAGTCAGAGCTCTCTGACTCTTCATCTAGTCTCCATGGGGGAAAGAGATGCTTAGACGGGTTAGGTGACTTGCCTGGAGTCATGTTGCTGGTTAGTGGCCAAGCAGGGTTAGAGGGCAAATTTGTTGCCTGCTGGCCCAGGGCTAATGCCTCACTGGCTAACTGGCCACATTTCAGGACATCGGCTCCAGCCAGAGTGTGGGCACGGACTACTGACCATAGAGGGAGGCAGAGGTGGGGTGGGTCAGTCATTTAGCCAACAAATACTGACTGATGTCAAGTGCTGGCTGTGCTGGGCCCTGACTTGTAGCAGGGCATGTATGGATGGACAGAAGTTAATGTCCTCGTGGAACCTATATTCTAATGAACATTGAAGGGTATGGGGATCACAGGATTCCAGGACCTTAAAGTCTATGGCCAGAATCCAGGAATCACAGAATGAAAATGACTGCATCTTAGCATCAAGAATTCAGAATCAGCTTCTCAGCATGTGACAGTTGGCGGGGCCCTTCAGCAGCATTTGGTTCATTTTAAGGAGGGAGAAGCTGAGGCCTGGTGCAGTGAATGTCCCACAGATGGAGACTAGCAGGAAAGCCAGGACCTGACACCTAGGAGTCCAGGCTCCTGAGCCATAGGGTTCTTTTGGGTAATGGAGATGGGCATGGGCTTGAGGGGCAGACAGCCTGCTGTGGGTCTGCACCCTTTGCTTGCTGTGGCATGGACTCACTCTGAACCCTGACTTCCTCATCTGAAAAATCAGACTAACAAGGCATCTCCCTCAAATAGATCTTGGAAAAATTAAAATAACACATGTCAAGTGCTTAGCATGGTAAATGCCCTAGATGCCTGCAGCTGTTGTTATAATTATTAGTGAACCTTTAGGAACATTGGTATTTGTCTTTATAGGTGACAGAGATTGGACCCTGCTGGAATCAGAATGGCTGGCCTGCTCCAGCTCGCAGACTTAGCATCCCACAGAGGATCTGCGGGGCGTGTTAGCTGATGGAGAAGAAGGACCGCTTCACTCTCACCTCAAGACAGAAACACAGCGTGTGTGGCCTGGCACGAGCCTGCTCCCTGCTCCAGTCCGCCCCCTCTCCTTCCACTCACTTCTGTCTCTGTGTTTCTCTGTATCTCGTTCTCCCCTCCACTCCACCGCTCACCCCCTCCCCCCACACAGAGGCATGAGCTGCAATTGTAACCATAGACCTTGACCCACCCTAGGGCAGTGGGAGCTGAGACCAAAGGGAAGCAAAGAAGCTTCCCGTGCATTCTGTCAGGGGTCTAGGTGCGTGTTCCAACTCTCCCTCTTGACTGTGCTGAAACTAGCCTTGATGGTACCAGGACCTACCCGAAGACCGGGAGGGCAGGAGCGCATAATTAAGTGAACTGATAAGAAACGTACCCTTGGCATGGTGAGAGACAAGGCCAGATAGCTGCAACAGAGGGCGCAGGAGGCACCGCAACAGCCGTGGAAAGCACCTGCGCAAGGGCAACCAGGCCTAACTAAACCCAGAGGACTTCCTCAAGGAGGAGGAGGAAAAGGAGAAGGGTTTCGTTTGAGCTTTAAAGAATGGGGAGGATTTGGCTAAACAGACTTCATTGCTCAATATGGAAAACTGACACAGAAGAGAGCAAAATGAAACGAGGCAGAAGTACAGAAGCACAGAGGCTCGAACTTCCGGGGCAGAGAAGAACAGCAGCGAGGCTCCACTGATGACCTAGACTTTTTCTAAGTTGGAAGTAAAATGTGAGGGGGAAGGGGGAGCAAGAACTTTTGCCTCTAATTTTCACGTTTACCTTGAGTGAACAGTGGTTCTTTCATTCCTGTGAGTAACTCACCTACCTAGACAGAGTTGAGGCAGTCTAAGTGAACCATGTTTCCTTCCTGTGCCTCAGTGTTTCCATCTCCCAAATGGGCGCGTCCTTGTCCTGGGAGGGAGACTGCCCCCAGGGCTCTTGTTCCTGACCAAAGGACGGACCTCACTGGCCCACACTGCTCAGGAGGCCTGTAGCAGAGTCCCTGCTGGAAGTCTTAACTCATCTGAAAGCCCTGGACCAGCTGGGACATCCATCTTCCTGGAACAAAAGCCACAATATCAGAGAAGGATGAGGCAGTGCCCAGACTCAGGGGGACAGCATCCTTCCTGAGCTTCATCCCAACCTCATGCAGCCCCAGTTGGGACAATGACTCAAATCTGTACGATACTGGGGAACGGAACTTTGAGGAGCTCCATGTCTCACCCAGGTCTCCCACCGGGCTAAGTGGCAGAGTCAGGATCTGAACCCAGGACAATGTGACACCCAGCCCCCAAGTCCTTTCCATCATGTCAGGCTGTCTCTTGCCTTAAGCTACCCTGGCTGGAAGCACCCACCATGTACAGACAGAGTAGCCCCATATCTATACCCAAGCATTCCTTAGAGGAGAAGCTAAGAAAGGAAGCAATTTATTCTGAGTTACACAGGACTGGGACTTTGCAGGCCGACACCGACCCAGCCACACCTGCCATGCTGGAGGCCCAGCCTCTCTGAGATGGCGGACTCTGGCCCTGCTTTCAGTCAAGTGTTCTTTCCAAGCCACCGTGGACCCTCCTGTGCTGCCCCTGTCCACCCTCATTCATCCTCCCAGACCCTCCTCTATGGCCCCGATGCTGAAAAGTCTCCAGAGAAGCCAGGAAATTCCCTTCCCAGAGCAGCTTGCTAAACCCCATGTGCTCGCAACACCACCTCTGTGCAGTCCCCTGGGGCTGCTTCCAGGCTCCAGACAGGAACTCTTGAAGGCCAAGAGGAAGGGAGATGCTGTAGTTTTCCTCACTGGGACCACCCCACAAATATCATGGTTCCTTCATATGTTGATTCCATTTGGACACACACAGAATAGCTTTGAATCCATCTAGAAAAACTGTGTTCATTCAGTCCTGGCTCACCCAATTCAATAATAATAATAACAATAATAATAATTATTATCATTATTACTAATCCACCTTTCCAAAGCATATGATGTGCAATTCCTATGCCAGGTGTTGAGGGACCTGCAAACAGAACCAGAATCAGGTTCTGATGCCAAGAAGCTCATAAATAGGGAAATTAGAACCCTTGTCCACTGGTGGTAGGAATGTGAAAAGGCACGGCCACTATAGCAGACAGTATGGCAGTTCATGAAAAAAATAAAAATAACTACCATATGATCCAGCAATTCCATGTGAGCATTTATCCCAAGAACACTGAAATCAGGATCTCAAAGTGGCATCTCACTCTCATGTTCATCGCAGCATTACTCACAATAGCCAAGATGTAGAAACAACTAAGGGTCCATGGACAGGTGAATGGATAACAAATAGGTGGTGTCTAAACTGTGGGAAATTCTGAGAGAGATGGGAATACCAGAACACCTGACCTGCCTCTTGAGAAATCGGTATGTAGGTCAGGAAGCAACAGTTACAACTGGTCATGGAACAACAGACTGGTTCCAAATAGGAAAAGGAGTACGTCAAGGCTGTATATTGTCACCCTGCTTATTTAACTTCTATACGGAATACATCATGAGANAGAGAATGGCCCCTGGGGGCCCTGCTTTCGCCTGGTGGAGCACGCAGGATGGCATGCAGGAGACGAGCGGGTGGCAGGATGTGCATTGGCACTCCTGGGAGGAGCGCATGGCGGGGGCGCTGTGGGGGGAGGACCCAACGTCTCATTCTTGAGCATGTATCTGTTGGACGCCTATGGGTCCTTAATCTCTCTGTGTGCTGTTGGCCCTGGAAGTAAAAGGCTGAGAAGGGTGAGTCTATTCCCAATACAGGCTCTGCAGAGGGACTCCCAGCTCCTTCTCCCAACTCTTCCACTTGTTAGCTGTGCCACCTCGGGCAAGTGACCTGACCTCTCTGAGCACCCCTCCTCATCTGTAAAGCGAGAACAAGAAGCCTACCTACCTCCTGTGTGGTGAGGATTCAGTGAGACTGTGCAGAAAACACTCAGTCCAGAGCCAGCCTCAGTGGGGCAGTGCCCAGCCCGGTGGGAGCTGGGTGCTCTACAGGGACACGGGCAGCTCTGAAATGGCAGGTACCACCGAGGGCTGGAGCACTCAGGGCTCTGCAGGGAGGCAGGGCTGGCTCTGCCAAGGTGTCAGAATGGACAGACAGGAGATGGAGCTGGCTGGGCAAAAGCATCCAGCCAAGGGAACAGCAGAAGCAAAGGCCTGGAGGCCAGGCAGGGGGTGAAGCGTTTGGGCACCGCGGTGATGGATGAGGCTGGGTTTGTCCAGGGTGAGAAGCTCTCTAGTCCAAGGATCTCCAGCAGTGCTCAGACCAGCCCCAGAAGTGAAACAGACACACAGCTGGGGATGCTCTGGTCAGAGAGGCTTCTAGGGCTGGTTCATTCAGCCAGACGTTTGCTCGGGCTGTGACTGCCTCCAGATGGACCCGGGGAATTCCCCAGGGGGTGCACATGGCTCTTGCGAACTGGTCTGGCCTGAGATTCAAGGCCAAGAATGAGGGCAGCTGCTGTGGTGAAGGTGTCACACGGCTGGGGTCATGGGGAGGAGACGGAGGGGCTTTCTCGGCCATGCTTTTGCTCAGCGCTCCAGGCCTTGTTTGCATAGAGGACAGCTGCCCCTCTGGGGCCACATCACCTGCCTCCATGTAACTACGTTCTCACTCTCAGTCACAGCCCCCACTGAAGGCCTGGGGGTTATTCAGGCTGCCTTGCCCATGTGGCCTTCTACACAGCCATCCAGGAAAAACCAGAAATCAGACCACTGGCTCTTCACCCTTCGGCTCACTTGCCCAAGCATCAGGGTCTCCATCTGTGAGATGGAGATAATAAACAGACCTACCTCCCAGGAGGGTTGTAGGAATGAAAAGAGGTCCTGAAGGAAATGCACTTTGCAGAGAACCCAGAGAGGGGATCAGTCACTGGGGCCCCCCTCCCTTTCTCACCCATCTACTTCCTCCACCACATTAGAGGGACTGGCCAGACCCAGGCCCATTCTTTCTCTCGCTCCAACTCTGTGACTGGAGGCAAGTATATATCCACTATCTATATATCAGTTTGTTCACCTGCAAAGTAGAGAAGAAACTGAGCAGCACTGTTCCTCAGGCAAAAATAGACAGTTGGAAAGCTCATCCCCTCAAGCCCTCCTTCTACAGGAACCAGGTGCTTCCCAGGACTCTGACCCCCCCTTCCCAAACTTGCTATTAGAAAAGGACCTAATGTCAATCATTTACCTTTTAGTCTAAATAAGCCTCTGGTACTTTTTAAATTGGAATATTTTTTAGAAGGACTCTAATCTCCCTCCCAACTCCAGACTCATTTTACAGAAGGAGAAACTGAGAAGAGGGGGAGAAAAAGAGCTGTGACTGGGGTCAGTTCAGTTCAGTCGCTCAGTTGTGTCTGACTCTTTGTGACCCCATGAATCGCAGCACGCCAGGCCTCCCTGTCCATCACCAACTCTTGTAAATAACAAGTCTGAACTTGAGACCAAGGCCTCACAAATATTACAGTCCTTGTAGACTCACAGCCACTGTGCTTACTCCTCTTGTTATTTCAATGCAACTATAAGCCAAGTCGCCCAACAGTTGATTCTGCATTGAAAGGTTCAAGGTGCTGGAGACCAAGAAAGAAAAGATGTGTTCTTGGTTTTGATGTGCAATCGTATGTTACATGAGCCTCCAGTCTCATCACTCCTGAGCCTCACACCAGCCCAAGGAGGGAGGCAGGAATTATTGGGCCCATTTTCCAGATGAGGACACTACGGCCAAGAGAGGGAGAGTGATTAGGCCAAGGTCCTACGGCCAGTTGGTTTTAACCTTAGAAAATCCAGCAGCAGAGTAGGGTGCTTTCATCTTACCTCTTCATGTGGAAAGGAGGAAGCCCCACCTGCCCAAAATTCCCCTGTGTCCACTCAAGGAGGCCTGGTCGAAGGCTCAGAAGTTGACAAGGCTCTGCTCAAGGAAGGCTCAGTGTGGGGAAAGTGCCAGGAGGCTGGCTTCTACCCCACCTTGCCACGACCTTGGACAGGCTGCTTCCCTCCTGGAGCCTCTGCCCTCCTTCCCCGCAGAGGTGAGGAGTAGATGAGCTGACTCTTCAACCTGCTCCCCTTGCTGACCTGGGTGTGCTGGGCCTGCCCAGGCTGCAACCCCTGGTGTCAATGCTCCCAGCTCCTGCTGCTGCAGGTATTGGGTACCCAGAAAGCTAGTTCCCCCATCAGCACTCACTCCTGGGGCCAGTCTAGGAAGGGGACATTACTGGGCCACCAAAAGGATGCTACCAATGCTGCAAACTAATGCACGGGGGACGCCAGGTTGTAATACATCCACGTGGTTCTCTCTGCACTCTGCACATTAATAATGCATGCACAGCCAGCATGGGTCCATCCCAGGCCTGAGGTCAGGTGGCGTTAAGAGGCTCCTAATGGTCCTGATCATGTGGGGAAGGCTCCCAAGTGGAATGTGGGCAGCATGGGCGGGAAGCCAGGATTCAAGGCACTTAAATCCTACAGGTGGGAGGCAGAGGGGCTAAGAGGGCAGCTTCTGCAGCCCATAGCTCCATTCAGAAGATCAAATGGGGTGAGCTGAAGCTTTCCACAGGGGGCTGTTGATGAAGATGAGGAAGGACCCCAACCTCTGTGCACAAGTCACAAAGAAAGGGAGGAGTCTTAGAGATCAGGGCTGAGAGAAGCTCAGTCAGAATCTCTCCCTGGTGGCCCCTCTGCCCAGTAGCTCTGCAGCCAGTGCTTGCATACCCCTAGGCCCAGGACACTCACTACCTCCAAGAATGACACACAGCCTATCTCTGAGCAGGTCTGACTGTGGAAACAGAGACAGTTGTACACTTCAGTCCAGAGCGCAAGTGCCACTAAATATTGATTGAGTCAGGAAGCTGGATAAAAGAGCTGACAAGAGAGACTGAGGTCCTGAGTCCTATTCCTGAGGGTCCTCCTTGTCCTCAAGTAATTCCAGGCCACCAACCTGGCCAGTTTTCTGGCCTACCACAGTGGCAAAATCCCTACCAGAAGCCCTGAGCCCATGCAGGGCCTCATGAGCCCCTGTGAGCTCGGCAGCCACGAGCAGATGGGTGAGGAACTGAGGACTGGGTGGACTTGTCCCCAAGCACAACCTCACCTGCGAGCTGAGCCCCACTTCTCGGCAGGATGCCTACCACTTATTCCTACAGAGCTTTATGCCCAGGCTGAACAAATCTCTTCAAGCTCTGCCCACTCCCCATCATCCAGCTCCTGGACCAGGAAGCTCCACCCTCTAGGACCGGCCCCCAGTTAAGGCCTGGTTGCCCCTCAACAGAACCACAAGCATTCAAACCCAGAGACACTGTCCAGAGCCCTGTTTTCACCAAAGAGCCCCTGCTGGGGGGTTAGATGTAGCTAGGTCCTAGGATGGGCAGGAGAGCACAGGACATCCAGGTTTCCAGCCCCCATAGAAAGTGAGAGCGCTCAGCCAGCCAAGTTCAAGTGTTTGGAGCATTCTGGGAAATCACAGGGAGGAAATGCTGTGGCAACGAATTTTTATGTTGACCCCTGGCAACCCAAGTCTCTTCTGTCATCTCCCCCAGGGGCCACTCGTATCTTCCTGGCTGCATGGCCAACAGGCCATATGGGCTGTGCTAAGACCAAGTGGTTGGGGTGGGAATGTGGAGGATGAGAACACAGCCAAGGAGGAGCCAAGGGATGGGATGTCCTTTGATTCTGAAACTCCAATGCTGACAGCCAGTTGCCTGACACCAAGGTACTAAGTGGTAACTTCTGTAAAAAGCCAGGAGCTTGACAGTGAAGAGTGGAGCAGGATGCCTTGCTCCGTGTCCCCCATCCCGNAGACCAAGTGGTTGGGGTGGGAATGTGGAGGATGAGAACACAGCCAAGGAGGAGCCAAGGGATGGGATGTCCTTTGATTCTGAAACTCCAATGCTGACAGCCAGTTGCCTGACACCAAGGTACTAAGTGGTAACTTCTGTAAAAAGCCAGGAGCTTGACAGTGAAGAGTGGAGCAGGATGCCTTGCTCCGTGTCCCCCATCCCCTGCTTTCATATCACAGGCCTCATGCTGGTGGGAAGGGCCCTCTGGGGCCACCACCCAGCTCTCCCTGTACTCAAGAGGAAACTGAGGCCCCGCCAGGGCAGAAGCTCTCAAAGATCATGTGAGAATTGATGCAGACAGATATGGAAGCTGGAACTCCCATCTCCTGTTCATCACCCAGCAAACATAGATGGAGCCAGGAACTGGGACCTATGACTCGGCCTCAGCCCTGGTGGGGAGGCAAGCCTGTGCCCAGAGAGTCTGGCCACTGTGGGGTAAGTGACACAGGGCAGATTGTGCTTGCAGAGAAGGTTGAAGCCCCAATACTTGGGACACCTGATTCAAAGAGCCAACTCATTGGAAAAGACCCTGATTCTGGGAAAGACTGAAAGCAAGAGAAGAAGGGGATGACAGAGGATGAGATGGTTGGATGGCATCACTGACTCCATGGACATGAGTTTGAGCAAGCTCTGGGAATTGGTGATGGACAGGGTAACATGGTGTGCTGCAGTCCATGGGGTTGAAAAGAGTCAGACATGGTTGAGCGATTGAGCAACTTTCCAAGAGGTGAGTTTGTGCAGCCAATGAAAGAAGAAGGACAGTGGCTGTGAGGGATGTTTCAGGGAGGACACGGAAGTGGAGAAGGGTGGGGAGACCTCCGTGGCGCCTCACTTTGTCTCTTTACTGTCTGTCACATCCTACTTGGCCACCAAGCCGGTGTCCCACAAGTACACTTATCCCCATCATCTCCAGCTGTCCCCTCCATCCTGATCCTGGCTCTTGGTGGGTACAGACTCTACACCTGCCCCCTCCTCTCAGCTCATGCCTTCACCCCTACTCCTCCCTGCCTGGCAGCTGATCATGCATGCATGCAAAGTCGCCGTGTCTGACTCTTTGCGACCCTATGGACCCTAAACCGTCAGGTTCCTCTGTCCATGGGATTCTCCAGGCAAGAATACTGGAGTGGGTTGCCATTTCCTTCTCCAGGAGATCTTCCTGACCCAGGGATCAAACCTGGGCCTCTCACATTGCACGCAGATTCTTTGCAGCAACGGTACCTGGGCCCCTTGGTCTGGGATGGGGTTGGGGAAGCAGAGAAGAGAATATCCGTTGACATGGGTGGCTGCCAGGTGAGATGCAGAGTGTAGAAGAAAAGCAAATTGAGGGCTATGGGCAGCAAAAATGATGCAACGGTGTGTCTGGCATTGGGAGTGTGAACAGGATGCTCCTAGGGCTTCAGGGTGAGTTTTGGCCTGCAGGCACAATGTCTGTGACACCAAATAATGTGTTCCTTCTCCAGCATCAAGTGGCTGCCTCACCAACATGCTCTAACACTGGGGAACAGTTCACCAGCTCTCTGACTTCTTTCAAGCACTCAATGTGTTTCAACTCATTTAAACTTCCAATAACTCTTTGCCAAAAGCACTATTATTACCTCCATTTGACAGATGAGAAATCAAGGCCCAGACAGGTGATGTGATCTTGCCCAATAAGTTACTGACTAAGCAGAAAACTGGAGTCAGTTACAAATAATTTTTACTGAGCACCTACTGTATAGGAAATCCTTTCATTTTATAAGGATGTTAACAGTGCCTGGCACACAAGTATAAACGCTTGCTATGCTGGGGATGATGATTGTGTAGAAGATGACAGTGCTGATGGGGGAGAGCTCAGAATTCTCTTCTTCTATTTGATTTAATCATACGAGGGAGAGGGGTTGCTGCTGCTGCTGCTAAGTCGCTTCAGTCGTGGCCAACTCCGTGTGACCCCATAGACAGCAGCCCACCAGGCTCCCCCATCCGTGGGATTCTCCAGGCAAGAACACTGGAGTGGGTTGCCATTTCCTTCTCCAATGCATGAAAGTGAAAAGGGAAAGTGGGTCCCCTAACTGTGAGGAAAGAGCAGCAAAGGTATGTGAGATCATGGGTCATGAGGAGGTGAGCTCAGATCGAACAGACCAGCATCATCTTTGAGGCTTGCTCCCTGCTCTAAAATAGGAGCATCCCTCCCCACAACCAGCAGCCTGCTCCCGCTGTGCCCTGCTCCCGCCAGGGGCTGCCTGCTGGGCCCTGTCTTCCCAGCCCCATACCTGGGGACCCAGGCTTAGCCAGAGGATCAAACCCATCTCCTCTTCTCCACCAGCACTAGGCAAGCTCTGTGACAGGCGGATGAAGGAAGTCTGCGTGCTCCCCGCCACCCACGTGCTATCTAAATTCACTGCCAGACAAAGCCTTCTCTTTGTCCTGGCGCCTCCCTCCCTCCCTGCCATTCATGTGCTGAGAGATTTCATTTCCAGTAAGTGGAGGCTGGAGAGAAAAGAAAGCAAGCAGGAGAAGGAGGAAGAAGAAAAAAAAAATCTAGAAGGAAGGCGGGAGAAAAAGGCAACAACACTGAATCAGGGCCAAGACTCAGTTGTCCAAGTGACAACTCATTAAAAATGATTTGTAGGCTGTGTGGGGGAGATGCTGCCTCTGAGGACCTACCTTTCCCCGTTCAATGAGGCAGCCTCACAGCCAGTGCCTGCTCGGAGTGTCTGGGAGCCCGTGGTTATCACACCAGCCCTCATACTCCCATATAGGGGGCAAACCGAGGGTTCCCCCATTCTGATCCCATCTTGCTTAGAAGTAAGGAGCTCCTGGGCTTAATGCCTAAGAACTGTCCAGTTCTGGGCTGCCCCCACCCACCATGGTACCCAGAGCCTTGCTCTCCTATAGCACCTCGGCATCTCCCACGGACGAGACCAGGCCAAGCTCCCTGGGCAAAGTGCCAGATGCCCAGCTCCTCCTGGAAGGGGTGGGGTCCTGGGATGACAAGGCGTCCTGGCTTGGAGAGGAAGAAGGTGGTCCCACTGCTCACCCAGCTCCTTCTCCCCTCAGGGAAGCAGGGAGATCCCGGGAACAAACATTCATCTCTATGGACCCCAGCTTGCTCACCTGTGAAAGGAAAGGGATGAACTACAGACATGCCATCCTTCCACGCCCTGCCACGCCGCACCCCCCGATTCTGTGAGCATTCACCACCGGCAAAGGCAGTGCTGGAAACCACTGCATGCACCCGCGGCTTCCTTCAACAAACGTTCATTGAATACCCTGGAGGCCCAGGGGTAAGACACAGAGGTGACCACACGTGTGGACTTCAGCAGTTCAGACACAATAGCCCGTCGGGGGTGAGGCCTTGAGGGGAGCGGTGAAGGGCCAGAAGGAGTTCTGGCTCTTTCTCTCCACAGAGAGGCCAACATGGCCTCCTGAGGCCCTCTGTGTCCCCAGGGCCAGCCCCTCCAGACTCCAGGCACTCTGCTTCTCAGGCCTCAGGCACTCTCCCCACTCCCGCACCAAGCACCGAGTGAGGCCTTCTTCACGTTTTCCTTTATCTGCTGAGAAACCCGAGCCCCTCATCCCCAGCTCGCAGGAGCTCCCCACTCCGGAGCATCTGGGACCTCAGTGGTCTGCTCTGGAGCCCACTGGAGCCGCTTACAGGCAAGCTGGCCTCAGGCAAGCTGCTTAATGGCCCTCAGCCCAGTTTTCTCATCTGCAAATAACTACTGGTGGGTTGTGTGCAGCCTTAATAAGACACTCTGCACAGAGGGTAGAGCTTAGCATGGCACCCCAGTTCAGCTTCCTCTGTGTCCACTGTCTGCCATGTCCCAAAGCCCTGTTTTGGTTGGCTTCCTCCTGCCATCCTACCCATCTCAGAGGAGACCCCATCTCAGCTCTGAAAGGTCTCTGACTCTCCAAGCCTGGCTGGTACATCTCTGTGTTCCCAAAGGGCCCATGACATACCCCTGGACTTCCTGTCACTGGAGTTCCTGTCCCGGGCTGCAGCAGCCCCTTGAGCCATCCGNCGGGATGGCTCCTCCCGGCTGCCGCTGCTGACCTTAGACGCAGGGTGGCTCCTCTTGGCCGCGCTTAGTGAGCCGGCTCCGCAGCCGCCTGCGCTTAGTCATAATTGCACTTTAACAAGAGCCGTCCAGGCCTTAACCCAAGGCCTCGGTGACCCTGAGAATCCCAGACTGGTGACAAAACTGGGGAGGGAGATGTTTTCGGAAAAGGGGCTTTTTATGGGGAAAGGGTTTACAGATTTGTGGGACTCTGCAGTCCTAAAATATAACAGGCATCCTAACCTATCCTGGCACATGCTTCATACCAGGCCGCTATGGGTCGTCTCACACCTCTGCTCTCTTCCATGCCACCATAATCCTATGACGAAGGATCTGGATCCATGTCCATACCTACAGAGGACAGGGAAGTTTGTGCCTGTGATTTGCCCAAGGCCATAGCTGGTGGCTCAGACGGTAAAGAATATGCCTACAGTGTAGCAGACCCAGGTTCGATCCCTGGGTCAGGAAGATCCCCTGGAGAAGGAAAAGGCTACCCACTCCAATATTCTTGCCTCGAGATTTCCATGGACAGAGGAGCCTTCTAGGCTACAGTCTATGGGGTCACAAAGAGTCAGTCATGATTGAGCAGCTAACAGTACTACTACTACACAGCTAGTACACGGAGACTCATATTTTGTGCTGGCCACCCTTGAGAGGGTCCTCTCCCATCCCACTCTGGCCCAGGCCTGAGTTCCGCGCTGCTGATGGCTGGGATGGATGCCCAGTGGAACAGACCCGCCCCAGGCCTTTCCCTCTAGGAAGGAGGAGCTGGTCAACCCCAAAGGGAACCTTGGCATTGTGCCTGGAGCATATGACGCATCTCAGAGCACCATATCGACATGGACATTTAGTGAAGAAACAAATGCAAGGTCTTAAAAAATTAAAACAAACTCATAAAGTCGTGGCGAAGAACACAAAACATGAGCATGCTTACGGGAAAACACAAAACTTGCAAGAAATTCATTTTAACCTTCTCTGTGGAAAAGCTTGAGAAATACTGAGCTACTCCGATCTTCACATGAGACAGAGAAAGAAACCGGAGCCCAGAGAGGTCAGGTAACGGGCTCAAGGTCACACAACAGTTCTCTCCCAGGACCTGGACGAGTCCTGGTCGTCCAACAAGCCCCCACTGAGCCCAGTGGATCTGTGGCTGGAGAGCCCTGGATTCCAGGTAAGGCAATGCTGCTTATGAACTGTCCTGCCTGGGGCTGGTCAATTCTCTCCCCATGCCTCAGTCTCCTCATCAGAAAAGTGGAGCCACAGTCTCAGTGGCATATGCACTAACACTGTAAGGGTTCATAGTCTTGCCTCAAACAGCCAGCCTCCCTGCCCTCCTTTGTCCCTGTGAACAGTGTAAAGAAACGTGTGAGCAGAAAAGTGCAGGCATCAGCACCCAGACCCCCAAGAAGGGGGATTCCGGCATCCTGCCTCTGCTTGTAATGGACCGTGGCACCATCACACCACAGCATTCCGTGTGGGCCCCCAGATCCCGCCTCCCTAGGACGATACTGTGCTCGGAATAATCTCAGAGCCACCGGAAACCTGAGTTCCCTCAGCCGTCCGTCCACTTCTCCTGGCGGGGGAAACAGGAACTTCTGACAACAGTATCCGCATAGATGCCCCATGTGGCAATACCCAAGGAGTGTTCACTGCCCCAGTGCCATTGGCCCAGACGACAGGGGGTTTCCGGGGAGCCTGGGGTAGGGTTTCGACATCTTGAGCTGGAGATCACATGAGGAGAGCATCGGTGGTGACCAGGGAACTCCAGAAAAGCAGGCTGGGAGAGCACATTAGCAAGTGAGTGGTCAGAAAAGCTCTGCTGTCTGGGTGGCGGTGGCCAGAGAGGCCAGCCCAGGGTCAGCCAGCCACTTCTTCCAGGAGCTGGGGCGAGCGTGACAAGCTGTCCTAGAGACCGCCCTCCCAAGCCCTGGGCACCCGTAAGACTTGTCAGATGGGAACAGGAAGGCTCGGGGTGCATGAGCAGTGGAACCTCGGGAGATAATCAGCTTGTGAGAGAAAGTCAGGGATCCCTCTTCCTCCATCTGCCTTTCTCAGAAGGAAGTCCAGGCTTCTTCAGACCCTTCCACAACTGTGCCCAAATCCAGCTACTATTTTAAAAAGTACTTCTCGACCACAGATGCCCAATCTTATCTCACATGGTTACAGATGACCCTGGAAAGGCAGACAGGGTTATCACGTCCGCTTGACAGATGAGAAAACCTGAGGCTCTCAGAGACTCTGTGACTCGCTTAAGGCCAAGATTCAAGCTCGGGCTCTCTGGTCCAGCCACCCAGCTCACTTCAGAAGAGGGGCCAGCAGCACAAGGGCAGCAAAGCCACAGCCCACAGGAGCAGGACTCAAACGTTTCTAAAGCGTCTTCACAGCCACCCCAACATCTAGTCAGGGACAGCCCTTTCTGACCCACAATCCCCATGTAAGTGGGAAATTCTCTGTTCCCATATTAAAGATGACAAAAAAGACCAGAGAGTTACAATGACTTGCCTAAGGTCACACAGCTAAAAAGCAATAGGTCTAGTTTTCTTGGGCTCTAAAATCACTGCAGATGGCGACTGCAGCCATGAAGTTAAAAGCCACTCGCTCCTTGAAAGAAAAGCTATGACAAACCTAGACAGCATATTAAAAAGCAGAGACGTCATTTTGCCAATAAAAGTCTGTGTACTCAAAGCTATGGTTTTTCCTGTAGTCATGTATGGATGTGAGAGCTGGATCATAAAGAAGGCTGAGTGCTTGAGAACTGATGCTTCAGAATTGTGGTGCTGGGCAAGACTCTTGAGAGTCCCTGGACAAGACTCAAGACTGCAAGGAGATCAAACCAGTCAATTCTAAAGGAAATCAACCCTGAATATTCCCTGGAAGGACCAATGCTGAAGCTGCAAGACTTTGGCCACCTGCTATGAAGAGCCGACTCACTGGAAAAGACCTTGATGCTGGGAAGATTGTGGGCAGAAGGAGAGGGGGGTGACAGAGGATGTGATGGCTGGATGGCATCGCTGACTCAATGAACATGAAGTTGAGCAAACTCCAGGAGGTGGTGAAGGACAGGGAAGCCTGGCTTGCTGCAGTTCACGAGGTTGCAGAGTCGGACACAACTTAACAATTGAACAACAACTAGGACTCAAACCTACATCGTCCAGCTCCCCCATCTCTGTCACCAAACCATAATCCTGGCCATCTTCATACTAGTGGGATGAAGATACGGACCCCGGTGACAGTATGGCCCCGGTCCCCTGTTCTCCCAGGCCCCATGGCCCTGAGCCACTATCCCCAAGGCCATCAGAAAGCAGCTTTCGCAAGACCTGCTGGGGGCAGGGCAACCAGGAAGCCTGCAAGGGCACTCAGGTGGGCAGGACCATCGACAACACCCCCTGTCCTCTGCAGCTTGGCCATTGCCCACATGTAGCCACACTTGGAGAGCCGGGAAGAGACTTTTGGACGTTCAACAAGGTTCCTGAGTGGCACTGCCCACTTGTCTCTCCATTCCCGGCAGGGTGACGCCCCAACGGCATTTAAGGGAGCAAGGAGTGGGGAAGGAGAAAACTGACCTGGACAGAGAGCTCAGCTCTGGATGAGGTATCCTTTTTCTTCATTCATTTATTCTACAAATATTAATAAACTCCCTGAGTAGGAGCTCTCACATTTCCTCTTTCATTGATTCCTGCAAGCAGCACCAAGGAAGCCTTTCACCACACGGATGCTGAGAAGGCAGAGAGGTGGGGTAACTTGGGAAGTGAGTGCTGCAGGAGGGAGGAATCTGTGGTCCTGGGGCTGGCCTGGCTCTGCCACTCATTGCTTGCTGTGTGATCCACATAAATCTTGTGCCCTCATGGGGCCATGGGCTCATCTCTGAGGCTTCTGGAAGGTTCACTTTCAGAGTGCATGAAGTAGCCCCTTCTCAGACGTCACCTGTTATGACTCGTGCTCTCTGCCCTTGGGTGGGCAGAAGCATCCTTGGTGAGGACAGCCAGGCCCATGAGAAGGAAAGAAGGAATAGGGGCAGCTGGCCGGAGAGAGGGCTCATTCTCCCTGAGCCCAGCCAAAGACTGGCACTGTTCTCTCTCCATCAGACTCAGCCAGAGAAGGGAGAGGAGAAAGAGGAACGAACTTTTGGGACTACCCTGGGTCAGCCCCAGCCAAGCATTTTCACAGAGTATCTTGTCTAGTTTCTAAGATAACCCAGGGAGACCCAAACTGAGGCTCAGAGAGGGAAAGTGACTTGCCCCAGATCACACAGCTAGGACAGGGAGGGTCTGCAGTAGGAACACAAGTCTGTCCGCCTTCAAAGAAAGAAGGTAAGCTGCCTCTTCTCTTTCCTTCTTCCTTGTCCCCCAGCCCTCCCCCTCTTCCCTCTCTGAAGCTAAACTGTGTTAGACAGAACTGGAGGAGCAGTGGAGTAACCAGAAGGGAACCCAGTATCCCCCGCCCCTGCACTCTCCAAGTAGAATCTGGGTCCCCGACTGGCTCTCCGTGGTGGGAGTCTGCTCACCCCCACAATCTGACCCCTTCCCCCCCACTCCCACCCACCCCTGCCTCAGTGACTAACCAGCCCTAGAGCTGACAAAGCCACCCTCTCTGGGCTCCCCAGTGGAAACAAACCCAAGCTCCTTCCTTCCTCTTTAATCGTCACCCCCATCTCCTTGACCTTGGGTCTCTGGCAAGGCCCTGCATTGCGCTGGGAGATAACCCACAAAACAGGTGAGTCACAAGAGGCTGCAACCACACCACAGGGGTCTGCTGCTTGCAGAAGCGTTGCCTTATTTGTCTGCTTTCCGGTGCATGCTGGGGGAGGGGGTGGGGCTGCAGAAATGGACAACCCTGGCTTTACTTGCAGCTCAACCATTGATGGTGTGATCTTGCGTCCACTGCTTGGGTTATCTGAGCAGCCTCAAACTCCTGATGTGCCAAATGCAGGGCTACTTTGAAAACTAAAGCCACGGTGTCTGTTAAATGACAGACACATAGCAGGTTCTCAGCAAGTCTTACATCTTTCCTTCAACTGCCTGAGATGTACTAAGAGGACTGAGGGGTCTAGGCATTTATTTGCACTGGCCATCCAAGAAAAGTGATAGAAAATGCTCTCCTTATGCTTGGTTTTATTTGAGAAAAGATAAACAAACACTTTTTAGAGTTGATCTTGATTTGTAATTTAGCCCTTAATTCTAAATCTTCTTGAACTGGCCTCTGAACACATTTGGCCTCTGAAACCAGAAGTTCTGTACAGGCACCAAATTTCATCTGTCCAGCTCTCTGACCATCAAGCTATCTACCTGTCCACACATCCACCCACTTACCCACCCATCCATCCATCACCCATTCTTACATCTACCCATTTATTTGTCCATCCATCTTTCCATCTGTTTGCCCACTCATCCAACCACCCAACATTTGAATGCCTACTACACGCCAGTCACAGTGGAGGCTATAAACAAAAAAGGAGCTTCCCAAGCTTCTCCATTACTGTTGGCTCAGACCCACACCATAGGACAGTCAATTACTTTTCCACTGGTTGGATATGGAGACAGAAAAAGGACTGCCTCCCTTCCCAGAATCCGGCTTGCTCAACATGGCCTTCCTTCTGTTCCACATGTGAGTCTCCTGGTAAGTGTCTTTCATGTGAATAATTATTTCTCAGTGAGCAGGGTATTCCCTGTAAGGGAGAGGGTTTCACTAAAGTAAACATCACTATGCACACACACACACACCCCACATAAACCTACCAGCTCCCAGTTTTCAGTGGGATGTCCAGAGTACCTGTGTGCAAAGCACAGCCAGGGGCCCACTGCTGGTTCTCATTACTCCTCCTTATTGCCCTGCTGGGCTAAATTAATGCTTCACAGAGGAAACACTCCATCCTGCTATTATACCATCTTCATTTATTTTCAGCATAGCCTCCCTCCCAGCTTAGAATCTCCCGTTTCTGTGCTTATTTGCAAGGCTATGTGATAGAGTAGTCAAGAGTACAGTTCTGAAGCCAGGCTCCTGGGGCTTGAATCCACCCCTCCAACTGTGTGACCCTGAAGAAGCTGCTGAACATCCCTATGCCTCAGTCTCACTACCTGTAAAAATGGGCATCAGTAACAGCGCTTTCATGAGGTTGTTGTGAGGATGAAATGAGATCATGTCATATTTCCACTGGGGGGCAGGATCACATCCTGATAAGGCATATTTAATTGTGAGTGGGTACTTGGGTGTTCCAATGACTGGAGTGGGGCATGGGGAAAAGTGTCACTGACAATAGGGCACAGAACAAGAAATACTCAATCTTGCAACATTGCTAGTCAGCCTGAACAAACAAACAACTGCCCTGAAAAGTGCCAGCTGCACCCCACCCCTCGAGAAACTCTATATGGAAAGTGCATGGTGGACATCACTGCTATGGGAGCTGTGACTTGTTTACTGTCCCCTGACACAGAAGCTCCGTGAGAGCAGGAAAGGCTCTGGTCTGTCTCCTTCCGTGTTGCCAAATTTCAGCACTTAGGACAGGGCCCAACGTATGGCAGACACTGGATGGACGAATGAAAGAATGGTATGTGTTCAATCAACAACTGGTGGGTGGCCAGTTGGTGAAACACATCAATTCTAATCACAATTTGTGTTTTTGGAGTAGCTCCAGACCACAGGAAAAGGGGAGGTGGTGGAGGAACAGCTGCCCCCTCCTGCACGTCTTCTCCCAGCCTCCTTCGAGGCCTGAGGCTGCTGGAGATGGTCCCTGCGGGGCTGGCAGCTGCCTTTCACTGGTGAATACTGTCTGCTCATAAAGGCTCCTGTCTTCTCCCAACCAGAATGTGGAGTGGGGCCCTCCTTGCTTTCCTCTGTGTTCCTGGGCACATAGGACCTAACCCTAAGCAAGGCTTGGCAGATAACTTGGCAGTTGCATTTTTCTTCTCTTCCCTGCATGTGTGCAGTCACGCACCACCACATTAATGTGGACACACCTGATCAAGCCGCGTCCGTAGGAAATGGAAGGGGTAGAGATGAGAGGAGGGAGCCCCTGAGTATTCTAAGCAGAAATGGATTAGCCAGAAAACTCCCATCAAACATTTTTCCATCCTTAGTCCCCTCTCTGCCTTGGTAACAAATAGAGTCCTTCCCTATCGTGTGGAGCTCAGCGGCCACTGAGCTTTTGCTAAGTGCCTGTCCATGCAGTGGAAAGAGGTCCCTGCTATTGTAGGTTCCCAGTCTTTGGGGAGACAGCCAGACGCCAAGAAAGCCATGATCTGAATGTGCTGGCCAGACAGGCAGGATGGAGAAGCTCTGGGAGATTATGTCAAATGGGGGCTGAGTCCCTGACACTCCTCGGAAGGTATGTTTTAGGGGTAGAAAGTTTAATAGGAACTTAAGTCCTTGGATTTAGTTGTATTTTTCTTGTTCATTTTGATTTTGGTTTTCTGCAAATTCTGTTTAATAGATGGTATTGATCAGTAAGATCCTGGCTAATCCTGGTTTTTTATGGTATCTTCATTCAGTGAATGAACAAGAAGATAGTCCATGCCCTCCAGAGCTCAAATCCCAACACAGGCCTACCTAACCTGTCAGGTCCTGACAAGTGCCAGAAGCAGGTCAGCTCTGTTTGAGGATAATGGGGCAGATGGCGGGGGGTTGGGGGGGCAGAGTGAAGAGGGAAGGGTGGCCAGGGAGGCTCTCTCTGATCAGGTGCCACGTGAGCAGGGGCCTGAAGGAAGAGAAGGAGCCAGCAGCATAGATTTCAGAAGAGCTTAAACATCAGCCAGAGTCTCATGAGTCCTAGTTCTGGGAAGTGCTGGGCTCTGATCAAAAGCTAGGAGCTCCATGGATGCATGCTACATGTTAAGTTGCTTCAGTCATGTCCAACCCTTTGCAACTCCATGAACCATAGCCAGTCAGGCTCTTCTGCCCATCAGACTCTCCAGGCAAGAATACTGGAGTGGGTTGCCATGCTCTTCTCCAGGGGATCTTTCTGACCCAGGGATCGAACCCGAGTTTCTCACATCTTCTGCGTTGGCAGGACGGTTCTTTATCTCTAGCGCCACCTGGGAAGCCTCACCATCAAAGAAGAAGATGAATATTTTTCCTGTGTCTCCTCTCTGTGGACTTTCAGCCCAAATGAGCCCTAGACAGTGATCTCCTGCCATCCTCTCACAAGTCTGGCACTCTCCTTCCATGCTCACCCCAACAAGGAGGTGGAACACAGGGTGACCATCACCTGAATATCACCCTGGTGAAGTTCTCAAATCTTTCCATCAAAGAAACCCTAAGAAGGGAGGACATCAGCAGGTCTCCCTTGAGGAGGTCTGGCGACATGGGCCAAAGCAGGTCCTATGAGTCAAAATGCCCTTAGTCTCTTGTTTATCCTTAAAACGCACATATACGATTCTGCTTCATGATCTATCTATGTGATGAGACATGCCTGCACTTAATCGTCCTCCTGAAAGATGAGCCAAGTTTACATGTGATTCCCCGGGCCTCTGGCATCCTGCATGGACTCCAGGGACATGGGGACCCAGAATTGAGACGCACAAAGCAGAGGAACCCTGGCCTCGGGTTCTAATCATCACTTGCTGTGGACACACTGTGTGTCGTTGCTTGAACACAGAGAGGGGCTATTGTGGCTCTTGGTTCTACCTTTCCAGGCAGCTCAGGACTCCGAGGATCCCAGTGGAGGGAAGCATGAGGTGGATGACCAGAAACCTGAGCTAGAGGTGTGGGTGCAAGAGTGGGGATCTGGGAAGAATGTTCTGGCCAGAGGCTCTCCCTTCTGCACCGGAAGGGATATAGCAAATCCCCTAAGAAGGGAACCCGTGTCAAAGGCCTCCTGGCTGGAGATCTACAACTGCCAGTCGCTTCCAGGAGATCTGGTACCTAGCACAGCCCTTGCACATAATAATCCTTAATCAACACTTGTTAAATGGATGGGTGAATGAATGGTGGATGAATGAATAAATAGCTACATCACAAAGAACTAGTGACTCCCGCCAGCCTAGATGATGCTAATCCTTTCTGGCCCTAAATAGCATATTTGAGGTGGCCATACCACCTCTCCTGTCCCCACTCTAAATAAGTAATTTGATGTACTGCCTGCCGGCCCCATGGTTTCTCTCTGTGGCTAATGCAGTAAAAAGAGCAATAGATTATAAACCACTAATTATATTTAGACAAAAATCACCTTCCATAAAAACAACAGTAATAATAGGTACCAAATGCCTGGGCCTCTCCTAATCTCCTCACATCCATTATCCAGTTATTTTTCACACCAACCTGTCATCAACACCATTTTGGGGTTAGAAATCAGGGACTTCACAAGGTGGCATGTTTGCTGAGGAAACAGGGCCCTGAACTGGCTGTGAAGACCTCAATCTGTCCTCAGTGGGAAGCCAGGCGGTGGAACTGGCTCCCCTTCCCAGTCCAAGCTCCTGGCCATGGTCCTCCTGAGAAGAAGAGTCTAAGGGGCTTAGTACCACTTAAGCCCATGAGCATGGGGCACAGAAGCTGTCCAAGGAAGCTATGCATGGAGGTGGCAGGTCCCAGTTGGGCTGCATTGGCTCCAGACTCAGGGTACCTGTCCCTAGGTTGCTGTAACCCAGGGAATCTCATGTAGGGGGGCCATGTTCCATGGGGGTGATGGCACTGGGTTAAGCCCACCAGCAGCAGATGCTGTTGGGGCTCTTTCCATCCTACTTGGCCCCTTGGTCACTTCCTTGCACACCAGCCTGACCTCTGCAGCCAGCCCTGCGCCTCAGTCTCTGGAACTCACTTTCTCGCCTGCACTGAGGGCTGAGAGGGCCTGGGAGCTGGTGTGTTCCCACCCAGGGGCCAGCTTCTGTCTACCGGCTGATAGGTGCAGGGTATAAATACCCTGGCTGCCTCACAGACACTCAGCCCAGGTGATGAGAAAGTCAGGAAGGGCCGGCATGTGACCTGGGGCAATGGCATAACCACAGGCCAGGGGCAATGCAGACCAGGATGAGCAGTGAAGGATAAAGTGCAGACCTCAGGGTGAGGAGGAGGAAAGATAAAATGAGGAGGACCTTTCACAGCTCCTGAGCAGTAAAGCCCTGCTCACGAGAATCAGGGCCAGTGACGGGAGGAAACTCTGAGCAGGCAAGACGTTTGATCCTGAGGACACACAGGGCCAGCTGAGACCCAGAGGGCACTGTGCAGGGCACCCCCAACCCCAGCCTGAGCTCACTAGCTTCCCCCAAGTACCCACATCAGTGCTGTTTACCGAAGACTCAGCAGGCAGCTGCCTGCCACCAAGGCCACTGGCACCTCCCACCCACATAGAAATGGCAAGGGGATGAGGAAAAGGGATGGAATCCATTGTTTCTTAATTATAAAAACAGTACACATTGTATTTCAGAAAGTATAAAGAGAAGGTTAAAATGACTTATAATCCTGCCCCAGAGATCTGATCACCACGGTTCTCACTTGGTGTCCTTGATATACTCTTTTCTAGGCCCGGTGCAGTTTGGGTTTACTTTTTGTCTATTAGATTTACCATGTTTTTCATTCATCCATGTCTGTGCCTTTTCAAGTCATGGAATGCCCACATGTGTCTTCAGTATGTCCACCCCCCATTTAGTAGCTGTGTGGTATTGTGTTGTGTAGATTGATCACATTTAAAGCAAATAACCCCTTACTGATAGACTATTGCTGGGTGTACAGTAAACAACACTGGAACAAACATCTTTAAGGTGGTGTCTTTCTGGGGCCAATTAAGAATGTCGATCAAAACTCTTAAAAAGATATTATTTCCTTTGATCCAGTGATCCACTCGAAGTGTTTGCTCATCCTAAGGGAGTAATCAGATGAGAGAAGGCTGCTGGCATGGAGAACCCAGAAGACCTGGAAAACCAGGCACGTTATCAACACGGAGAGCAATGCAGCAATGAAAGGATATACCATTCTTGAGGATGGGGCCAGAGTTGGAACAGGGCTTCTATGTAAATGTCATGTGTATTTTTGTCTTGAGTGCCTGGCACGGAGTTGGCACTTAATGGATTCGGAATAAAGTGTGAGATTGGTTTCAAATGCAAGGGAGGCACCTAGTTAAAAGTCTGCGTCTTTGCAAAAGTTGGCACAACAGCAAGACCAAGACATACTGGGCTAAGGTCCCAAGCGGCCTTTAGTCTCAAAGAGAGTGGTAAAGGGTCTGGGGGCCAGACAGGTGACCAGAAGCCCTGGCTTTATGGAAACATGACTCAGTAAAACCAAATGCATCTTTGTTTTGTCCCTGATCATTGAGAAGTCATTCCCCCTCTCCCTGCCCCACTTCCTTCAACTGCTGAGTGGGAAACTGTGGTCCACCTACCTACAAAAAGCCATCAGGGAGGTAACATTTGAGGACAGATCTTCCTCAACTCATGATGGGATCATGTCCTGATAAACCCATTGTAAACTGAAAATACTGTAAATTGAAATGCATTTAATAAGCCTATTCTACTGAACATCATTCCTTATCCTAGCCTACCTAAGACACTCAGAACACTTACATGAGCCTACAGTTGAATAAAGTCACGTAACACAAAGCCCATTATTAGAAAATGTTTAATATCTCATGTAATTTACTGAATACTGTATTGAAAGTGAAAACCAGAATGGGCATCTGCAGTGTGTCTGTTGGTTGTCCTGGTGATCACATGGCTGACTAGGAGCTGCGGCTGTCCCTGCCCAGCATCATGAGAGGGCATGAGCTACGTATGCTAGCCTGGGAAAAGATCAAACTTCACAATGAGAAACACAGCTTCTAGTGAATATTTCTTTGTATCACTGTAAAGCCAAAATATCATTAAGTTGAACCATCCTAAGTCAGGGACCACCTATATAGACTTCAAGGTAACAGAATCAGCCTCATCATCACCGCAACCTTAATAAAGGCTGTTAACATTTCTGCTGCCCGCCAGGTACTAGTCTAAGTGCTTCGGTTACATTAATCTTCACGCCAGCTCTCTGGCAGCAATGCTATTACATGCCATGGATGATGAAGACATGAATTGAGATGTCACACAGCTGGCCCAACAGCTGGTTGGCTGCCTCACCGGGGTCTACACCCAGTGTCTGCCAGGGCCACTGATCCGAATGCCACATGCCCCTGCCATCTACCAGCTGGCTCCTCTGGGCTGCTAATTCAGCCTCTTTGAGACTTAAGTTTCTCTATCTGTAACACATAGGTCCTGATTGGTGAGGACTCTCTGTGGACTGATGTGCACAGGAGCATTCCAGGCAGGGGTAGGGGGATCACTGCTTAGCCCTCAACCTGCACAGAGAGGTGGTTCTTCTCCCGGCAGAGAACCTGTGATGGGAGCAGTAAAGAGGTTGCCTGCTCTAGCAAAACCTGATGTTTGTGCAAAGGTGATGTGCTCTGGTCAACACATATGGCCCTTCTCTCTCCCACTCAGGCTGGAGACGGAATGAGGGTTCTAGTTTCAGGCCCACAGGGGCTCCCCTTTCAACCTTCCAACAAGTCCGAGGCAGAGAATGGCACTGGACTTTGGGAAGTGTGAGTGTAAAAAGAGGTTTGTTTGAAATGTGACTTTCCACTTGGCACTGTTAGATGGTTGGGGTGTTAGCAGCCCTCCGGGCTCCACAACTGGCCCTTCACCCAGCACCTGTTTGAGCCCCTCTCATGCTCCTCTGCATGGGTTTCAGTGAAGACAAAAATCCCAGATAAAGATTCTTCACCCTAGAGTTCTGGGTTGCTTCTGGGCTTCAGGGGCTCTCTGAACATTCTTACTCTTAAGAAATATCTTATGTGTGTATGTGAGAGAGAGAGACAGACAGACAGAATAATTCTGGGGGAAGAGCCTGTAGCAGTCAACATGATCTCATTAGGGTTCCTTAATTTCTAACGCAATTCAGAAATGCTCCAACAGAAATCAGCCACGTGCTCTCTGAAACAGACTGGCCCTTGTGTGGAACAGAGCTCACCTTTACCCCACAAAGCCCTGGCTCACTTTGCCTCCATTAGCTATGTGATCTTGGACAGGGCATCTTGTCTCTCTTGCTCCTGTTCCTGCATCTACAAAATGAAGAAGTTGGCTTGTGAGCAGCTTTCACCCTGCGCTCTGTGGCACTCCAGAGGGCACAGGCAAAGGGGGTGGCCTGGGGGGAATAGAGGCACAACCTGGGGGCCACATCCACCCAATCAGAGCAGCTCCACGTCTCATAGAACCTGCAGGAGATGTTACTCAAGTAACTGGCTCTGAAGCTTAAAGCCAAAATTCAGTGAAAGCCTCAGCACAATGGATTGCTCAGGTCCTTCCTGACTGAGTCTGGGCTCTGGCTGGGCCATGCTGCTCTGATTCTTCTTTAATCCATAGATGTGGACAGGCCTCTTGGTTAAGAGCCAGATGCCCAAGTGGATACTGGCTCTGCTACCTACTAAGCACCATGACCTCAAGCATGTTGCCTGAAGTCTCCTGCCGCCCATCTACGAACTGTACACACCTACCTCATAGGCCACTGTGATGATTAAACAAACTCATACAAGAGATAACAAGTGCTGATGAGGATGTAGAGAAAAGGAAACCCTTATGCACTGTTGGTGGGGATGTAAATTAGTGCAGCCACTACGGAAAACAGTATGGAGGTGCCTCAAAATATTAAAAATAGATCCTCCGTATGATCTAGCAACTCCATTTCTGAGTATTTATTCAAAGGAAATGAAAATAACTTGAAAAGATAATGCGCCCCCATGTTCACTGCAGCATTATTCAAAACAGACAAGACAGGGGAGCAATCTAAGCATACATCAATAAATAAATGGATAAAGAAAGTGTGATAAATACAATGGAATATCATTCAGAATATTTCAAAGAGAAGGAAACGATGCCATTATCGATGGCCGGGATGGACCTTGAGAGCATTATGCAAAGTGAAATAATCCAAAGAAATACAAATACCATATGCTCTCACTTACATGTGGAATCAAAAAGAAAACAACTCAAATGGCACTAATATATTCAGAAACCAGATCGGTGGTTATCAGAGGCAGGTGATAGACTAGAGACAGGCAAAATGGGCGAAAGTGGCCAAAACATACAAACCTCCAGTTAGAAAATAAATAAGTCCTGGGGATATAAACTACAGCAAAGTGTGACTATAGTTAATGATACTATATTGTATTCTTGCAAGTTGCTAAGAGAGTAGATCTTAAGATATTAACGATTTTTGCAGAAACTAACGCCTATGGCTGGCAATTTGTTATGTAAGTGAATATTGATACGTCTCTCGTCAATAATGTTCAGGTAACATCAGATGTATTAATATATCTCTGGTCAGTAAGTTGTTAGAAGTTCTCATCACAAGAAAAAAAATTGTAACCATGCGTGGTGATGGATGTTAACTAGACTTACTGTGGTGATCATTTTGCAACATATACAAATATTGAATCATGTCTTATGGCTGAGACTGATACAATGCTATGTGTCAATTATATCTCAATTAAAAACAAAAAAAATCAAAACAGCTCTCCAAATACACAGCAAGTAATCATAAGGGTTAGCAGCTACTGAGGTCTCCTACATTGCAAGCAGATTCTTTATTCTCTGAGCTACCAGGGAAGCCCCCAGATTCTAACACAAGGCCTCAAATGTGGAATTTAAAAAGAACACATTTCTAGAGTCTGAAAATCCCATGAATTGATTCTTAAGTGGGCACCACTCAGAGCACTAGGCTAGAGCTTCATCAACCTAAATATGTACATGAGTCCCCTGGGAATCGTATTATAATACAGACTCTGATTCAGCAGGTCTGGGGTCTGGCTGGGCACTGACATTTCTGAGCTCCTAGGTGAGGCCAGCACTGCTAGGCTGCAGGCCAGACTTTGAGTAGCAAGGCTTTGGTCCATCCCTGGTCATGCTCCTTAGTGTGCCGGCTTTCCACCTGTAGTTACCAAACTGCTCAGAGCCCTGGGGAACATCTGCAGGCTGGGGTGCTATTTATCAGCCACTGGACCACCAAGCCCAGAGCACTCTTGTGCTAGGTTCTCAGGAACTGAGAGGGGAGTCAGGGTGAAACCTTGAGTTTACGTCTGGGCTCTGCCGGGCGATGATGTTGGGCAAGTCCCCTGGCCTGTTCATTTGTGAACTGAGATCAGCAACACCCTCCGTGCCCAGCTCTCATGACTGCCAGGAGGGTAAAAAGTGATAACAGATGGGACCATCGAGGGGCAGAGGGCCATGATTAACTGGCAGGCTTCATTGCCAAGTTCTCGTCTTCAGCCCTTGAAGTCCTCCTCAGCGGGAAACTGACAAGCATCGGCGTTTGCATAATGGCTTGTAAGGGGCCAGAAGAGGAAGTCAGGCTGCTAAATTTAGCATGTGCTTACGCCCCCTCACCCGAGGCTCGGCCCACGCATTTCACCATGAGTAGGTGCCTTTCTATATTTAACTTCTGCCTGCACCTTCCACTTGAGCTCTGACACCGAAAACCCCAGGAGGATGTGGTGAGGCGGGAAGGGAAGTTGACAAAATGTGATCGGGGGCTGACATCACATGAGGTCCCATCTGCACCTTCAGGTGTACATTCTTCCTGGAAGAAACTGGAAAGGTTCTTCAGCTTCTTCCCCGTCCCTTCACGGAGCAGAAGACTCACAGGGTCAAAGTGCAGCCAGAGACCACACTGCCCTTTAGAATCACGGCACTGAGTGAGGGTGAGGGGCCCCTGGAAAGTCCAGCAGAAGTTACTTGAGGCAGGGAAGTCTCAAACACCCTCCATGTGGCAGGTACAGTGCTAGGTCCATTCACAACAGTCGGCCAAGTTCAGTTCACCCCAAGGCATCACTGGGTTGGCCTCATACTCAGGCTACAGGTGAGCAAGTTGAGGCCCAAAGGGCACAGGGAGGTATAAGAAGACTGTGATGGATGGAGAACCCTGGCCAGTTTCTAAGTTCATTCTCTGAGTTCAGACCACCCTTCCCTTCCCACCCTACCTCCTCTACAGGGGGCTGTCAGGGAAGTCAGGGGTTCAAGTCTCACCTATGTCATCACTCAGGATTATGACCTTGAGTTAGTCACTCCCCTCTTGGGGTCTTCAAGACCTCACCTGCAAAACAAGTCCCACTGTCCTCGTTTTCTGTTTCATGTCCGAGTATCTTCTTGATGACATCAGAATCTGACTGTTACAGGAAGTGAGACTCAATCTTGGGATAATTCTCCAACTTTTGCACCACAGGGGGACCTCCACCCTTCGCCTCTTTACTGACCAGCGCACACGACTCTTACATAATCACCTGCAGAGATCACTCGGTCCCTCTTCACTCTCCTGGGAAAATTTCAGTGAGGCCTTTGTGCTGAGAAGTTCAACAGGCCCTGGAGAGGCTGAGATAAAATATGACTCCCATTCTAGGGTCCATCTCTAAGTAGGGGAGAAAGACCCAGGAAAGACTGCATAGCGTTATAATGTGGTCCATGCCATAATGGAGCTTCCACGGGGCTGGTGGTTCTCTAGCCTGAAGGGAAAAGAACCAGCAGAAAAAGATAAACTCTAGGCCAGCAATTCTCAAAATATGGTTCCTGGACTGGTAGCACCAACATCATCTGGGACTTCTTAGAAATGCAAGTTCTTGGGCCTCATCTCAGACATATTAAATCGGTGGTCTCTGTTTGATGCAGGTGATTCTGAGACTGTCTCAGTTTGAGAACCACTGGTCTGAGGCAGGCCTTTGGAAGAACAGCAGAAGCTTGAAATGTCAGCTCTCTAGGTCCTGTCCAGAGCTTGGCTGGGAAAAGCCGCAATTCAGAAAAATATGCCACCCATCCTCTCCCCCAGACCCCTAAGTGTCCCCTTTACAATGTGTCAGACTCCTGCAAAGCTCTGTGTCCGGACAGCTTGTCATGCCTCGACTGGTTACATCTCTAGGCTCTTGTCCTTGGCTGATACCAAGGATGGTTACAAGAAACATCCATTCGAAGTCTGTCTCTGAATTGCTGTAAAAGGGCGGATTTTAATCCAGTCATACAAAACTCTTTCTTTAAATCTCACATGGAGAATACAGTAGCAAGAAACAGCTTGGCAAAGGCTTTCTAAAAATGACAACACCCCGTGGTGGTGAGTAGGGAAAGAGGCACACTCACACATTGCTGGTAAGTGTGGAAATGGATACTGCCTCCCTGCAGAAACAACTGCCAAAAGCTTTTACAAATGTACATCCTCCAACCCAGCAATTGGATTTTCGAAATTAATCCTGAGAAAATAATCATCACTGCGCATAAGCACGTTTGTGTGTTTGAGAAACAGCAGGGACGCCAGGGTGGTTAAAGCGGAGGGACCAAGCAGAGGTCCTGGAGTGGGTGGGGCATGGTGAGCGGGCAGGTCATCTGGGAACTTTGGCTTTACCCTGGGGGAGAAGAGAGCGTTTAGCATAGGAGCGATCTGTATTTTAGACAACCCTCTGGCTCCGGNGGGTGGCTTTGGGGCTGAGTGTTGAGGCTAGGATGAGACCTGTGGCCATGGGAAGGAAGGGCTTGCCCAGCAGAGGACACTGCAGGAACAAAGGCCCAGGAGTTGGAAAGCACAGAGTGGGCGCTGTGCCCAGACCTCAGGGTCCAGGGACACACCAGAAAATCAGGAGGAGACAAGACGGAGGGTGGGCTGGGGATAGATGACAGAGAAGGAGCTCTGAACAGGAGGGATGTGCAGGGATTATGGGGAATGTACTGAAACGGGGACAATAGGAGGGAACCTATGGAGGCTCCAAGAAGGGAAGAGATGTGATCCTAATGGGCTTTGGCATTTGAATGGAAGGGGAATGTAAAGATTGTTTGAGGAGATGAGATAACAACTGGAAGATGTAAAGTGAGCATCACACCCAGCCCAGAGGGCCTGAACTAAATCAGGAGAATAGAGAAAGGAAAGAAGGAGGCAGGTGTCAGAAATCAGAGAAGCCAATTTAACTGAACACACAAGGTGGGAGTGAAGTGAGGACAGGAAAGGCAAGAGACGTCTCAACATTCAGTGCAGAGTAAACCAGAGGGATGACAGTAGGGGGTGCCCTTGAGAGAAAATTCAGGTGCAGGATGGCCTCTGTCGTCTGGAAGGACGACTCTCAGGTTGCAGGGTCTGAGCTGGTGTTCTGTATACAGAAGATGAATTCNAAAGGCAAGAGACGTCTCAACATTCAGTGCAGAGTAAACCAGAGGGATGACAGTAGGGGGTGCCCTTGAGAGAAAATTCAGGTGCAGGATGGCCTCTGTCGTCTGGAAGGACGACTCTCAGGTTGCAGGGTCTGAGCTGGTGTTCTGTATACAGAAGATGAATTCTACAAGGGCTAAAGCTTTCATACGCACCTTTTTGATGGGACTAGGTTTCCATCTTCATTCTACAAACACCTCTGCATCCTTCCTATGGGAATGATCCTGTGCTGGGCAGGAAGGACAGAGAGAGGAAGCAGAAATTCTGTTCCTGTCCTCAAAGATCCCCAGCTCCACAGGCAGACAACCACATGAAGAAGTCTTTGACAAGCTGTTGGCTGAGGGCTCTAACATGAGGCCAGAAGAGGTTGTACAGAAGTGGCCTTTTACACTGGTGTTTGGCTCAGTAGACAGTCATGTCCTGAGAGCAACCTCAGCCTTGCTTCATGACTCAGGGTCATCATCGTAATCAGTTTTTAGACCATCATCACAGGTGTGGCTGGCAGGGGACAGTGACTGGGTTGGCATGGGTGCCACGTGCCCATGACCTTGGGTGATGTCAACTGTGTCACCCTCTGCCAAGTAAGCCAGCCTCAGAGTGTGCAGTGCTGTGGCTTTTGGATTTTACAGTCCTCCTCCACTCTTGCCTCTCAGGTTTCTTGGACATCCCTTTGCTTTTTTCTGGATTAGGGAGTGCCTGGAAATTTCAGGGAAGGAAGATCCCAGGCTTCTAAGGACTGAACAAGTATGTCTGAGCAGTTGGCTTGCTTTAATTAATTGATTACTTTCCCTCCCTGGTCCTGACAGCCTTGTTTCTTTTTTCTTTTTTCTTTTTTTTCAGCCTTCCTCATCCTCCCAGGTATTTATAAACTCTTCTTCCCTCAGTCTACATCTTTGTTCCTTTCTCACTCTTGAGTTCTCCTGCTGTAAGTTCTCCCCAGAGAGGAAGATCCCCATCATCCAACCCCTGGATCATCCCATCTTGCTTAAACTCTGAGAAGTCCTGAAACTTAGCCCTGTGGGAAGGGCCTAAGCTTCTGAGTCAGTTGGAAGTTGGTCAACACCTGGCTTCTCCACCTGGTAGCTGAGAATCCTTGGGCAGGTCTCTGAGCCTCAGTACCCTTAAGAACAATACGGTTCTCCACCATATTGTTTGTTGAGGAGTTAACATTTGGTGTTGACTCATTCTGTAATTGAGTCTCAAATGCTATGCCAGTAAATTTTGAGCAGTGAGCAAACTGAAATTGACCTTCTAGAACTAGATCTCCAGGCTCTTGCTGACCACCCTATATACTACCACAGCCCCATGGCTCCCCAGTTCCCTTTCCCATCTTCCCTACGGCTCTTATCACATATGGCAGGCTGTGCATCGACTCATTGTCTTCCTAGTGTTGTCGGTTTCTCTCCCTAGAATGTAAGCTGCATGAGGGCAGGGAGTTTGTTTGCTGCAGTATCCTCAGCACCTCAGACAGTTCCCTGTGTGTCATAGCCATTCAGCAAACACTGGTGACTGAATAAATAAATGGGTGTTACGGGGCTACCCGAAAAGTCAGTGAGATAATGCCTGGTACAATGCCTGGCACACAGTGGGTGCCCATAATGACAACTCCTTCCCTCTTTTCATCCCATTGCCTTTCCCTACCTGTTTGGCAGCGAGGACCCATGCTATGGCTTCTCCTTTGGGGGAATGCCCTTGCCAGGGCAGTGCCTGTTGCTTCTCTCTTCCCAGGTGTCTTTCTGAGCCTGCACTGATCCATAGTAGCTGGGATACACCTCTTGGACTGCTGACAGTTTTCTTCTACACGTACTTCTAGTGGGGCTCGGCCACTGCTGCACTCTGCCTCAGTTTCCTACAGTGGCCTCCTGTGATGAGTCCCTCAGTCAGGTCAAGGAGACCCTAGGATCTGAGCAATCTTGACCAGGACATGCGTGGTCTATACTCACTACTGCAGCCCCATCAGATAAGTACTATCTGAAGACCAGCACCTGGCAGGTCCAGAGTTTGCACAGTAGTTCCAAACCAGGGATATATATATATATATATATATATATATATATATATATNTGGGATACACCTCTTGGACTGCTGACAGTTTTCTTCTACACGTACTTCTAGTGGGGCTCGGCCACTGCTGTACTCTGCCTCAGTTTCCTACAGTGGCCTCCTGTGATGAGTCCCTCAGCCAGGTCAAGGAGACCCTAGGATCCGAGCAATCTTGACCAGGACATGCGTGGTCTATACTCACTACTGCAGCCCCATCAGAAAAGTACTATCTGAAGACCAGCACCTGGCAGGTCCAGAGTTTGCACAGTAGTTCCAAATATATATATATATATATATATATATATATTTTTTTTTTTTTGCTCCAGACACCAGCAAACCTGATAATGTCTGGAGACATTTTTGATTTTCATAACTGAAATTTGCTACTGGTATCTAGTGGGTAGAGGCCAGGGATGCTGCTAAACATCTTACAATGCATTGGACATCCCCCACATCAAAGAATTATCCTGCCTCGCATGTCAATAGTGCGAAGCTGAGAAACTGTGGGCAGTGGCAATTTAAAAACAAGGTGTGACATTCATTGAGCGTGTACTGCGTGTTAGGGGCTGTGCTAAGCACCTTACATGCACTCGCTCATTTACCCTCACCACCATCGGGTGAGACAGGCTCGGTCATTTCCTGCTGCACAGGTGAGGAAACAGAGACACCTAAGGTGCAGTCACTTGCACAGCAATGCCCAGCTAGTAAATGGTGGAGCCAGGATTTGAACTGGTCATGCTCTTAAGTGACAACCTGGGCATAGCTGGAGCATTTGTACCTTGGTGCTCCCAACTCCTTCCCCATTGTATTGGCTCAGAATAGTGTGCAGCAGGATATTTACTCTGGTTTTCCTGCCCAGAACTCCATCCTCTGAAGTCCTGCCGGATCTGCTTAGTTGACTCTGAGGAATCTCCACAGACCTTCAGCCTTGCTGGGGCCATGGCAGGATGAACAGTCTCTTGGAATTGTTATGGAGCTCCCATCTGCTGACTTTGGGTTACCTGTGGTTTCCCTCCTGCTGCCATGTTTTTCCCTCAACCAACCCCCCAGATATAAAAGGCTCCCCCAAACCATTCTGCCAATGGACACTCTATACCAACCCACCCACCAGCTTTAATTGTGGCTGCAGCTTTGACAACTGGCTGAGATCCCAGTCTTGGTTCTACTCAGCTCCAGATCCCATCTCCTCCACACCAGCCATCTAGGGTCCATGATGGCTCTCATTCAATCCCCTCGACCTCTGGCCTGACACCCACATGATATTAAGTGCGTCATCAGGGCATCCTTATACACCCTGATCCCTCTCCTTTTTATGCTCCTTCCTCTAGACTCAATTTCCTTCCAGATTTTATGCTCAGCTCCACAGAGTTCTACTGAGCCTTCACTAGGAAGGGAGTTATGTGCTGAGTGTTGGAGAGGACATAGAGAGAAAGCAGGGATACCCCATCCCCACCCCACGTACACACACAAGAGGCAGCACAGGGACTAGGGACTGTGCGTCCTTTCCCACCCTCCTTGAGGGATGCGCGCAGAGAGCAGTGTGGGTCTGTGCATGGAACAGGCTTCCCAGAAGGGGACACTTTACATTTTTCCCCAAACTGTGAAGAACTGGGGTGTGGACCTACTAGTTCTGACATTCCAGAATTCCATTCCGGGCTCTGTTTCCCTGCCTTTTGTCTGGTGAGCCTGGCTATCCCTAGACGCTGCCTCAGGACCTGTGGCATCTCAGCCAGTGTTGTCTGCTGACCTTCCCAGAACTGAAGGAATCTCCCTTTCAAATCCTGCTTTACTGGCTCCCCTCTGACTTCCTTCATTCAGCTGACACATCTTCATTGCGTGCTCGGTGTGTGTCAGGAACCCAAGAATAGCCAGGATCACAGAGGCTCTGAGCTGGGAAGACTTATGTTCATCCAGTCTCAATTTTCCCAACCTTAGTGAAGTCTCTCTTCACTAAATTATGTTTATCAGGCAATAGGCAGGAAGCTTCAGGCCGAGTTTGCTCAGGATTCATTATTACGTTTCATAGCTCAACATATGTTTCTGAGGGCAAGTCAAGTAGAAAATAGCAAACACCGCTCCACTCATGCTCACTTTGAAGGCAGAGACACTGAGGTCACAAGACTAAAGCAACCTGCCCACTAGGCCCGACTCTGAGCCATGCTTCTCTGTCCTCTCACACTGATTTTGTCTCATGCCAACTTCCCACGGAGACCAGCTGGGCAATGCTACCAGTCTGTACATTGGCAGAATCACAAAACACGGGTGCTGGAGTTAATCTCCACAGTCAAATCATCTGGCTTCTTTGAGGTACAGACGCTTGTTAATCAGCTTCCCTTCTTGGGAAGTGAAAAATCCTCTTCTCAGGGGTGAGAGGAACTCCTCTGAGGGGCCAGGAGGAAACCCACCAGTTCAGAAGAAGGAACTATCTTCGTCTCATCTCAGACAAAGAGCTGCTGCTTCTGGTCATCAGAGAGGAAGCGGGGTGGGGGTGGCGGGTTCTGTTTGTGCCATTACAAATATAACTTATTTCACTGGAAGTCTAAAACCTCTCCCATTGGCTTTGCTGGGCCTGACCAGAGAGGTTCCAGTGAACTTGACCTCTGAGCGCAGGGCTTTTCCTTAGGGCTATGGGCCAGTGTCATGGCCAGGTGTCCACCAGGTCTCCCCTAAAGACTCCTTGTTCCGGCTCTTAGATGAAGAGCAGTCTCATGATGTTAGGAAGTCCTGCTGACCTCATGTCCATTCTGCTGCCGAAGCACTTGGCCAGGGTGTTGCAATGCCAGCCCTTCCTGGTTAGCACCTTTCAGCACCATGACCCCAAGAGGCCACATAACACAGCAAGTGGTTCCCTTTTGTAGCAAGAGTCATTTCTTCTACTTGACATTCAGAGACCTCAGGCCCTGAAACAACGGAGTATCCAAAGCTGACCACATGTCTCAGCTTTTGCACTTGTTAAGTGTTGTCCACTCTCCAAAGCATGTCACATCCATCAGTCCAACTGGTCAACCCTAGGAGGGACAGTGACTCAGGGTTACTGTTAAATTGGGCAAGGGAGTATGCAGCATGCAATTAAGAAGCAACTTCATTTTTATCTCCCACTGTCCTATCAAACCTGTCCTGAAGAGCTGGTTATTCTTTGACCTTTGAAAGAAATCTAGGGTATATTCCATGATTTTTCTGGTCACTCTTGGGTAATTAAAAGTTTCTAGGAGGACTTTCTTAATGTTCCAGTGGTTAGGAATCTGCCCTGCACTCAAGGGACTTGGATTCGATCCCTGACCAGGGAGCTAAGATCCTACATGTTTCGGAGCAACTGGGCCCCGGGACCACAACTACTGAAGCCCACGTACCACAACCAGAGAGTCTGTGCTCCCCAGTGAAAGATCCCATGTGCCACAACTAAGACCTGACACAGCCAGGTATTTACTACATAAATAATAAATAATAATAAATAATATTTATTACATAAATAATAAATATACTTTTAAAAAAGTTCCTAGGAACCAGGATTCCTTGGAGAAAGGTCTGATGCCAGGGCTGGGGTATAGGAAATACAAGTTGAGCTTGCAACATTTTGTAGAGCCANGAGGACGCACTTCCCTTTTGCATTGTTCCAGATATGCAGCGTGGTGCAGGCGGCCTGGCAGGCCCTGGGGGGAGTCCCAGACGCCCACCACAACAGCCTCTTAAGCTCATGCTGGCCTGGCTGCTGAGAGTCACTGGTGAGAACACCTGAAGTGACAGTGAATGCCTGACAGTGTAGCTGGGCCCCCCTGATCCCCAGATATGGGCTCAGGCTTGCTCCAGGCTCAGGAATCTAATCACATTGCTAGGGGTTGGGCAAGTCAGCTGACAGCAGGTCCTGCTCTGACACTTGATCTCAGTTCTAGGGACCTGTCTCATTCATTCATTCATTCATACAAGAAATATTGCCCAATTTACTGTACAGCAGAGGGAACTGTATTCAATATCTTCTGATAAACTATAACGGAAAAGAATCTGAAAGAAAGAATATAGACATATACATATGTAGTTTACTGTACACCTGAAACTAACACAATATTGTAAATCAGGGCCAGAGGTCAAGGCAGGACCTCATTTCTTACATGGGAAGAAGCCTGGCAAATGTCTCTTTGTGACTTCAAAAAAAGAAATATTCCCTAAGCAGGAATAGGAGCTGGGCACTACTCTAGGGACTGGGCATACCCTAGGGAGCAAAAATAGGTCCCTGCCCTTAGAGAGTTTATATTCCAGTGAAAGAGACGAATGAATAAATGTCAGCGGGTGGTAAGTGATGAGACGACAAATACAACAGGAAAGGGGATGGAAGCCCCACGTTAGTGTGGTGAGAAAGACCTCTTGGAGAAGGAGACACCTGAGAAGACACAGAAAGGGTAAGAGGGAGCAGGCCAGGTGTGTGTCTGGGGGAAGAGCATCACAGGAAGAAGGAACAGGGCATGCACGTGGCCCCGAGGCAGAGGGGGCTTGGTGCATTCAAGGAATACACCCATATTGACAGCTGAGCCCGTCAACCCCCTCCTGCGTCTCTGTACCTGGGTCTCTGCACCCTGCTTCAGACTCTCCAACACCAGAGGATGCCCACCTGCCAGGGTCCCTCCGGTCACAGCCTAGAGCCTGCTGCCTGGCTTGCCTTCCTCCCACCCCCACCTGCTGGGACCTTCCCGAAGGGCATGGGTTGCCCAGATGCATCTGACTCTCCCACATCCCCACGTCCTCCTAGTGCCAAGGAGAGGGGCTTGCTGGCTTTGGAGTCAGACTGCCTGGAACTGAATTTTAGCTCCATCATTTCCTACCTGGGAAGCCTGGGCAAATGGCTCTTTGTGACTTGGTATCTTTACCTGGGAAATGGAGATACTAGTATCTATCACAGGGGCTCCTGGGACAGCAAATGAATTACACGTGCAAAGAGCACATGGAGTGATGTTCAGCAAGTAGTCGTGGAGAATTATTAAGGTAAGGAAGGCTTTTCTCCCACTTTCTCCTCTGCTTGCTGCATGGAGAGGAAATGAAAATGGCCCAGGTCTGGGGTCAGACAGATGTAGGTTTGAGCCCCTTCTGGTGTTCTTAGGCAAATGACACCACCTCTCTAAATCTTTTTCCCCATCTTAATATGGAGATAATGGTCTGTCCCTCACAGGCTTGGAAAAGAGTAAGTGAAATGACATAGTAGGCCCAGAGACACACTCAGGACAGTTTCCTGATGGAGAACCAGCCTGGCTCTGGAGCTAGTGACAAGGTTTCAGAGCCTTCAGGACAGAGAAAACCAGACTGCAGAAACAAAAAGAGAAGCTGCAGCTCTGAGACTCAATGGAGGGGCCCAAGGAGACGGCAGCCAGCTCACACTGAGCAGAGAGGCTCCCCTGAGCGGCAGAGAGCCGGACCAGTCACAGGACCCGGGGCGATGGGGAGGCGGATGAGGCTCGGCCAGGTCACCGTCTGCCAAATGGAGACATGTGCCAAAAGGACCAGGTGCCAAAGGCCAATGCCAAGGGGGAGCGGCGGCCACTAGCAATCCCAGGAAACAGTCAGGGCACCCACGGTGGGACCCAGACAAGCCACATCTTAGCCAGGTGAGAGTCAAATCAGGTGAAGGCCAGGGGGCCAGGGCAGGTCTGAGACCAACTCTGGGGCTGTGCTGTGTCTTTCTTAAAGTGGCCAAGTCAGGGGTCAATATAATAGTCTAACAGTGTGTATCAAAGCAGGTCCCTTTGATAACCCTGCAGGAAGCGCTGGGGGAAGTATAGAGATCATCCTCCTGCCCCAAATCAAACCAGAGAGCAGGAACAGATGCAGAAAGGAGCTGAATTCCTATATGGGAAAAGAATCTGAAAAAGAATGAATATATGTGAGTATATACCTGACTCCGTTCCTTGGTAGCTCAGCAATAAAGAATCCACCTGCCAATGCAGGAGAAACAAGTTGGATCCCTGGGTCAGGAACATCCCTTGGAGAAGGAAATGGCAACCCACTCCAGTACTCTTGCCTGGGAAATCCCATGGATGGAAGAGCCTGGCAGGCTACAGTCCATGGGGTCACAAAGAGTTAGGCACAACTTAGAGACTCAACAACAACAAAACTGAATCACTATGCTGTATAGAGGAGGGAAAGGAGGGGAAGGGGGTGGCAGAGGATGAGATGGCTGGATGGCATCACCGACTCCACGGACAAGAATTTGAGCAAGTTCTGGGAGATGCTGAAGGACAGGGAAGCCGGGCATGCTGCAGTCCAGGTGGTTATAAAGAGTCGGGCACAACTGAGCACCTGAACAACAACAGTGCTGTATACCTGAAGCTGCTGCTGCTAGGCTGCTAAGTCACTTCAGTCGTGTCCAACTCTGTGTGACCCCATAGACAGCAGCCCATCAGGCACCCCCATCCCTGGGATTCTCCAGGCAAGAATACTGGAGCGGGTTGCCATTTCCTTCTCCAATGCATGGAAGTGAAAAGTGAAAGTGAAGTCTCTCAGTCCTGTCCGACTCTTAGCAACCCCAAGGACTGCACCTTACCAGGCTCCTCCATCCATGGGATTTTCCAGGCAAGAGTACTGGAGTGGGATGCCATTGCCTTTTCCAAAGCTAAAACGTTGTAAATCAGCTGTGCTATGCTTAGCCGCTCAGTTGTGTCGGACTCTGCGACCCCATAGACTGTAGCACGCCAGGCTCCTCTGTCCATGGAGATTCTCCAGGCAAGAATACTGGAGTGAGTTGCCATGCCCTCCTCCAGGGTGTAAATCAGCTATACTCCAATAAAATTTAAAATAATAATAATAATAATAATAAAAAGAAAGGAGCTTGAGGTGCCACTTGACTCCAGAGAGGTCAACCTGATTCTGTCAGGTCCCTGGGGTCTGAACAGCTTAGATCAGCAACCACAGTGCCAGAATACACACTGAGGGCTTCCCATGAGCCAGGAGCAGCTCTGGGTTAAGGCAGAAAAAGATAGCATGGGGTTGATTCTCAAGACAGAAGCAGGGGCCTTCTCCCCAGAGATGCCCAAGGCAAGTGCCTGTGCAAGAAAAGTGTGCTGGCTGGCTGAGCTCCACCAAGGTTTAATGAAGAGCAAGGATAACAAAACTGAGAATTTTAATTACAAGTTCTTGCTTCCCCATTGTTTGTAATTTTGCTAAAGACTCTGGATCTCCCAGGGGTGACTGGCAATAAAAAGCTCTTAAAACAGAAGGGGTGTGTAGTGGAGAGAGCCATTTCATGTGGCTTTAGAGCTAACCTGAGGGAGGAGATAGGCTGGCTGTGCGCATTTGGGTAGATTAGACACTTGTCTGAGCTGTTCTCTTTATTGTAAAATCAGAACATGAGCCAGACCGCACCTAAGGTCCCTGATAGCCAGGGAGTCCCTGCAACCAGGCAGAGAGAGTTACCCTCATAACAATGGATGATCCAAGTCAGATACCAAGTCACTCTCAGTTCCACTCCTGCCCATTCCACATTAAGCCATAAATGCCATTTCACCCAGCTCAATACATGCTGTTGACACGAAAGGAGAACCCATCCAACGACTCCTGTTTCCACCTCTTTTTCCTCCTAAAGAGAAGCTGCCTCATCCTCCCCACTCAACTGCTTCCATTCAACACTCTTTTTTTCTCACCAGACTATGGTAGCAATTTTTCCTCCAGCCTCTGATGTTTTTTTCACACTAAGGCCATCTTCCACCAGCCGCAGGACGGGTGCTTCCCGCTCCGAGGGCTCCTGACAATCCTACAGTGGTTCCTCAAGGTCAACGGGACACAGGAAGATTTGCCAGCGCCTGGTGATGGGCTCCCCTTCCTCCTACAACCCCAGTCTCCTCTGCTGCTCCCCATACCTCCACGCCTGAAGCCAGGCCCCACTACTGGCAAGTTTGGAAGAAATCAAGCTTTTCTTCCTTCTGAACATTTGCACGTGCTCTTCCTTTTGCTGCAATGTCCTTCTGTGACCACCTCCTTTCAAGTCTCAGTTCTCTGGTCTGTTCCTGCTATCCGCCTTCCTGCTGTGTCTTAGCTCAGCCTTCTCCTCCGGCCCCATGATGTTCTCTGCTCTAGCCATTTCTTGTTCTGTGAGTGTTTAGCCTTCCTCCCCTCCCCTGGAAACCCCTCAAGGGCAAAGAATATCTGTGCACTTAGATACCCCCAGTATCAAGAACAGTGTGACACAATAGCCAAAAGGTGCAAGCAACCCAAGTGTCCATCGATGGGTGAATAGATAAACAGAATGTGGCAGAGCCATACAATGGAATAGTATGCAGCCTTAAAAAGGAAGGAAATTCTGACACCTGCTACAACGTGGATAAACCACAAGGCCACTGTGCTAAGTGAAATAAGTCCATCACAAAGGAGAGATACAGTGCGGTTCCACTCATGTGAGATACCTACAATCCTGCATAGGGACAGAAAGCAGGATGGTGGATGCCAGGGGCTGCAGGGAGGTGGGGGAGNGGAAGGAAATTCTGACACCTGCTACAACGTGGATAAACCACAAGGCCACTGTGCTAAGTGAAATAAGTCCATCACAAAGGAGAGATACAGTGCGGTTCCACTCATGTGAGATACCTACAATCCTGCATAGGGACAGAAAGCAGGATGGTGGATGCCAGGGGCTGCAGGGAGGTGGGGGAGGGAGAGGCAGTTCTTCAGGGGACAGAGTCTGGTTACGCAAGATGAAAACCATTCTGGAGATGAACGGCGGTGTGGCTGTCCATCAGTGGGAATCTAGTTAATGCCACTGATCTGTACACTTCAATGTGGTTAAAAGGGTATACTTTAGGTTATATATATTTTATNACATTGCGATTTGCTCTAAAGGTAAAAAAACACACTGGCATCTGAAGACGTAGTATTAAAAAAAAAAAAGAATGTCAAATAGCGTATTAATTTTTTAATATTGATGATGTTGAAATGATACCATTTTGGATATATTATGTTAAAGAAAATGTATTATTAAAATTGATTTCAACTGTTCGTATGATTTAAGTTTTAAATGATACGTATGAATCCCACTGGGGGCTCACATCGTGTTTCCATCAGTAGGTGCCACTCTGGAAGAATTCTTGGACACAGAATAGACAGAGAGATCTCTGCAGACCTACTGCTCTTAAGACTGGCTGGGTGGGGGCAATCTGGGGATGCTGAGGGGTGCAGCAGCAGCACGCCACACTGAGAAAAGCTAGGTTAGGCCGGCTGCTGACATAAATAATGGTACAGAGATCTGAGTGATTCCATGACTTGCCCTAGCAAAGTAATCAGATCTTGGCTTACAATTAAGCTTTATAAATTCTAATGTAGTCTTCTTACCATCACATCCTGGTTTACATAGCAACTGCTCTTGAGAAATTATTAGTCATTTTAGGGAGGGTGTCATGAAACAGGCTCCTGATTAGAGCTCAAGTTTTTACAGTTTTGGGGGGAGAGCTGATAAATCAATAATCTCTATCAAAGCCCTGTAACTTAAATAAAACTGGATCTGAATGCCCATCTCGGCATGGTGTTCCATCCAAAAGAAGCACAAACTGAGCTCCCCAAGGTTTGAAAAGTATTCTTCATTCCTGACTGAGCTCTCCCTAGGAAGTAGCAAATGGAAATTACCCAGCATGAGTCACAGCCAAGTCTGCTCAACACCTGCAGCCCTCCTCTCATGTGCAAGGACCGCTCCACGGGGCAGCCGCTCAGGTGGCTTCCTTCTGTCTCTTACACCTGCCAACTGCCTTCTTCAGTCCCCCTCCTTCTAGTCAAGCTCTTCTCAGCTCGTCTTTCCTCTGGGACCTCTCTCTTCTTGCTGTACCTCCAGACCCTTCTGCATAAAGATCAGATCAGCTCCTTCTGCTGCTTTCTCCTCTCTGGCATGTCATGTGCCATCATCTGATCAGCCCAAGGGGCCCTACGACTGGCTGAGGAAGTAAGGAATGAGTGAGGAGACGGCGCTCCACATTCAGAATTTTACAACCTTGGGCAATTCCATTCCTAGGAATCTAAAATGGATCAACAGCAGAAGAGATTAACGATTCAGGTTCAAAGGCAGGGACCACAGTATTGTTTATAACAGCAAAAAACTGGAAACAACCTAAATATCCACCAAGGAGTTGTGGTTAAGTAAATGATTAAAAACTCTACAAACTGGAATATTGGGAGGATGCAAAAACTTCTGTTATTGAAAATATTTATTGGTGTGGGAAACTGCCCCTGATAACATTAAGTGAGACCAAAAACTAGAATATAAAGCTGTATACAAACTGTGATACCGATTTTGTTTCACTTATATATGTATATTGAAAAATGCTTCTCTGGTGTCATGTATTCCAGGCTCTTTGTGGCTTCTTTGAATCCGTAAGAATCCAGGAGAAAGTAACTGAAAAGAATGAAGTCAAGGGACTTTTTCAAGTGGGTTATCAAGGTGTAACCTTCCTTTCTTTGGCCCATGATGAGGACAGGAGGTGACACGGAGCCCAGCCAGCTCCCATTCCCCCGGGGGCTCCCACCAGCATTCAGGAGGAGCCGGAAGAGCATCTGACCCCCACCCAAAGACATCACCTTCACCACATGGGCCAGGAATTCAACGCCCTGGACAAGGGGGCATGAAGACCTGGCTACACAGACAAGAGCATTCCTTACAAGGAGACACACGTCAGAAGGAGTATGGACACCTGGAAGGCAGGTGACCTAGGACCAAGGGTAGGCTCAGGTACAGATGTGCAGATCAGGCAAGTTCTGGTCCCCACTCAGCCGCAGGTGCTCATCTAAAATTATGTTACTAACACCCACTTCATAAGAGTGTTGGGAAGGACTTCCCTGGTGGCACAGTGGATAAGAATCTGCCTGCCGATGCAGGGGACACAGGTTCCATCCCTGGTCTGAGAAGACCCCACGTACTGCGGAGCAACTAAGCCTGTGCTTCACAGCTGCTGAGCCTGCACTCTAGAGCCTGTGAGCCACAACTACTGAGCCTGAACGCTGCAACTACCAAAGCCTGCATGCCTGGAGACTGCACTCCACAACAAGAGAAATCACCACAATGAGAAGTCCATGCATCCCAAGAAAGAGCTGCCCCTGCTCACTGTAACTAGAGAAAGCCCACTCAAAGCAACGAAGACCCAGTGCAGCCAAAACAAATAAATAATTTAAAAGAAAAAAAAAAAAAGAATGTAATGAGGAGATGCAATGAGGAAAGGACACAGCACATAAGAAGCAGGAGAGAGCACAGGCTCTGAGCCAGGCTTCCTGGGCATGCATCCTGGTGCCTCACCTAGAAAACTCATTACGGTACTGGTAAGAGCCTCTGTACGGATGTGAGAGTTGGACTGTGAAGAAAGCGGAGTGCTGAAGAATTGATGCCGCTGAACTCTGGTGTTGGAGAAGACTCTTGAGAGTCCCTTGGACTGCAAGGAGATCCAACCAGTCCATTCTGAAGGAGATCAGCCCTGGGTGTTTATTGGAGGGACTGATGCTGAAACTGAAACTCCAGTACTTTGGCCACCTCAAGCGAAGAGTTGACTCATTGGAAAAGACTCTGATGCTGGGAGGGATTGGGGGCAGGAGGAGAAGGGGACGACCGAGGATGAGATGGCTGGATGGCAGCACTGACTCGATGGACGTGAGTCTGAGTGAACTCCGGGAGTTGGTGCTAGACAGGGAGGCCTGGCGTGCTGCGATTCATGGGGTCGCAAAGAGTCGGACACGACTGAGCGACTGAACTGAACTGAATTGAACTGAATTGAAGAGCCTCTTGATGAGAGTGAAAGAGGAGAGTGAAAAAGCTGTCTAGAAACTTAACATTAAAAAAACTGAGATTATGGCATCTAGTCCCATCACTTCATGTCAAAGAGAAGGGAAAAAAGTGGAAGCAGTGACACATTTTATTTTCTTGGGCTCCAAAATCACTGAAGATGGTGAGTAAAATTTAAAAATGCTTATTTTTTGGAAGGGAAGCTATGACAAACCTAGACAGCATATTTAAAAGCAGAGACATCACTTTGCTCACAAAGGTCTGAGGAATCAAAGTTATGGTTTTTTCAGTAGTCGAGTACAGATGTGAGAGTTGGACCATAAAGAAGGCTGAGTGCCAAAGAACTGATGGTTTCGAATTGTGGTGCTGGAGAAGACTCTTGAGAGTCTTGGACAGCAAGGAGATCAACCAGTCTATCCTAAAGGAAATCAATCCTGAATATGCGTTGGAAGGACTGATGCTGAAGCTGAAGCTCCAATACTTTGGCCACCTGATGTGAAAAGTTGAGTCATTGAAAAAGACCTTGATGTTGAGAAAGACTGAAGGCAAAAGGAGAAGGGGGCAGCAGAGGATAAGATGGTTAGATAGCATTACTGACTCGATGGACATAAGTTTGATCAAACTATGGAAGACAGTGGAGGACAGAGGAGACAGTCCATGGGGTCACAAAGGGTTGGACAAGGCTTAGCAACTGAAAACAATAACAATCCACCCTCCAGTTTTGTTGCGAGGACTAACATAGTCAATAAGCAAATATGCCAGCACACACTCGGCACTCAGCAGCTGTGAGTTTCCTTTCCCACATTACCTTTCAGGAGGACTTTTCTTACTCCGTCCTCTGCTCAGGGCCTGTCCCTCCTTCTCAGCCCATTCTTTCAGATGCTCCTTCAACCCTCACCAGTTCCAGTTCCACATTTACATGTCACTTCCTATTGCCTACTATGACTCTAAAGCTGGTGTCTGCGGATGAGCGCCTCCAGGTAAAATTCAACCCGCCACCTGCTTTTATAAATAAAGCTTTATTGGAACACAGCTCACTCATTCACTTCTGTATTGTTTATGGCTGCTTTAGCATTACAACGGCAGAGCTGAGCAACTGTGCCAGAGACCAGATGTCCCACAAAGCCCAAAATATTTACTATCTGGCCTTTTAAGGGAAAAGTGTGCCAATTTCTGCTCTAGAGCCAATAAAAATACAATATGAGTGATACCAGTAACTGTCTCATAGACACATTAAAAAAGGGGAAAGACACAAGGTGAAGCTAATGTTAGTGACGTACTTCATTGGACTCACATATCCACAATATTCTCATTTCATTGAGAAATTTAAAAAATGACTAATGAGGTACTAGAAGCAATGCTGGCATCTCACATGCACACTGTACGCAATAGTAACATCTTACCGGAGGTTAAAAAGTGAACTGTAATACTTCAAAAACAATAAAGTTCTACTTCACGAGAAAGTGTTCTATGCTGCTTTTTCTCCTCCTTTTCCTTCTCAAATATTTATTTATTTATATATTTTTGGCTGCATTGGGTCTCAGTTGCAGCACACAGGCTCTGTGTTGCAGCTCAGAGGCTTAGCTGCCCCTTGGCATGTGGCATCTTCATTTCCCAACCAGAATCAAACCAGCATCCGCTGCATTGGAAGGCAGATTCTTAACCACCAGACCACCAGGGAAGTCCCTATGCTGCTTTATTTTCTAAATTCAAATGTAAGTGAAAATTTTTAAAAAACCCAGTCCCACAGTTGCACTAGTTACATTTCAAGGGATTACCATACTGGACAGCACAGAGCTGGACAATAACCCCTCCCCACATATGCTTACGACCCTTCCACAGACACAGCACATCACTTCGTGTGTGGTTCCACCCGTATGCAAGGGGATTTTCAAGCTGGAAAGGAGAATCTGGGGGTGAGGATCGGAGCAGAGGTAGCAAGAGAAATAAGGGGCCGAGAGGATACCCCTCAGTCCTCTGGCCAGTTCTTAGCTCCTGCAGAGACAGAGGTCAGAGACAGAAGCCAAAAGAACTACTCGAGAGAGGCTTCCCGTGACTTTGGGCCCAAGCCACACTACTCTGGGACTCAGGGGATAAAGTGCCACCTCGCTCTCTACCTAGCCTCTCATCTCTGTCCAATGTCTGGACTGTCCTGTGTCTGAGGACTGGAGCCCTTGGGACTGTCCAGACCAAGACCCCTGGCAAGGTGTGGCCACCGTCTGCTAGGTGGAAGCAAGAATGAAGGGTCTCTGAGCAGCTTCAAGGTGGGTAGATGTGCCTAAATGGAAGCCGAAGCAGGAAGGGAGGAAGGGAACAGATGCCTGTGGGGACCACAGCTGATGAGAAGGGTGGTGGGTATATGGGAGGCCCCTTGGAGACTGCCTCACAGTCACTTAGGAGACTGTTTGGGCTGCAACCAGATGAGCACTGACCCGGAGAGGCAAAGTAACCCAGCCAGTGACCCCTCACAGGTCAGGAGCCAGGGACCCCATGGGGACGAGGGAGAGAGACGCCTGAGCGGGAGGGCGTGGCCAGGTGGCTCCCCTTCCCCACTGGGAACAAAGCACAGTGGATCCGCAGCTCTGGGGCCTCTGGGGCCGGGCCAGGTCCATTTGCTACAGGGAAGCACAGGTGAGTCACCAGGCCTCCTGCTAGCAACGGCGTCCTGGGATGTGGTCCAGGTAATTAGCGCCCTGGGCACAAGGGTTTCTCCATGTCGTATCTCATCCAGGGAAGTGACATTTGAAGAAAGCTGGGAATGGTGCAAATCATTCTGCTAGAAATGGACGGCTAATGGCATAAGGAAAACTCCAAGTAAGTGCCTATAAACTTAAGCCCTTGGAAAGGAAGGCATGTCCATCAGCTGCTGCTTTGTCCTGCATCTCAGCTCGCTCAGCAGCTGAGCCCAGCCTTCTTCTCACGTCAGCAGAATCCCCTATCCTTTGCCAATCCAGTCTTTTCCTCTCATGCGTCCCTCCAGCTCCAGGGACACCAGAGCAAAACTCTGGAGCCACCGCACCTCTCTGCCCCCTGTCCCTCGTCATCCTTCCACTCCTTGCCTCTTTAGCTACCACCTTCCTCCCTGGACTGTGGCCACAGAGGGCTAGCTCACTTCACATGCACTTCACCAATCCCACTGCAGCAAAATCCGCTGTGTACTGCGGCTCCTGATCAGAGCCAGGCCTCGCCTTGAGCTTCCTGAGATGGGGAACAGGTACCACTGGCCAAGTATAAAACTATTTGAGGTTGATCTAACTGTGTGATCTTGGGCACATTACACGGTCACGCTGTATCAGTTTCCTCACCTGTGAAATGGGACTGATAAAGTTACTGACCTCACAGAGTTATTATGAAGATGAACTGAAGGCGGCCTGAGCTCATGTACTACTCTGCTTAGGCAAGTGCAGTTCAACTTTTCTTAGCTGTTATTATTACTGTTAGGCTTCCCTGGTGACTCAGATGGTAAAGAATCTGCCCGTAATGTGGGAGACCAGGGTTTGATCTCTGGGTAGGAAAGAAGCCCTGGAGAAGGGAATGGCTACCCACTCCAGTATTCTTGCTTGGAAAATTCCATGGACAGAGGAGTCTTGAGGGCTACAGTCCATGGAGTTGCAAAGAGTCAGATTGTTAGGAAGACAAACTTTTGTGTTTTATTTATAGTTATGGGTTTATTTTAATGTTACTCAGAGAAAATCAAATCAAAATAAACCCATGATTTTACAGACCCAAAAGAAAAGAAAGAAAGTGAAGTCGCTCAGTCATGTCCAGCTCTTTGCGACCCCATGGACTGTAGCCTACCGGATCCTCTGTCCATGGAATTTTCCAGGCAAGAGTACTAGAGTGAGTTTCCATTTTCTTCTCCAGGGCATCTTCCCGACCCAGGGATCGCACCCACGTCTTCCACATTACAGGCAGATGCTTTACTGTCTGAGCCACCAGAGAAGCCCTTTGCAGACCCATGTTTAGGTCAAAACTGGGTGAAAAAAAAAATCAACGTAAATATATTCAAAGGAGAGTTTAAAAAACAGTGTAGCGGACAAGCTAATGCGATATGAATTGTGATGGTGGAAAATACAGACAATTTCGGAAATATTCTTCTAGTCTGAACCCTCTAGTTTACCAAAAAGGAAACTCTGAACAGGAACCTGGCTCCTAGGCCACGCATGTAGTCACTGGCTGGGACCAGACTGTCCTCCCCTGTCTTCCAGGTCACACTGCCTCAGCAAGAGACTCATCTGTGCTCACTTGAATAAGTGTATGTAAAAGAAGCTCTGAATACAAGGCTTGTCACCAGATTGGATCACACACGACATGTGGGTCAAATCCCATGTCACGTAAAACAAAATAACCCCACTGAGTAGGAGCCACCAATCTATGACGCAGAATCAGGCGTTCCTCCAGGGTCAGAGGCAACTGTAGAACTGCCTTCTCTGGTTCTGCCACTTCCTAGCTGTGTGACTATGGACTTGTTGCTTAACCTCTCTGTGTTTTCATTCGAAGATCTGCAAAAGGTGATAAAAGGCAGTAAGCCTAGTAGAGAGAGTTGCTTAGTCACTCAGTCATGTCTGACTCTTTTGAGACCCCATAGACTGTAGCCCTTCAGGCTCCTCCGTCCAGGGGATTTCCCAGGCAAGAATACTACAGTGAGTTGCCATTTCCTACTCCAGGGGCTCTTCCTGACACAGCGATCCAACTTATGTCTCCTGTGTTGGCAGGTGGGTTCTTTACCACTGAGCCACCAGGGAAGCGTAGGAGACAGAGGACTCAGGAAAAAAAGGTAGTTTCCTTTGTTCTTTCCTCCGAAAGCCAGAGCAAGCACCCCTGCTGAAGACGTGTCCCTGCTAGCTGTGGGAAAATCCTCCTCCCAAACCTGTAGTGGCTCCGTTTCTCACCCCAGCAGGTCTCTGGGCTCAATAACACGGACACTTCCCTCCAAGCCAGCTTCATTCCCCTGACCCCAGCACCCATCCTAGTTCGCCGCAAGGTCCCTCGCTGCCACATGAATAAGAGGCATGCATTCTGACACCAGTACCCTCAGCCCCCGCCTTCTCTCCCTGTCCTGAGCGCTCAGACTGACCTTCCTAAAACCCATATCTGGATATCTGGTTAACATACCCTCTGAAAGTCTATATTGTTTGCCCTTTCCTGCAGAATCAAGTCCAGACGCCCTCTAGCCCCTCGAGTTGTCTCAGAACCCCTCCTAATCCTTCCCCACATATACGACACACATATGTACAGGCACACGTGTACACACACATTTTGTGTACACACACACACACACACACACACACAGAGTCTACCCTCAAGCCAGTCACAGCCATTCACCGTCTCCAAAAGCGCATGCTGCTTTATATGTGCACATCTTTGCACCTGCTGCTGCTGCTTCCTAGAACACCCTATTGCCTTTCTGTGACAGCCGAATTCCTACTGACCTTTGAACACCTTGCTGAAATGAAGCTTTCTATTCTACAGACTCCCACCTCCCCTCATTTCTTGCAGCTAGGTAACTAACCCCTGACCAATAAGATGTAGGTGCCAATCACTGAGGGGGAAATCCCAAGAAGGTTCTTTGAAAGGAGCACAGAGGACTTTGCATCCCTTCTGCCTTTCTCTTGCTCCTTTATAGAAAATGGATGTGATGGCTGGCGCTCCAGTAGCCATCTCAGAACATGAGGTGGCCTTCACTGTGCAAGCCAGGCTCGGTGGATGGAAAGCCTGAAAGAGAGGAGCTCGGTTATGTTGTGGAATGGCCACACAGGAAGCCTAGGCTGGCTACCTTTGGAAAAATAAACCCTATGTGCTTAAACCACTGTCATTTTAGGTTCTTGTCATTGTTTCATATGCAGAAAATCTACTCCTATTCAATACAACAGCCATACCAGCCATTTCCTGACTTGGCTCCTATTCCCCTCTCCAGGGAGCCCCTTTCTCCAGACACACATTTCCCTTCCCTGTTGCAAACCTACTTATTTATTTTTAGTTTCCTCAAGCATCATGCTTTTCTCAGGTATCACACCCTCGGCCCTTTCTTCAGTGCCCCTCCTCCAGCTACCTGTCCCTCAGCTTTCCAGACCCAGCTCGAGGGACACCTCCTCCAGGAAGCCTGTCGAGAAAAGCTTGCCGCAGCCTAGCTGGGCGGGAGTCAGCACTCCCCCTGTCTGTATGCTCCCAAACCACCACTATGGTGCCTCTTCCATGTCATCACTGTCTTGTCCATCCCAGGACCTGGACTGCTTGAAGCAGGAGCCACATCCTCTATCTTTGTCTCTGGCATCTAGCCCAGGACTTGGCAACACCAGGCAAAAGTGAAGTTGTTCAAGGAACGTTCTCCAAGACAGGGTTCATCTTTTCAAGCCTGGGAGGTGGGCTTAGGGGCAGGGCTGTGTCCTTGGGGGAGAATGAGGGTTCCTGCTGGGCAACAGGGCCTGGTCTCGGGCACAAGACCCCAGAAATGTATGCTGAGAGGATGAGTGAATTTGCAGCTCAGCCTCCCTCCCAGCTTCTCTGGTGCTCACAGAAACTGTCTAGAGCTCTGACTTCTATTCATGGCGGCCCTGCCTGTCACCATCTGCCCCTCCCCTGTTCCTTCTCTGCTGCAGGCACTCACCCTCCAAGGCAGGAGGCTCAAGAAGCGAAGGGGAAAACACCCAGATTCTTGAAAGCTACCCTCTTGGGACCACCTACTGCCCAGGGGCAGGGAAAAGCAACAGACATCTTATATTGGTTTTGTATCCTGCAACTTTACTGAATCTGTTCTTTACTTATAACATTATTATTTTCTTTCTTTTCTTTTTTTTTGGTGGGGTCTTTAGGGCTTTTTATATATAACATCATGTCATTTGCAAAGAGAGAGTTTTACTTCTTCTTTTCCAGTTTGATCTTTTATTTCTGATTCTTGCTTAACTGGTCTGACTAGGACTTTGAATTACTATGTTGAATAAAAGTGGCAAGAGTTGGCATCTTTGTCTCTTTCCTGATCTTAGAGGAAGCACTTTCAACTTTTCACCACTGAGTATGATATCAGCTGTGGGCTTGTGGAAGTTTGTACCCTTACAAGTGGTTGGCAGCAATGCCCAGGTACCTCATACCCTACACAGCACTATGAGTGTTTAGGATTTACAATTAAAAAGTTGGCCAATGTGACAGATAAAATCTATCTCTCATTATTGTAACTTGCACCTTTTTTATTATTAGGTAAACTCAACTTTTTCTGTTTATTGGGCTTTTATATTTCTTTTGCGCACCACCTATTTTAAAGGGAAGAATTTTCAAAACTTATTTTGAAATAATCTTAGATTTACAGAAAAATGGCAAAGATGGTACAGAGCATTCCCCTATACCCCTCACCCAGCTCTCATTAATGTTAACATCTTCCGTAGCTATGTGTTGTCAACACTGAAAAATTAACTTCAATACAATACTATTTACTGAACTCCAGACTCTGTTTGCATTTGACCAGTTTTTTTCCACTAATGTCCTTTTTCTGTTTCAATATCTGATACAGAATCCTACGTTATAATATAGCTGTCACACCTCCCCACTCATGTGACAAAATCCATGCCAGGTTTTCCGCTTTCCTTGCTTTTCATGACCATGATATTTTTGAGGAGCACTGGTGTACTGTTTTGTAGACTGTCCCTCAGTGTGGGTCTGTCTGATGTTTCCTCATGGCTGGATTTGGGTTATAAGCCCTTGAGAGGAATACCCCAGAGGCGATGTGCCCTCCTCCTTACATCAGCTCTGGGGTCACATGATAGCAACATGACTTAGAACTGAGGGTGCTCACCTTAGTCACGTGGTTGGGGTGGCGTCTGCCAGGCTCATCGACTGTGAGTTACTATTTTCTCTCTCCACAATCTATTCTTTGGAAATGAGTCACTAAGTCTAGCTTACCCACAAGGGGAAAGGAATTAAGCTCCATCTACTGGAAGGGGAGTAGCATAAATTAACTGAAATTCTCAAAAAGAAGATATGCGCTTTCTTCCCTACTTATTTATTTATTTATTCACCTGTTTATTTGTAATACACGGATTCAAGGATTCTTTCAGTTATAATCCAATACTATTATTATTTATTTTATTGCTTCAATTGCTCGGTTTTGGTCACTGAGAGTTCTTTCTAGTTGGCCTGTTAAGTCCTTTAGACATGTATTTTTTGTTTGGTTTGGTTTTGGTTTTAAGCACTGTCTTACTTTCTAGAACTATAAGATGTTTCAGGCTCCTGTATTTTCCCTGCCCGACTCCAAAATCAGCCATTTCTCCAAAGAGCTCTGGCTCCTTTCACTGGAGAGTGGTACTCAGAAACTAAGATCTGTTCGTGGAGTGTGCTCATTTCTAACTGGAGTATCATTACTAACGGTCAAAGCTGCCGCTGCTGCTAGGTCACTTCAGTCGTGTCTGACTCTGTGCAAGCATAAACACACACCCCTATTTATTTCTGTATTTTGTTGTTGTTGTTCAGTCACTAAGTCATGCCCGATTCTTTGTGACTCCATGGACTACACTATGCCAGGCTTCACTGTCCTTCACTCTCTCCCAGACTTTGCTCAAACTCATGTCCATTGAGTCGGTGATGCCATCTAACCATCTCATCCTTTGCTGCCCCTTTCTCCTTTTGGCTTTAAGCCTTTCCAGCATCAGGGGCTTTTCCAATGAGTGGGCTCTTCAATCAGTCCTTCCAATGAATATTCAGGACTGGTTTCCTTTAGGGTTGACTGGTTTGATTTCCTTGCTGTCCAAGGGACTCTCAAGAGTCTTCTCCAGCACCACAGTTTGAAAGCATCAACTCTTCAGCACTCAGCCTTCTACATTAAAAATATATCCCAGGTGGCACAGTGGTAAAGAATTTGCCTGCCAATAAGGGAGACACAGGAGACGTGATCCCTCAGTCAGGAAGATCCCCTGGAGTAGGAAGTGGTAACCTACTCCAGTGGTCTTGCCTGGGAAATCCCATGGACAGAGAAGCCTGGTGGGCTACAGTCCATGGGGTCGCAAAGAGTCAGACATGACAAAGTACTTATGCAAAAAAAAAAAAAAAAAAAAATCCCAGCCCTTCCATTAACTTTATCTCCTGACAGATTCTTTTCTTGTGAAAGTAAATTAGATAATGCTTTCTATGATACACAGAAAGTGCTTAATCACTGGCAGTTGAGTGAATGAGTGGGTTTTTGGGCACATGCGGTGGCCTCTCTCTGGTTCAAATCCACACTCCATCACTTACTCACATGGGCAAGTGAAATACTCTTTCCAGGTCTCAGCACCTGCTGTTTCCTTCCTGGTAATTTTAAATCATCTAAAACAAACATGTTTTATAAACAATAAGATAAAACAATTAAAAAAACAACAAAATATCATCTCTCATACTTTTCCCTACAATTAATATTAATAAGCTTTTCAGGGGCTTGCAGTCTGAAGGACACTCTAAGGACAGTATGCATGTGTGGGTGAAGACACACACGAGCTGCAAGTTCTTGGCATAAAGTAGACATTTAATAGGTGTCGGCCGTCTTCCTTATCTTTTACTGATCCTTCCAGATGTTATGTGTGAAACGGATGAAAAAAGTCTTCCTCTCCTTTTTTCTCCAGGTTTGAGCAGGGATGACCATAGCAAAAAGTCGTCATCAAACGAGTCCCTTTCTTCATCACATGGAATCCTATCGGTGTACTCTCATGGTGGAGGTCTCTGGTAGGAATATTCTTGAGGACAAGGAGGGTCCACTCCCAAGGCCCATGCCTGGGTGTCTCCCAGCCCAGCATGAGGTCCTGGTTAAAACTCTAGGCTCCTCTGTTCATCTGCAACCAGAGCTCAGCTGCCATCACTCTTCTGAATAAGCACTGGAAGGCCATGGGTCGCAGGGTTTGTAGCCTCTGAACAAACACAGCAAAGCACCCCTCAGGTGACATGTCACCATCCAGCAGTCCTCGCTTAAAGAGAGTCCTTATTTCTTTTTCTACCCTCAATGAATTCCTCTGGGAAACTTTTCCCTTCCTTTCATCCAAGAGGAAGGAAGAAGAGCATTTTAATTTCTATACCTTTTTCAATTTAAAAAAAAAAATGTAAGAACCACTCAAAAGGAGAGGAAATATTCTGAATTTTTAGAACCGAGAACGCAGAGATGTTCAAACAGCAAAGGTTGCCAGTCAGAGAAAATGCATCATTTTCAGCAAAAGCCAAAGGGATCTGAAGGCTTGTCATGAAAATAAATCTGGAAATATTGAGTTTGTTAACAAAAAAAATAGCGTTTTTTTCAGAGGGCTCACACTCCAGATGAGCTTCATCCCTTTCGAATGGATTTACAACCAAGTTCCCCTCTGCTGCTCCTTCCATTTTCAAAAGAATTAAGGTGCTTTGCTCTCGTACCATCCCATAGAACAGGTAGGGAGGGAAGAAGGTCTCCTTTCTAGCTTGTGGACAGAGAGCACTTAGCAATTCTCACCTGGAGTGCCACTTCAGCCTCTCAGCTAGTCTCCTCCTGTGTTTTTGTTTTTGTTTTTTTACTACAGAACTTCTCAGAGCCTTTCGTATCTTGATAATCAAGCCAAGAGAGAAATATTAACACATAATGATATACAGATTTCCCAAACTTACATCCTCATGGAATCCTTTATTCAAGGAGCATCTACTAGCTTCTCTCAGGTCACTATCACTATGGTTCCAGAAATCCAGTGTGAAAAACTCTGGCCTTCAGGATACAATACCAGTTCCTTAATAGTCACTAAAGGCCTTCCCTCGTCTGGTGAGTATCTCCCATTCCAGGCTCATCCTCTGTCTCTCTCCTATACTTTTCCTGCCACTCACTCTTGAACTACCTACAAGTCCCTAAACAAGATCACCTTGCTTCAAGGTTCAGTGCCTTTGCATATGCTGTTCCACCAGCCTGAAATGCTTTTCCTTGCTTGTCCTCTGAGGTCGACACTGCTCACTCTATGAAATGCCCCCAGCTCCCTCAGGCTGATACATACCAGCCCTGATGCTCCAGCAGCTCTCTGCCTGCCCTCTGTGAGCATGCCCTCAGATTGTAAATGTATATTTCCAAACTGACTCACTGGAAAAGACCCTGATGCTGGGAAACATTGAAGACAGGTGGAGAAGGGGACAACAGAGGATAAGATGGTTCGTTGGCAGCACTGACTTGATGGGCATGAGTTTGAGCAAGCTCCAGAACTGGTGATGGACAGGGAGGCCTGGCGTGCTGCAGTCCACGGAGTTCACAAAGAATCGGACATGAATGAGTGACTGAACTGAACCTACCAGACTTCTGCTTTGCTTCTTGCTCTCTCCTGGCCCAGTTCTTCACCCTTCCTTCAATTCCATGAGACCCCATTCCACTCTAATACACTCCTTTTTTTCAAGTTAGTGAGAATTAGTTTCTATTGCTTATGATTTAAAAACGAAAAACAAACAAAAAAGCAAAACTAACTTCTATATCCAGGAAGAAGAGTTTTACAATATATTGAGCTCAAGAAACAGACATTCAAAATGGCAAAAAAAAAAAAATTTCAGGTCTATTTTCACAAGGGGATTAACGCTCACAGGACTCCAGGGGAAGTTTAGCATGATTTGAGTGGTGACCGAGGTCCCCACTGTGACTCTTATCCTGAGAAAGCCCTTTGTCCAGTGCTGGTTGGGGGGTGGGGGGATGTGCCCTAAGGTGCTGCTCCTGTTCATCAAGAAGGTAGGTGCTCACATTCCTTAGAAGCAGCCATCCCCAGCTCCACTATGCAAACAGACTCTTCCAGAGCTTTGGGGCAGGCAGAGACCAGCATCAATTCCTGAACCTGAGCATGCCATATTCAAAATGCTCCCCTAGAAACCATTTCACAAAGGTTTCCAAAAAAGCGGTTTTATCTTTCAAAGCAAATGAAGTGGGGTGCAGCAGATCATTGCTAAACACTCCCTGAGCCTTTGCAATGTGATTTTTGCTGTTCCTTTCAGCAAAGGGTGGGTCTATTTCCCTTCCCCTTGAATATGGCCACCCTTGATTTTTGCTTTAACCCAAAGAATGTGGCGGAAGTGCTGTTGTGTCAGTTTGGGCCTAGGCCTTCAGAAGTCCAGCAGCTTTGCCTTCACAACTCTGGGAACCCTGAGACCATCACACTGTGAAGAAGCTGGATCTGGCCTCCTGGAGGATGAGAGGCCACATGGAGGAGAACTGCCAGCACCAAGACCCTAAGCATGGGGGTGAGGCTCTCTCGGACCTCCCTGCCCCACCGTGAGCTGAGTGCAGCTACAGGAGGGAGCCCTGCCAAGCCCAGAGGAGAACTGCCCACCACAACTGTGAAAAATCAGAAATCACGGCCCAAGCTACTAAGTTTTGGGGTAGTTTGTTATGCAGCAATAGATAGCAAAAAAATGGGAGGAAGGTTCAGGATGAAGGATAAAGCACACATGTGGCCAACCATGCGGAGAAAATGCAAAAGCAAGGTAGATGCACCTTTTCCACAAAATCTCCACAGAACTGAGATATCAGAAACCCAAATGACAAGACTGCCTCCCCACACAGAGAGATGACAGGCCCAGATGTGGAAGGAGGGCTTGACCTGGGACTGTGGAAGGAGGCTTGACCTCTGCCTCTCCCATAATGTTCCAGCCAGAGTTTACCCTGAGGCAAAGGAAGGAATGAACAACCTACCTGCCCTGCCTCCCTTTTTCCTACATTCTCAGGGTCTGAACCATGATGTGGAGAGAATAGACTCTAATTAGAACACCTTTACATGCAAGGAGCTACAATTGCCAAGTGGAGTTAAAGTCACAAATAACTTAAAAGCAAATACAATGAAGGCAGGTCAGAAGAGAGGCATTATAACCCAAGGTTTAGCAGGATTTGGAGGAAGGGGAAGATGCAAGGCGTCTTCCCTCTGTTCTAAGCGTGGGGGGAAGGGAAAACTCAGCAGGAAGAGGTGCAGATGAAACAGGAGGGAAGGTGGCAGGGCGCGACCTTTAAAAGAATGACTCAGCTGGAGGGCACGACATCAACTCACTAGAACCAGACGGGGCGAGTCACCTTCCACCAGATCTTGAGCCTCAGTATATGCTGGAGAAGACTCGCGAGAGTCCCTGGGACAGCACGGAGAGAAACCAGTCANGGGAAGGTGGCAGGGCGCGACCTTTAAAAGAATGACTCAGCTGGAGGGCACGACATCAACTCACTAGAACCAGACGGGGCGAGTCACCTTCCACCAGATCTTGAGCCTCAGTATATGCTGGAGAAGACTCGCGAGAGTCCCTGGGACAGCAAGGAGAGAAACCAGTCAACCCCAGAGGAAATCAGTGCTGAATATTCATTGGAAAGACTGATGCTGAAGCTGAAGCTCCAATGCTTGGGCCACCTGATGCAAAGAGCCGACTCCTTGGAAAAGCCCCTGAAGACTGAGGACAGCAGGAGAAGGGGGCGACAGAGGATGAGATGGTTGGACGGCATCGTTAACTCAATGGACATGAATCTGAGCAAACTCTGGGAGACAGTGAAGGACAAGGAAGTCTGGTGTGCTGCAGCCTATGGGGTCGCAGAGTCAGACAGGGCTTAGCGACTGAACAACAAAAAGCTACATGACACACCTACAGGAGCTAAGACAGTTCCAAGGCTGAAAATGCAGCTCCAAAAGTGGGCGGCGGCCCAGTCCCTTCCCCAAATAGCTGGGATACTCCTTCCACTCAAAAGTGAACTCGCTCAGTCGTGTCCGACTCTTTGCGACCCCGTGGACTGTAGCTCGCCAGGCTCCTCCATCCATGGGATTCTCCAGGCAAGAATACTGGAGTGGGTTGCCATTTCCTTCTCCAGGGGATCTTCCCAACCCAGGGATCAAACCCGGGTCTCCCGCATGGCGGGCAGATGCTTTATCCTCTGAGCCACCAGGGAACTCTATGAAATTACCCAGCCCTATAAAAACTGACAACCCCACATCCTTGTGCCACTCTTGCCTCCCGACATGGCCCACACTCCGACTGTGGAGTGTGAAAGTGAAAGTGTTTGCCATTTAGTCGTGTTCAGATTTTTGTGACCCATGGACTCTAGCCCACCCGTCACCTCCGCCCGTGGAATTCTCCAGGCAAGAATACTGGAGTGGGTTGCATTCCCTTCTCCAGAGGATCTTCCCAACTCAAGGATCAAACCCAGGTCTCCTGCGTTGTGGGCAGATTCTTTACCTTCTGAGCCACCAGGGAAGCCCCTGTGGGGTGTGCTTCTCTTTAAATAAATCCACTTCTTGCCTATCACTTTGTCTCTCACTGAATTCTTTCTGGGATGAATCATCAAGAGCCTGAGCTTCCTGAGACCAGGTGTGTGATCTCAGTTAAAAGTCTCTAGGTTCAAGTCCCAACCTGAGTTACACGGTCTCAGAGACAGGACGTTATCCAAGGCAGCTGCTATTGCTGCTAAGTCATTTCAGTCGTGTCCGACTCTGTGCGACCCCAGAGACGGCGGCCCACCACGCTCCCCCATCCCTGGGATTCTCCAGGCATGAATACTGGAGTGGGTTGCCATTTCCTTCTCCACTGCATGAAAGTGAAAAGTGAAAGTGAAGTCGCTCAGTCGTGTCTGACTCCTAGCGACCCCATGGACTGCAGCCCACCAGGCTCCTCCGTCCATGGGATTTGCCAGGCAGAGGGAGAGGGAAAAAGGCAGAAAAGCAGGGGACACTGCCAGAAAGCAAAAGCAGCCCCCAGGTCATTCTTCCCCCCAAGCTAGTCTCCCTTCTTCCCTCTCAGCACCTCTCAAGGCAATGCCCTCTTGGATGATGGAGTTCACTCTGCCTCTACCCCACCCTGTGCCCAGCTCTGGGCTGAGTTAATCAGGAAGACTAAGCATTTGGGAAGAATCTGAGAATGCCTCCAGGTACTGGTTCTAGCTTTGGGACTTTTAAGAATTCCTGCAAGAAATCAGTGGTAACTGTTAGCATCTGTTGCTTGAGAAAATATACCTGTGAAAATAGATTTCAATCCTCTTTACAATAATGCCCCCAGGAGTCAAGAGGGAGGTTGAAAAAAAAAAAAAAAAAAAAACAGTAAAAGGAAAATAGCCAGCAAATGAAACAGACCTACACTTTCAGAGGGACTCCCTGGTTGCTCAACAGGTAAAGAATCTGCCTGCAATGCAGAAGACCTGGGTCTGATCCCTGGGGGAGGAGGATTCCCTGGAGAAGGAAACAGCAGCTATCCACTCCAGTATTCTTGCCTGGAGAATCCCATGAACAGAGGAGCCTGATGGGCTACAGTCCATGGGGTCTCAAAGAGTTGAAGACGACTGAGTGACTAACACACACACACACACACACACACACTTTTAGAAGGACTATCCTTATTTCACCCCAAAAGACAGAGGCAGAGTTGCAGGATCTAGGATGACGCGTGAAGGAGTCGGGGGAGGGGCAGGGAGAAANTTTTTTTTTTTTAATTTTACCCGAGAAAAGTCTTGCAATGTCTTTATAAAGGCAGCTAGCCTCTGGGTGCCCAAGCCAGGAGGCAGCCCAGGCAATCAGGCTTCTTGCGCCATCGCCAAGGCCCCGCCTTCCGAGTCTCCTATGTGATTGTAAATGGTCAGACCACAGAGCCAGAGAAGCCCAGATCTCTGTCTTGTCCAAGTAGGTCTCCACACTCCAGCAATGCCTTTCCTATGAAGCTTCCCATGCAATCCTATCCACCCACTTCTTGCACAGGTACTTGGAGGCCCCACTGGGTCACCCTATCTGAGAACCATGCTGAGAATTGGCCAGCAGACATTCCCTCCAAAGAACCATAAAGCCATGGAGCTGAGCTCATGCTGTTCCCTCTGCCAAGAACACTGTTCCCTGCCTGATACACTACCCCTCAGAAACATTCACATTGGAATGATGACTCGATTACTGCAGTGATATCACTAAGGACAGGGCTTCACAGGTGGCTCAGCAATGAAGAATCTGCCTGCCAACACAGGAGACTCAGGTTCAATCCCTGGGTCAGAAAGATCCTCTGGAGAAGGGAAGGGCTCCAGTATTCTTGCCTGGAGAATCCCATGGACAGAGGACCCCGGCAGGCCACAGTCCATAGGGTCGCAAAGAGTCGGACATGACCTAGTGACTAGACGACCACAACAACATTGTATCACACAGAGTTCCCTTATCCAGCGGTCCTGAAGGAAAGGTGTCTCAGTTCTTGGCCTCTGGAAAGCTGTGCACACCCTGGGCTCCTGATCTGTTTCTATCCTGTGAACACAGTGATTAAGAATTGCCAACCTGACCGTGTTCCTTTTCTGTTTTCATGGCCAAGAAGCTGAGTGCCAAATGTGTTAATCATCTCCTCCAGTTTCATGTCTTAACCCGCCCCGTGGTTTTATTTTAGTTCTTTCTCCTTATTTCCGCATTTACCGTATTTTACTCTCATGTAGAATATCTGTACACCATTTAAAACCTTTATGCAGAATAAGACGTGTGTGCACGCATGCTCGGTCGCTCAGCCGTGTCCGACTCTTTGTGACCCCATGGACTGCATCCCGCCAGGCTCCTCTATCCATCGGATTCTCCAGGCAAGAATACTGCAGTGGGTTGCCATGCCCTCCTTCAGGGGATCTTCCCAGCCCAGGGATCAAACCTGGGTCTCTTGAGTCGTCTGCTTTACAGGCAGATTCTTTATCGCTGAGCCACCAGGGAAGTACTGGAATAAGGGAGAGGGTACATACAGAACCGATTAAACAGCTCCTAGTTACTTTGCAAAACCCACCTAGAAGGTCCCTAACTCTGACTTCTCCCTAACCACTCCATGAAAGAGGGGCTCCCCTCCCCATGGGCCCCATAGTCCCTATGTGGACTTCCCTGGACTGTCATTCAGCCACAGTTCTGTACTTCCTCTTTTCCCCATTCTCACCACCATCAGATTAGAAGGTTCTTGGATGTAAAACCTGAGCGCATACCCCCTGCCAAAACTGGTGCCCAGTGCTCCATATACGTCAGCTTGTTTACTCCTTAAGACAAACCTGCCAGATAGGGAAGGTTGTGCCCATTCTACAACTGAGCAAACCAAGGGTCAGCAACACAAGATGCTTAGATGGGGCCACTGAAGGCAGAACTGACACCAAGCCTCAGTGTTCTAACCTTGTTTCGAGTTCATGTCCCCAAGTTGACCCAACATATGAAAAAGAACTTTACATAAAAGAAAATGAGAGAGAGAGAGAGAAAGGAGAAAGAGGGAAGGAAGTTAGATTTCCTTAGATTATTAAATAATTTACTATGGACTCCAAACGCATCCACACCACTTGAATCATTTAAAATATGGCTTGGATTATAAACATCCATTCTCTACAACTGTCTGGAAAGTTTTACACACGTTTAATTGTGGTTCTGTCATGCTTACCCTCCCATAGGCTGCTTAGAACAAATAGATTAGAGAATTTAATCACATGCTTGACTGTTCCCGAGTATCCCCATCCTCACTACACCCCTCAAAACATACACACACATTTTTAAATTCTGGGAAGTGGTTACAGAATAAAATGAAACCAGAAGCAAGAACTAATTCTGCAAGAAGCTTCCAGAAGACAGTAAGGTCAACTTTCCTGATGAGTAGGGGCACGTGAACCATGAGGCCATTCATTCCTCAGCTCTACAGTTGCCAGACTGCAACTAAACTCTATGAAAGAATTTTAAATATTTAATGTTCCAGTTGGGACCCTAATTGGTCTGATGCTTTTAAATTAAAATTCCTACTACATAGGCCAGTGCATTTTCATTCAACTTGGGAGGCAAAACCGCAGAAGGCTGCCTGGATCTGCGTCCAAATGAACCTGTACAAGTCCAGGTCCCTCCCTCTAAGCCGCAGGCTCAGATGGTAAAGAGTATGCCTGCCATATCAGAGAACCCAGGTTGGATCCTCGGGTTGGGAAGATCCCTTGGAGAAAGGAATGGCAACCCACTTCAGTATTCTTGCCCAGAGAATTTCATGGACAGAGGAGACTGGCAGGCTACAATCCGTGGGGTCACAGAGTCGGACATGACTGAGCGACTAACACTTTCACTTTCAAGGGAATGAGAACAGTCCTGCCTCCCAGGGCCACAGAGAGGATGGGCTAGCCCAGCGGGGAATCATCACTGCATTCCAGGCGAAGCATATGCAAGCAAGAATGGGGAGCCTCTTTTCAGACCCTGCGTCCCCTTGGTTTAAAGTGAGAGCAAAGTTGGAAAGAAAACGGAATACGGAATAAGATGTGCGTAGACAGGGAGGAAAAGGGTTTCTTAGCCGCTTGTGTAGGGGCATTCCAAGTCCCAGTGGAGACTGTCTCTTCCAAGGGTTGTGTTTGTTTTTCCCTTGGGCCATTTTATATCTTGTGTGCGTGGGTGTGGGTGTGGGTGTGGGTGTGTGGGTGGGTAGTGCCTCTCCTATGTGGAACTGTGGACTCTGTGCACCCAGCTGCTGGGCCTAATTCACCCAGATCCCCCCCACCCCCACTCCCAGCATCTGGCATGCAATTGAGATCATTATTCGCTGAGAGCAGCAGCTATCTCAGAGCTGGGGAAAACCGCAAGCCTGGCAGAGTCCGAAAGCTCTAAGGTCAGAGGGGCTCAGTGTGCAGTTCCAGCTCATCAGCCAGGTGCCCTGGGGGTAGCTTACTCACTCTCTCTGACCCTCCAGCTTTTCATCTTAAGTGTGAGCAGAAGACATCTGCCTGGCAGGCAAAGTGCCCAGCCTAGTGTCTGGCACAAAGCAGCCCCCTGACAAGTTCATCCTGGCCTGTGTCCTCCTGCCTCCATCTGCAGGATCCTGGGCCACCCAGCTTCACCTTTCCCTTGGTCAGCACCCAGGAGCAGGGAGCCAGGGTGCACACCTGTCTCATCTGAGACACCCAGATTCAAAGTGGTGGGCTGGGCATCAGGTATAACTGTTAGCAGGACTCCAGCTGTCATCCTCAAGAAAGGGTCTCCCAGCCTCCCCATCAGTCCCAGCCCCCACACTTGTCCATCTCCCACACTGACTGCCAGAGTCACTTCTCTGATACCTGCTCCTTCTGCTGCTGCTAAGTCGCTTCAGTCGTGTCCGACTCTGTGCGAGGGTTTATCTCAGTCACTCCTCAGCTCCACACTCCACTGACCCATGAGCCATGGGATGAACCCTGTGGTCATTCCCCACCGGGTTCACTGTAACCCTAACCCTCTGCTGCTCCTGCCAGAGGCCCAGCCCATCTGTCTTCCTCCTCCCTGCCTTTGCCCAGGTGCTGTCCCCACCTCCCAGCAGCTTCTCCATGCCGCCTGGTGAACTGCTGCTCGCCATTCAAGACTGAGCTCAAACAGGAGCTCTTCTTAGTCATTCCCACGCCCTTCCCAGCCCACGCCCACCACCCCTCTGCGCCACTGGTCCATCTTCTTCACGTCTGTCTCTGGCAGTGCGTCTTGTATTGCCCCGATGCTATGGACCCTCACCTGCCTCCCCCACTTCATTGGGCTTCCTCAGGCTGAAACACATCCTGATCTGGGTGCCCGGCTCCCAGCACATAGCTCAGCACATGGCAGGCATCTTCAATAGATGTCAGTTCTCTGTCCTCCCTACCAGATAGGGCCCGGGCACCTGTCCACTCCCTCCCTTCCTGAAGGTTCTGGGGCCTTGGGCCGCTCCCCTCTGCTTTCTGGGCCAGCTTCCTCACTGCCCCACAGTTGTTTCTCAGCCCAGATCAGCTGCACCTCCCTCATCTGCCCAACTCATTTCAGTTCAGTTCAGTCGCTTAGTCACATCCACTTTGCGACCCCATGGACTGCAGCACGCCAGGCCTCCCTGTCCATCACCAGCTCCTGGAGTTTACTCAAACTCATGCCCATTGAGTCGTGATGCCATTCAGCCACCTCATCCTCTGTCGTCCCCTTCTCCTCCCACCTTCAATCCTTCCTAGCATCAGGGTCTTTTCAAATGAGTCAGCTCTTTGCATCAGATGGCAAAATTACTGGAGTTTCAGCTTCAGCATCAGTCCTTCCAATTCAGGACTCATCTGCCCCACTCAGGTCTCCCAAGTTCTTATTGACAGCCTTGGGTGCCATCCCCTCGGGAAACCCAGCCGTGGTGACCAACTTGACCACACGGGGGGACAGATGATCTTCCTGGTGTATCCCTTCCTCTGCACCCCTCATCACTGCCCCACCCCATCAGTTTCAGAGAGAGTGTCATCATGGTGATTAACTGCATTGGGGGCCCACAGACTCAGGAATGAGTCCCAGCTATGTCAAGGCCCTTTCAGAACTTGGTCAAGTGAGTTCACCTCCACGAGCCTCTGTTTCCTCATATGTAGGTGGGGCTGGAGGGCCCCTGCCCCCGAGGGTTGTGGTGAGAATGTGAAATGCTTACGCTGCACCTGGCACACAGCCAAGGCCAGTGAGCGGCGGCTTCCGTCACAGCATGGTTCTGAGTAAAAGCTGAGCAGGAAGGGACATGTCTGGGCTTCCCTTCTGAAGAAGGGGCAGGGACAGGGCCAGCAGCATGGCTCAGGCCTGACTCAGACGCTGGAGGGAAGGCGCGTCTTGAGGGGAATCCAGGGGTGGGGGACTCCCAGCTGAATGCCTTTGCTACTTTTCCCAGGAAAGGTCAACCCGACAGAACCTAGACTGTGACATGCTCACCACCCCCACTCTCAACCCGACTCCCACCCCCACACCCCCTACACCCCCAAGAGTTCAGGATGAGTCACCCCCGGGTCACCTGGTCACTGAGCCAGCAACTGGGGCTCAATTTCCTCTTTTCCTCCTAATGTATCGGACCCCCAGCTCCCCTCCCACTCTCAACCCCTGTCCCTTTCCTGTGCTCTGATGTGGGAGGGATCGTGCCCATTGAAATGCTTCAAAATTAAAAGTAGAGGGCATTTAATTCTCCCCACTGTAGAACAAGGCTCAGCCAAGCACAGGGTGAGGGGCTTGGACCCCAGAACTCTCCCCCTGCCGCTTGGCCTCTGTTCCCTCACTCCTCAGCTTCACACTGAGGGCCCCCTCCGCACTATTTGATAGCCCTATGCTAGAGAATGAGGGCTTCCCAGGTGGCACAGTGGTAAGGCATCTGCCTGCCAAAGCAGGAGGCTCAAGAGACATGGGTTTGATGCCTGGGTCAGGAAGATCCCCTGGAACAGGAAATGGCAACCCAATCCAGTATTCTTGCCTGGGAAATTCAGCTACAGTCCATGGGGCCACAAAGAGTCGGAGCCACTGAGAACACACATACAAGAGAATGAAGACGTAAAATGAGGGGAGAAGGGAAAAAAATACAAAGATAGTTCACCCCTCATGCTTTAGACCTTGAGATGGGTCCCAGAAGCCCTGAGGATAGAGAGGAAGGATGCTTAGAAGCCAGCGTGTGTGGGCTCTTGCTAGATCAGGGAGACCGAGGTGAGAAGGGAGGGAGGGAAGGGGCTCAGTGCTGGTCCAGACACAGTCTCTCCACACCCTGCCAGGTGGCTGCGCCCACCTGCAAAGACACGGGGGTGAGGGGTAGGTGGTTGCCCAGTGCCTCACCCCTAACGAGCTGGGAGTCAGAATGCACACCCAGGTCTGCTGCCTCCAATGTGGTGGCTGATGGATACACACGAGGAGCCAGATCACTGGGGCAGGAGTGAAAGGGCTCACAGTGCAGGTGAAAGGTGCTCGGAGAGCTTGGAGATGGGCCGACAAGCCCTACGGGGGGAGACGGAGGACCCGAAGGATTTCATCACAGTCCTGATGTTTGGCCTGGGTCTTGGAGGCTGTGTGCCTGGGAAAAGGTTGGGAGATCAAGAGGGGAAACAGCAGAGGCAAAGGCCCAGAGGTGTCCAGTAGTAGGGGCTGCAGCCCAGGGCAAGATGGTGGAGGAGGCCTCCAGCGTTCCCTGCTGTCTTNGGGATGAACCCTGTGGTCATTCCCCACCGGGTTCACTGTAACCCTAACCCTCTGCTGCTCCTGCCAGAGGCCCAGCCCATCTGTCTTCCTCCTCCCTGCCTTTGCCCAGGTGCTGTCCCCACCTCCCAGCAGCTTCTCCATGCCGCCTGGTGAACTGCTGCTCGCCATTCAAGACTGAGCTCAAACAGGAGCTCTTCTTAGTCATTCCCACGCCCTTCCCAGCCCACGCCCACCACCCCTCTGCGCCACTGGTCCATCTTCTTCACGTCTGTCTCTGGCAGTGCGTCTTGTATTGCCCCGATGCTATGGACCCTCACCTGCCTCCCCCACTTCATTGGGCTTCCTCAGGCTGAAACACATCCTGATCTGGGTGCCCGGCTCCCAGCACATAGCTCAGCACATGGCAGGCATCTTCAATAGATGTCAGTTCTCTGTCCTCCCTACCAGATAGGGCCCGGGCACCTGTCCACTCCCTCCCTTCCTGAAGGTTCTGGGGCCTTGGGCCGCTCCCCTCTGCTTTCTGGGCCAGCTTCCTCACTGCCCCACAGTTGTTTCTCAGCCCAGATCAGCTGCACCTCCCTCATCTGCCCAACTCATTTCAGTTCAGTTCAGTCGCTTAGTCACATCCACTTTGCGACCCCATGGACTGCAGCACGCCAGGCCTCCCTGTCCATCACCAGCTCCTGGAGTTTACTCAAACTCATGCCCATTGAGTCGTGATGCCATTCAGCCACCTCATCCTCTGTCGTCCCCTTCTCCTCCCACCTTCAATCCTTCCTAGCATCAGGGTCTTTTCAAATGAGTCAGCTCTTTGCATCAGATGGCAAAATTACTGGAGTTTCAGCTTCAGCATCAGTCCTTCCAATTCAGGACTGATCTGCCCCACTCAGGTCTCCCAAGTTCTTATTGACAGCCTTGGGTGCCATCCCCTCGGGAAACCCAGCCGTGGTGACCAACTTGACCACACGGGGGGACAGATGATCTTCCTGGTGTATCCCTTCCTCTGCACCCCTCATCACTGCCCCACCCCATCAGTTTCAGAGAGAGTGTCATCATGGTGATTAACTGCATTGGGGGCCCACAGACTCAGGAATGAGTCCCAGCTATGTCAAGGCCCTTTCAGAACTTGGTCAAGTGAGTTCACCTCCACGAGCCTCTGTTTCCTCATATGTAGGTGGGGCTGGAGGGCCCCTGCCCCCGAGGGTTGTGGTGAGAATGTGAAATGCTTACGCTGCACCTGGCACACAGCCAAGGCCAGTGAGCGGCGGCTTCCGTCACAGCATGGTTCTGAGTAAAAGCTGAGCAGGAAGGGACATGTCTGGGCTTCCCTTCTGAAGAAGGGGCAGGGACAGGGCCAGCAGCATGGCTCAGGCCTGACTCAGACGCTGGAGGGAAGGCGCGTCTTGAGGGGAATCCAGGGGTGGGGGACTCCCAGCTGAATGCCTTTGCTACTTTTCCCAGGAAAGGTCAACCCGACAGAACCTAGACTGTGACATGCTCACCACCCCCACTCTCAACCCGACTCCCACCCCCACACCCCCTACACCCCCAAGAGTTCAGGATGAGTCACCCCCGGGTCACCTGGTCACTGAGCCAGCAACTGGGGCTCAATTTCCTCTTTTCCTCCTAATGTATCGGACCCCCAGCTCCCCTCCCACTCTCAACCCCTGTCCCTTTCCTGTGCTCTGATGTGGGAGGGATCGTGCCCATTGAAATGCTTCAAAATTAAAAGTAGAGGGCATTTAATTCTCCCCACTGTAGAACAAGGCTCAGCCAAGCACAGGGTCCAGGCCTGGACCCCAGAACTCTCCCCCTGCCGCTTGGCCTCTGTTCCCTCACTCCTCAGCTTCACACTGAGGGCCCCCTCCGCACTATTTGATAGCCCTATGCTAGAGAATGAGGGCTTCCCAGGTGGCACAGTGGTAAGGCATCTGCCTGCCAAAGCAGGAGGCTCAAGAGACATGGGTTTGATGCCTGGGTCAGGAAGATCCCCTGGAACAGGAAATGGCAACCCAATCCAGTATTCTTGCCTGGGAAATTCAGCTACAGTCCATGGGGCCACAAAGAGTCGGAGCCACTGAGAACACACATACAAGAGAATGAAGACGTAAAATGAGGGGAGAAGGGAAAAAAATACAAAGATAGTTCACCCCTCATGCTTTAGACCTTGAGATGGGTCCCAGAAGCCCTGAGGATAGAGAGGAAGGATGCTTAGAAGCCAGCGTGTGTGGGCTCTTGCTAGATCAGGGAGACCGAGGTGAGAAGGGAGGGAGGGAAGGGGCTCAGTGCTGGTCCAGACACAGTCTCTCCACACCCTGCCAGGTGGCTGCGCCCACCTGCAAAGACACGGGGGTGAGGGGTAGGTGGTTGCCCAGTGCCTCACCCCTAACGAGCTGGGAGTCAGAATGCACACCCAGGTCTGCTGCCTCCAATGTGGTGGCTGATGGATACACACGAGGAGCCAGATCACTGGGGCAGGAGTGAAAGGGCTCACAGTGCAGGTGAAAGGTGCTCGGAGAGCTTGGAGATGGGCCGACAAGCCCTACGGGGGGAGACGGAGGACCCGAAGGATTTCATCACAGTCCTGATGTTTGGCCTGGGTCTTGGAGGCTGTGTGCCTGGGAAAAGGTTGGGAGATCAAGAGGGGAAACAGCAGAGGCAAAGGCCCAGAGGTGTCCAGTAGTAGGGGCTGCAGCCCAGGGCAAGATGGTGGAGGAGGCCTCCAGCGTTCCCTGCTGTCTTCCCTGCTCACCTGGACCCCAGAAGTCATTCTGTTTTCAGATAATTAAGAGTTTTAACTCCAATAATAATAATATCAGATATGTACACCCTCTGCTAGACATGGTCTTCAGCATTTGATCAACACCATCCTGTTTAATTCTCACAGTAACTCAAAGAGGTTAGTGTGAGGATTATCCCCACTTTACAGATTTAAAAAACTGGGCCCTGAGACTCCCCTGATGGTCCAGTGGCTAGGACTTCAAGCTCCCAGTGCAGGGGGTCAGGTTCCATCCCTGGTGAGGGAACTAGATCCCACATGCTGCCACTAAGAATTCACATACTGCAACTAAAGATCTGCGTCCCACACCTGCTTGCTGCAGCTAAGACCTGGAGCAGCTGGCTAAATAAATAAAAATTTAAAAAAAAGAAATTGAGCCAAAGAGGCTAAGTAAGGTCCAAGGCATGTGCCCCTATGAGCGGTGGGGCTGGATGTGAACTGACCAGCAGGCTCCAGCAGGCAGCTCTGTGGACCTCGCCGCTTTGCTGCCTCCACAGCCCAGCCCTGCCTTCCGTCTCCCCGGCAGGTCCGTCTCTGCTAGTCTCATCCACCCAGGCCGCAGGCGCCTCTGCAGCAGGCGCTGTGTCTCCTCCTCCCCGTGGCTGTCTCCCCCGACACTGCGCTGGGTCTTCCTAAAGGAATTTGACTGGCATGTCCGGACCTGAAGATTCCAGCAGCAGAAAGCCCTTGTCGCTGTCTGGTTGGGGCTGGGAAGCAACAATTTGTTGACTTAATCAGGCAGATGCAGAAAGGTGTTGTCATGGTGGCAAAGTTTCTATTCCAGGAGGCCAGGCTGTAATTAAATGTCCCAACCTGCACACCTCCAATTACTGCGCAAGAGCCGGTTTCCCGGGCCTCTTAACTAGCAATTATAGAACCTTCCGCTGAAATTCCAAATCACTTAGTAAAGGTCATTTCCTTTATTTATTTTTCGGACTTGGGAGTAGCAGTGAGATGAAATTACTGCCCCAAGTACAAGTGACATCCATTATTTAAAATAGATTTATCCAAATAGCCAATCAGGAGCAAATGATATAGCCAGGGTTCTTACAATTTGTTAGAAGGGCTTCTATTTAAAGAGTACCTACTCTGTGCCAGGAACCACTATAGGTGCTTTAAATATGTTATATGATTTAATTCTTATAATAATAAGATCATAATACAGATTATTTCCTTCTTTGAGAAGAATAAACTGAAAACCAGAAAAGCGGTGTGTGTGTGTGCATGCCCAGTCCTGTCTGGCTCCTCGGGACCCCCTAGACTGTAGCCCGCTAGGCTCCTCTGTCCATGAATTTTCCAAGCAAGAATCCTGGAGTGGGTAGCCACTCCCTTCTCCAGCGGATCTTCCGGACCCAGGGATTGAACATGCCTCTCTTGTGTCTCCTGCATTGGCGGGCAGATTCTTTACCACTGCACCACCTGGGAAGGCCCCAGAAAAGTTAAGTAATCTCTTTAGGGTCATACAACGTACCTGGAACATTCAAGATCTACAGCCAAGTCTGTGTGCTTCCAAACTAAGTGGTCTCAAGGTAAGAACTCAGTTTAGGATTTAGAACCAGGACTGGCTATGCGCTTGGCAATGAGTGCTGAGAAGCTACAAAGTATCCCATTCTCCAAGCCTATCTCTGGAGGCTCAGTTGAGCCATGAGTCTCTTCCATCCTCTGGTTGTGGTTACACATTAAGGTAATAATTCCTCACCCCTGATGATGAAGCCAGTTTTTTCTATTGACAAGAGAGACTTGAAACAGCCTGAGAGCTGGAGGACCTTAGAACACAAATGCCTGGTGCCAAAGACAACACCAGAAGCCATATGACGCAGACATCACTAATCCGTCATGACCCTCTTTCCCAGTAGAGCTTCAGGCTCCTTCTCAACGCAGGTGATTCCTCCAGTGGGTTGAACTGACCCAGGAGATGAAACTTATTTTCCCTCTCAGTCTATGACATATGGTGACCATATTTCCTACGTGCAAAATTCGGATGTGTGGTTTGACTGAAGGTTATTTTCCTGATTTATTAATTCATTTATGTTTTATAAAAGCATAAAATGAAATCACATTCAGTTATACACTTAGCAAATCACTTTTAATGAACAGAATGAAAGTACCCATAACCAGAAATGTCCCTGAGAATCTAGGTCATATGGCTGCCACAGGTGACCATGAGTGCATACCTCTCAGCCTTGTGCAGAAAAGACAATAAATGCCCAAGGAAAAGTGAAGGGGAGACCAACTGAGATGAGGAAGTGGAGGAGCAGCGAGGATAAAATCCTTGGACATCACCATCTCACCAGGGTCCACACCTGGCTGTGGACTGAACCTATAAATTATATTTTATTGCCTTGTTTCAGAAGAGAAATAGCTGAACCGCACGCCCATCTGCACACATACAACAGCGTGTGGGTGCCTCTTTCCAAACTGCAGTCAGCCAAGCTTGACACCAAACTTAATCGGGCTCCACTGCTCAGGGCCAGCAGTCAATCCCAACGTGTGAAAGCCTAGCTTCGCCCTGCGTCTCTCAGACAGTCCCTGGCCACCCACGAGAAGTGAATGGATTCATTGGAGAAATCCACATATCCATGCGACTGAAACAGCACAACTGCCTCTGAGCTTGTCTCAGTGCTTTGGTTCTGCCTTCAGGCAGCAACAATCCTTTCAATTTCTTATTTCAAATAACTAAGTCACCTCCATTGGAGGAGAAATGCTACCAACTGCCTTTAAGCCAGCAAAATGCCACAAACACCCTAGTGTCAGGAACTAACAGCTGACCCCAGGATCAGGGCAATGGTCTCTCCTGGGTACCAGGAAGACTGCAACCAGGGCGAGGGCAGATGCCCAAACTCCATCTTGCTCCCCATACGTCACCATCCCGGCTCTGGGGTCTCCATCTAGATAAGCACCAGCCTTTACAAATCAATGCCCACAGTACCTTGGTGGTCCAACAGCAGGGTTCTGCCTCATGCTGAACTAAGTTGTCTTCCTCAGCTATTTGGAACCCCCCTTGGAACTCTCCAAGGTACTGATCCTCATTCCTGGCTGCACCCCTAAAAACCGTGCCCTGGTGAACAGTGATTGTTCAGAATTTATGTACTATACAGGCACACTTTGGATATATTGTGGGTTTGGTTATAGATCACTGAAGTAAAGCAAATATTTCAGTAAAGCAAGTGACGTGAATTTTTGTTTTTCCACTATACATAAAAGTTACGTTTACACTGTAATCTGTTGAGTGTGAACTAAAATTATGTCTTTAAAAAGTATATACCTTTAATTAAAAATTACTATTGCTAAAAAATGCTAATCATCATCTGATAATCCAGGGTTGCCATACCTTTTCAATTTGTAAAAATCACAGACTCTGCTAAATGCATTAAGGTGAAGTACAATTAAATGATTACATTATTTTAAAAAGGAATAAATTTAAGATAAATTTAGCTTTATTGCTGTCCTATTTGTGTCTCACGGGCTTCCCAGGTGGCACAGTGGTAAAGAATCTACCCGCCAATGCAGGAGATATAAGAGATGCAAGTTTGATCCCTGGGTCAGGAAGATTCCCTGGAGCAGGAAAGGGCAACCCATTCCGTATTCTTGCCTGGAAAACTCCATGGAGAGAGGAGTCTGGCATGCTACAGTCCATGGGCTCATGAAGAGTTGGGCACAACTGAGCGCCCACATTTGTGTAGCCTATCCCTTCTCCAGCAGCTCTTCCCAACCCCAGAATCTAACTGGGGTCTCCTACACTGCAGGCAAATTCTTTACCAGCTGAGCAACCAGGGAAGCCCTGTGTGTCTTATAGTGGGAATAAAAGGAATGTTCTTATCGCTTTGAGAAGTAGCTTTCTAATTTTTTTATCTTCCATTTCTAGGGTGGGTCTTTTTTTGAAACCAGGAGGCCAGTGTGGCATGTGGGCCATGGGTTTGCCTACAATTGCCTTGAACCTTTGATTTAACCAAGTTTTCACTGTCTTGGATCTTGCCTGTTCTATTATCTTGGCCTTGGATAGTTTGCACCCCCTCCCTAGGAACTCCACATTTCCAGGATGCTGCTTTTAGCCCTTAAAGGGCACTCCATTTATCTCTTCCACTGGTTTGAGTCTTTCCATGACCAGGTGCTTGCTCATCCCCACTGTAGGGGGTGGTTCTCAGGGTCCTCAGTTAGTGTTCACTGCCTCTAGACAGATAATGAATAACCTCCTGACTGTGACCCCATCTCTTAAACCCTTGTCTTGACCTGCTCTCTCTGTGGCCCATTCTGCTGACCAGACAGTTGGGCTCTCCTGATGGAGGGGACAGAGGCCTGTATTGGTCTTGCACTCAGAACAGGCATCACTGGCAAAGTTAGGGTCCGTGTTTTCTGTTTATTTGCTTGTTTGTTTGTTGTATATTCTAGACGAGAAGAGGCTGACAGTGACCCAGGGTTACACTTCCCGTCTCACCCCATAAGAAAGCAGCCATGGCAGAATCACAAGTGGCTCTTTGGAACGCTGTTCTAAGCACTTTGCATGCGTTTGTTTATAAGGCGCTGGCATTACCCACAGCCCCCACCCACGCCGCTTTTTTTAGAAAGATAATAGAGTAGACACAGAAAGATTATGTGATGCACCTCGGGCCACCCAGATGGTCAGTGATGGACCCAGACCATACATCCAGGCTGGACACCTCCAGAGACACTGTCCTTAACCACTGTGCTACGTTACTCTTCCTGCTGAACTCAGAGCATCTTCAGGTTGGGGGGGGGGTGGGAAGTGGCAAAGCATCAGGAGGAGGTGATAAACAGGTGGAAACTTAGGGAGAGGGTGAGTTCTTAGTGTTAGTTGCTCAGTCGTGTCCAACTCTTTGGGACCCCATGGACTGTAGCCCTCCACACTCCTTTGTATGTGGAATTTTCCAGCAAGAATACTGGAGTGGGTAGCCATACCCTTCTCCAGGGTATCTTCCTGATCCGGGGATTGAGCCCAGATTTCCTCCATTGCAGGCAAATTCTTTACCATCTGAGCCACTAGGGAAGCCTTTTTCTTTTCCTTAGGGTCACAGTAAATTCTAGCAAGAGAAATAATACTCCAAAAAATAGCGGCTACTGTAGTTATAAAGGCAGATCCTATCTAACTCCCCAAGCGTCATGTAATTTACAGCTAGACAAATTGCCTTATTTTAAAGCTGGGTAAGCAGAGGCCCAGAGAAGCTCCTACGTGCCGAGTTACAAAGAGAAATACCCAGCGGCACCTGCTTAAGAAGACAGAGAGATACTCAGTCAAACCTGCCTTATGAGGGTATAAAGAACCCCCAAGATGATATTTTAATAAAACAACCCAGGTCATAAAAATATCTGCTGCCTTAGGACAGACAGCAGTGCAGGGCCAAGGCCGTGTGTGAGGCTACCTATCCTAATCGCAGCCAGCTGTCCTCCAGGGGGAGCCAGAGTCAGTCCTTGTCTCTAAATGGAGCCTTCACACACACACTTACAAACATAAGAAACAGACGGAGGACTGTCTCGGCCTGAAATGGGCAGGTGTCTAATAGGATGCCCTGGATTTGGCACCATCTGAGGATAAGGCCAGCTGGAGAAATGTCTCAATTCCAGACACTGCGCAGCAGCTTTCGAGCATCCCCTCTGTAATAGCTGGGTCACATCTGCATTGTGTTCCCATCTGGACACCTCATTTCAGGAGTGATGGTGATGAGCGTCCCCGGGAAGGGAAATTAGCAAATACCAGGGCTGCTGCGAGGACTTGTGGTGCCTCAGCTCAGAGAAGGCAAACCACTGGTCTAGGGACCCACTGCCCCATCTGAGAATGAGAAGCATCCCTGCCTGCCCCCACCACCCCCTCAACCTCAGACAGGTGAGACAGAACAAGGCTCTCTGCAGTACAGAGGCAGCCTGTCAGGATGGGGGCGGAGGAGGGAGGGTGTCCCCAGCAGCAGTTTTCTGGACCTGGGTCAGCCTCACCACGCCCATGAGCCTGTGTTCTGCAGGGCCTCGGAGACTGTTAGAGGAACCACAAGCCTTCATGGTATCCAGGTCCTGGTCCAACGTCCTTATTCTAGAGATAAGGACTCTGAGGTCCCAGACCCCACAGCCAGTAAGAGACAGAAGTGGTCCTGAAATCCAGTCACTGAGACCCCCATCTAGCACTTTCTTAACGTCTGGCCTGCAGCCTCTACCAGCAGGGGCAGCCACTCTATGTCAAGCACAACTTGTCTCTCTGGTGACCCAGAAGCAGCACTGCCTTGGCAGCCCCCAGTGACTCACACATGTGCCGGGCAGTCACCACCAGCTGGTACTCCTTCCGAACACCACGGGCAAGACTTGATGACCCGGAGGGAGCTTCAGAGATGCTCTCTCCCAGCTATCTCCCTCTCACCGTGAACCAAAGTGCTATTTCTCTCCCCAGGACCACGATCAACGGAAACTGCTATGGAAATCTCTTCTTTGCTGCTGACCATAAAGAACGTATCTTCTAGGCCAAAAGGAGATGGCTTAGAGTTACAGAGCCATCAAATAGGAATGGCTGTCAGAAGTCAGCAAGTGCCCTCAAACTCTGCATGATGTCCAACAAGTAATTCTCACACATGAAAGATGATATTAAAACTGGAAAGCTGACATCAGGCCACTTAACACCTTCCCTTTAATTCTAGGTCAGAGCAGCAGGTCTGCACACAGGGTCTTTCCTAGTCAGCCCCTACCTTTGTCCCCCAAAAGAGGCACAAATAGAAAAGAACCGCCAGTATCTGTCTCCCAGATTCCTTAACCATTTGGATGGCGACCTGGGCCTTCCCACTTAAAGGGTGTTAGGGGTTCCTGTGCCTGCCTGCAGCGACCCATGGCAGCCACATGCTGAGCCCCACTCAGCTCATCCTCCCATTGGGCAGAGGGGGGTGGTGCTTCATTTCTTGACAACTTTGTTCTAAAATCCCCAGAAGACACAGCAAGAGTCTTCTTGACCTGGATTGTTCTTTCAGCCATGCATAAAATTCAAGCCCCAAGATGTCATGTCTATGAAGTTGTGGAAAGCTGGCTTCGGACCTCAGAGGGTGGAGAAGAGTGCCCTCAGCCAGCACTCAGCAGACACTTATCTGGCATGACCTCTGAGTTCACACTGCCAGGGCCAGAGCTGCCCAGAGCAGGGTCATGTGATCACAACCCCTGCTCCCTCCCTATGTTTGTTTCACATGCACCATATCCATCACTTTGTTCAGGATGTCAAATTCTGAATTTGGCAGAAATTCAAATTAGAATGCTCCCATTTTGCAGATGAGAAAATACAGGCCCCCAAAGCTGAAGGGAAATGCTCAAAGCCATACAGTTAGGAAGATACAGAAGCAGAACTTCGACTCAGGCCTTCTTCTCTAAGGCCAGTGCCTCCCGCCACATTACAACCACGGAGCTTATATAACCTGGGTGAAACACTTTTTCAAACTCTATTTCAGAATCAAAAGTTGTCCTAAAATATGCAAGGCTCAATCCCCAGGGCCTCCCACAGCATGCTAATCTGGTAATTATTACTCATTTATGATCACTTTCCATGCTGCTCTCAACCAAAAGCTTTATTAGGCATTAATGTGTTTCAGTTCCACAAACATTTATGTTTCAATTGCACAGATATTGATAGGCACCGAAGAAGTTAGTTTCCATATTTTTTAAATGGACAGTTGCTTCTTCTTACAGTAAGTCTATGTACTCCATCTCCCACGCATTCAAATTTTATACATTTATTGAGTGAATAGCATATACACAACACTGTTCTGGGGATATAACAGTGATCAAGACAGATAAGATCCCTGCTCAGGCAGAACTTACATTCTAGCAGAGGAGACAAGTGGATAAATAAGTAAGATGATTTCAGGTAATAAGTGCTACAGTGAAAACAGGTGACCAGGGGGGCAGCAAGAGATAACATTTGAAGTGATAATGAAGAAGAAGCAAACCCTACAAAAATTCGGTGAAAGAAAGTCGTAGGCAGAAGGAACAGTAAGCACCAAATCCCTGAGGCAGCAATGATCTTGGCCAGTGTTAATGGGACTTGGAGAGCTGAGAGAAAGCAGTGGAAGCTGAGGTAGGCTCATTCACATAAGACTCTGGGCCAAGGGAAGAAGCTTGGCTTTTCTTCTTAGTTAAATGTAGCATGTACACCCAGAATTAAGGAATAAAATCATCTTCAGAATTAAACCATAAAACCTACACACAACTGATGTAACCAGCCACCTGTTGGTTCCTGGAGTGAGTACCCAAAAAACTGCAAAGCACCCCAAACTAATCAAGGTGGCCTTGGAGGCAGAGTCAGAACTGGTAAGTTTATAGAAAGTGGCACACCCATCATCTGAGCTCCCATCAGCCTGCCTCCAAAATCTTGAGTCTTTCTTTGCTCCAGGCTCCCATGAAAAGTTTAGACGTGGAACACATGTAAAGAAAATATGGAAAAAGGAATCACAGCACTGAATCCAAAGTGTAGTCTTATGTAGCACGTTCCTTATGTACAGTTGGGGTGGGTACATGAAAGCAGGCCACCCAAACCTGGTGAGTCCAGCCTTTTTCTTACTTCACACAAACCCCAGAGACAAATTTTTAGTGAAATAACAACTAACAACGTCCATCCCTACAGTACTTGTTGGCAATGCAGGCAGCCCCTCAGTATCTGTGGAGTCTTGGTTGCAGGGCACACTGAGGATACCCGTATCTGCAGGTGCTCGAGTCCCCTGCTGACATTCTGGAAAACAACATGAAAATCCTTCATGTAAGTCAGTGTTTATCTTCCTTGCGACCCAGAGAGTTCACCCCCAGCTATCAATCCCAGAGAAATGTTCACATAAGAGGTTCCATAAGAGGTCATCTATGAAGAAATTCCCAAGTATTGTTTCTTGTGGCCAGGAATTAAAGGCAATCTAGGTTCCTGAGACTAGGGGAAAGGATAGGAAGAGGTTGTGGCAGAATCTGGCTCACCACGAAAGTATCACACAGTAATTAGAGGCCCTAACTAGATGCACGGCTGCACAGAGAAAACTTGATAAGTAAAGCCAGTGAAAACAAATACAGCCAGTGGTAGATGACACAGTTATCACCTTTCATAGGAGGAAGTAGGTGCTCACATCTAGCTGGTGTTCACATCACCAGCTGATGCACCGTGGGGATTTAGTAAATACTGATTCTTTACCTGCACTTCTCTGGTAGCTCAACTGGTAAAGAATCCGCCTGCAATGCAGGAGACCATAGTCCAATTCCTGGGTCAGGAAGTTCCCCTGGAGAAGGAATAGGCTACCCACTCCAGTGTTCTTGGACTTCCTTAGTGGCTCAGATGGCAAAGAATTCGCCTGCAATGTGGGAGACCTGGATTCGATCGTTGGGTTAGGGATCTGCAATGTGGGAGACCTGGATTCGATCCTTGGGTTAGGAAGATCCCCTGGAGGAGGGCATGGCAACCCACAGTATTCTTGCCTACAGAATCCCATGGTCAGAGAAGCCTGGCAGGCTACAGTTCATGAGGTCACAAAAAGTTGGACACGACTAAGCAGCTAAGTTCTTGGCAACTTCCCAGCTCTGGTTCTCCTTCTATAGCCTCCCTTGACAAGCCCTCCCCTTCCTCCCAGGTCAGGTCTAGCACAACAAGAGAACTTCCTAAAGTTTCCAGAGTAGTTTAAACATTCTTGTCTCAAGGTGAGGGAGATGGGTTAAGTGATTCTGGGGCAAGCTTAAGACGAGAGAAAGAGTTTTGAAAATCAGTGTCAGTGAAACCTTGGCATGAAAGCCCAGCATCTCAAGGAGGGCATGTGAGCAGATGTTGGGATTATCTCTATTTTACAGACAGGAAACAGGAGTGGATGGAAAGGATTTAAGAAACTTGCCCCAAGGCACTCACTATGAAATTCTAGAACAGGTCTCAAGGCCCAGGCAGTTTGAATCCAGAGCCTGCACTCTGTTTGCGCATTTTACGTCTGCGCATGTGTATAAGGAAATCTCTCAAACATACAGAAATGTACAGAGACTAATAAAAAGAATACATTGTGCCTGTCTCCCGGGTTTATCCAGTCCACAGCCATTTGACTACAAAGCATCTCATTCTCAATCGTGTCTATTTGTTCTTGTCTTTTTCCACCCCCCTTGGTCTGTCTTACTGAAGGATTCTTTATCTTTTGTTTTCTGATTTACTGGATCTTTTCTATTGGTTCTTTATTTTCTATTTTATTAATTCAGTCTTTAACATTTCCTTTCCTCTTTCTTTGAGATTGCTCTTCTGTTCTTTCCCTTACTTTTGGACTTGGATTCTTCTTTTCAAATATAAATAATGATAGTTCTATCTTTTCCTCTCAGAATTGTTTCAGCCACTTCCCACTCACTTTTGAAACACAGCATTTTCACTCTCATTCAGTTTAAACATATAATTTCTATTATGACTTCTTCTTTGATTCACTATTTAGAAAATTTTTGAAAATTTCTAACTTGACAGGGTTGGTTATCTTTTCATTATCAGATTTAATTGCTTTGTAATCAGAGATTAAATGATACTGGCTTTTTCCCTGTGGTTATAGATATATACGCCACTTTTTTTTTATTAGTCATTATTTGCTACATTATCAGTTTTTACAAATGTTCATGCATGCTTGAAAAGAACATGTATTCTTCAATTGTTAGAGGCAGGATTTTGTTAAATGCTTTCTATCAGAGGTCAACAAATGTGCAGTAAAGGGCCAGCTAGTAAATATTTTCAGTTTTGCAAATACTGTCTGTCACAGCTATCCGACGCTGCCATTGTAGCACAAAAGCAGCTGTTGTCAATACTAAATAGATGAACAAGGCTTCTTCCAATAAAACTTTATTTATAGAAACAGGCAATGGGCTGAAATTTGCCCACAGGTCATAATATGTCAATCTTTATTTTAGACCAGGCTTGTCAGATGTGTGTTAAAATATTCTGTAACCAACCTTAATAAATTCTTTGTCTGTTTACTCTGTCAGTTACAGAGTTATGAGTGATGTTTAAATACCCCTTTATTATACTGGCTCTGTTCATTTCTCCTTGTCATTCTACAAATTTTTGCTTTATGTTTGCTGAAGTTATGTTATTAGGTAGAAATAAGTTTAGAATTGTTATAGCTTCATGAACTCTTTTTAAAGTCCTTAACAACATTCTTTGTTTACAGACTGTTTTCTGATCATAATATACTTTATTTTGGCAGTATTCGTCTGGTCATCAACCACCCGTTAAAATTCAAATGTTTATTTTATATTTACTTACCCCCTCAAATTTCTATTTTGTTTTGGGTAACAGTTTTGTGATCACTTTAAATCACAACATAAAATATCAACTTTAAAATGTCTAGTTCTAGATATTAATCCATTAAATTGTTAGCTCCAAGAAGGAAGATATTTTTATGTATCTTGTTCACTAAGAAATCCCCAGTGTTGAGCAATACCTGGCACAGAATCGGCACTCAATACATATTTATCTCAAGACTGAACTTTTGAATCTCCATTTCAAAGTAAGAGCTCTTCTGTCCCCAAATTGGCTGGTTAAAGGTGATTTCTCCTTTCCCTAAACAGGGCCTGTGACAGGTGGGAATACGGGATCAGAGAAGGAAAGTATGATGAGCTTTTTCCTCTCACTCTCTTGCCCCTAGCCTATTAAGCAGGGCCTTAAGCCTCAGAAGGAGTGGGGTGCCGAGGGGAGAAGCAGGGGCAGTGACTCTCTTACTTGGCTATTAGGTGGTCCAAGAGACTTGACGCTCTCTGAGCCAAGCAGAAGTTACAGCTGGGTTCCTCTGGCTGCAAGTCCCCTGAGGTGGGGGCTGCATCCCATCCCTCTGACTGCCCCACCCCTCTGCCCCCAGGTCTCCCGAGGTCCATACCACAGGATCTCACTCTGTCTTTTCCAATGGGTCTTAAATGTTAAGACTCCCATCCGACTCTCTCTGCATGATCTATATCTCATCCATGGAAACCATCCTCAGCCCTGTAGTAGGGTCTTAGGTACTTCCCAAACACAATCCTCTACACTCTCTTCCTTGCCAAACTCCACTTTGGTGTCTCAGTCCAGTGTCAGACATCAGAGCAGGTGCCTCCCACCTGCAGGAGACAAAGTCAGGCTCTCTGAGTTGTCTGGTTGAAGTCTCTGCCCTATCCCCATTCCAGCACCATAGATACTTGGGTTGAATTGATCCTTAGGGGATGGACTTCAAAGCCACCTCACAAGATCCCCACTCCTAAATCTTCACCCTCTGGGTGAATCCTGGGTCTTGTTCTTGGGTCTCAGAGTCATGGAGTTGGGGGTCAACGTTTCCATTGGGAATTCCGCATCTTGATCAAGCACCTCGTTTTAAAAGGAGCAGACTATTACATCCTGGCGCCTCTGTCAAAACTTTCATTTAACATCCTATTTGAGTTGTATTTCCTAATGCCTTTTTTTTTTATTGTTTATCTTAAGATTTTTCAAATTTTTTTTTATTGTGGTAAAAGTCACATAATATAAGACATACTATCTTAACCATATTTAACTGTACATTTTAGTGGTTGCATTGTTGTGCAGCTCTCACCATCATCCATCTCCCCAATTTTTCACATTCCTAAACTGAAACTCTGCCCCCATTCAACTCTAAGTCCCCATCCCACCCACCGTCATCCTGCCATACCAGCCCCTGGCATCTACCAAAGTATTTTCTGGGTCTATGAATTTGACCTATGACTTATAAGTGCCTCATAATAAATTAAGAACTTTTATGCACAAAAAGACTTAAATTAGCTCTATTCTTCTGCCAGATATTCACTAGATGGATATTTAAACTGCAACCCAAGAGATTAAGTTTTTAGCTTGGAGCCAACCAAGCTAACTGCCTGCTAAAATCGCCCAACACACAAATAAAATTGACACAATTTTTGGAAGAATATGGAAGGGCCAAGTCTGTAAAACATTAACAATGTCTAGGATTCTTGGTACTTGTTCAGAATTACCTGATATATGAAAGCAGGAAAAAAATGATCCATTTTCAAGAGAAAAGGCAATCAACAAGATCAACATCAAGATAAGCAAGAGACAAGAATTTTAAAGCAGCTTTTATAATTACGTTTGATAATGTGAAAGAAAACGCAATCACAGTGAAGAAGATAGGAAACATCACTGAAGAAATGTGAGCGATAAAAGGAGGACAAAATGAAACCTCTAGAACTGTAAAACACAACATCTGCAATAAAAATTCACTGTCTGAACTTGGCAGCAAATGGAGGTGACAGAAGAGACAGTGCATTCAAAGACAGACCAACAGAAAATATTCAAATCTCAAGAATAAAGCAAAGAAAGATTTTTTTTAAATAAACAGAGTGAAATGGTAAGTGAATTTGGTAAAGTTATAAGATAAAAATCCAATATACAAAAATCAGATGTGCATTTATAGATTACTACCAAACTATCAGAAAGAAAAATTTAAAGAGCAATCCACTCACAATTGCATCAAAAATGAATAAAATAGCTAGGAATAAATTTGACCAAGGAGCAGAAATACCTGAAAACTCTAAGACACTGATAAAAGAAAATGAAGGTTCAAAGAAATGGAAAGATAGTCATACCCATGAATTGGGAGAATTAATATCTATACTACCTAAAGCAATCTGCAGATTCAATACAATCCTTATCAAAATTCCAGTGACATTTTTCACAGAAATAGAAAAAATAATCCTAATATGTATATGGAATCACAGAAGACTTTGAATAGACAGTGCAGTCTTAGAAAAAACAACGAAGCTGGAGGCACCATACTACCTGCTTTCAAACTATATTACAAAGCTATAGTAATCAAAACAGTATGGTATTGGCATCAAAACTGATGCAACAACGAAACAGACACAAAGATTGATTAGAGATCTCAGAAATAAACTCACGCACATATGGTCAATTAACTTATGACACAAGAGCCAAAAATATACACCAGGGGAAAGAATAATATCTTTTATACATAGTAATGGGAAAACTGGACAGCTATATGCAAAATAATTCATCTGGGCTACTCTCTTACATTGTACACAAAAATCAAGTGAAAATGGATTAAAGACTTGAATATAAGACTTGAAACCATAAAACTCCAAGAAAATTTAGTGGGAAAGTTCCTTGACATCAGACTTGACCATAATTTTTTTTTTGCATTTGATACCAAAAACGGAAGCAAAACTAAACAAGTGGGACTACATGAAACTAAAACGTTTTCTGTAGGGAAAAAAAAAAAAAATCATCAGCAAAGTGAAAAGGTAACCTACTTAGTGGAAGAAAATATTTGCAAGTCATATATCTGATAAGAGGTTAATATCTAAAAGATAAAAAGAACTCATATAACACAATAGCAAAAATAAACAATTTGATTAAAAAATAAGTAGAGGATCTGAATAGACATTTCTATAATAAAGACATACAAGTGGCCAACAGGTGCATGAAAAGGTGGGCAGCATCACTAACCACCAGGGAAATGCTAATCAAACCGTTACCAAAACATTAAGACATAACAAGTGTTGGTAAAGGTGTGGAGACAAGGCAAACTCTGCACACTGCTGGTGAGGATGCAAACTGGTACAGCCACTATAGAAAACAATATGGAGTTCCCTCAAAAAATTAAAAATAAAACTAGCCTATGATCCAGCACTTTTACTTCTGGGTGTTTATCCAAAGGAAAGGAAATCACTGTCTTAAAAAGACATCTGTATCCCATGTTCGTTGCAGCGTTATTTACAATAGCCAGGACATGGAAGCAACCTAAGTGTTCCTTAAAGAATGAACGGATAAATAAAATGTGGTGAATATATACAGTGGGATATTATTCCGCCGTAGAAAAGATGGAAATCCTGCCATTCACAACAACATGGATAAAAGTGGAAGGCATTATGTTAAGGGAAATAAGTCAGATTTAGAAAGACAAATACTGTATGACATCACTTATATGTGGAACCTAAAAAAAAAAATTCAAATTCACAGATAGAATAGATTGGTTTCCATAGGATGGGGGTGGGGGGGTGTGGTGGTGGTGGTGATGAAATAAGTGAAGGTGGTCAAAAAAATACAAACTTCCAATTATGAGATGAATAAATCCTGAAGATGAAATGTACAGCATGGTGACTATAGTTAACAGCACTCTATTGTTTATTTGAAAGTTGCGAAGAGAATAGACTTAAAGGTTCTCCACACAAGGGAAAAAACTGTAACTGCTGTCTAAACTTATTGTGATAATTTTTTCACAGTGTATACACACAATAAATTATGTTGTACGCCTAAAACAAATATAATATTATATGTTAAATATATCAGCTAAAAAATTCCAGCCATGGTCAGCTGAAATTTTTTAAAAAGTTTAATGAAAGAAATGCCAAAAAAAGGAGCACCTCACGGGCTAGAGGAACAATATGAAAAGATTTACGTATATGTATTTGGAGTCCAGGAAGGATAGAAGTGAAATAATCCGGGTAGGAAACAAAATTTGAAAAAATATTGGCTTAAACATTCCCAAATTTTGTAAAAGACAACATTTTAGAGTTAGGAACCTCAGGCAGAACGTCAGGTAGGTAGAGTATGAAGAAAATGATGCCTCGATGTGCCATAGAACAACTGCTGAAAACCAAAGATAGAAAATCTTAAAAGGAGCCCGAGAAAAATGGCACATCTCATACAGAGGGTCAAACTTCAAATTTCAGGTAACTAAGTGAAATGGCAGCCAGATAACGGAACAGCATCCTTAAAATACTGAAAGAAAAAAAAAATTAAACTCAGAACTCTGTGTCAAGTGAAAATATCCTTTAAGAATGAAAATTACCCAAACACGCTATGTTAAATAAAAGAAGCCAGCCTAGAAAGCATGTACTGTATGCACCCATTTAAATAAAATATCCATAAAAGGCAGATTTATAGAGCCAGAAAATAGGTTAGTGGTTGCCAGGGGCTGGGGGTGGGAACAAAGATGAACCGCAAATGGACAGGAGGGGTGTTCAGGGGGGCAGGGTAGGGAGGAAATGCTCCATGACCTGGAGACTTGGCCATCTCTCCAATCTCTCCCTACAATGTGTTTCCAGAGCACCTTGTCCATTTCCCACTGTAACACTCAGTGGGTACTATAATCATGTTTAATATCAACACAATTCATGAAGACAGGCTCTGGCTCCAATCATTTTTCTTGGTATCCCCCAAGCCCCACACAGTGCTTGGAGCTCCATACATACTTGATGAATGGAATTAAGTTTCTCATTTCCTATTGCCTTTCCTGGTGGCTCAGTGGTACAGAATCCGCTTTCAATGCAGGAGAGCAAGAGATATGGGTTCAATCCCGTGGAGGAGGAAATGGCAACACACTCCAATATTCTTGCAGGTAAAATTCCACGGACAGAGGAGCCTGGGTGGGGTCCGTGGGGTCGCAAAGAGTCGGATGCAACTGAGCAGTGGCAGCAGCAGCATTTCCTGCTGATGAGTCATTTCCACAAACCGTGGGGCCCGGGGTTCTCCTCTGTGTGGCCTCTCTCTATGGGGCTTCTTTTCCTCCAGGGCCTTTCTCTCTAGCAAGAGAGCCTGCATTTCTTCATTTTGCAGTTGAGTCCGGAGAAAACAAAGGTAGAAGTTGCCAGGCCTCACTTCTACCGCATCCAATTGAGCAAAGCAAGTCAAAAGGCCAGTCCAGATTCATAGGACTGGCTTCTGGATGGGAGGAACAGTGGGTACACAGGGGGTTGGGAGGAAGTGTGGACAGCCAGCTAGAATTAGTGCTGGCCTTCTGCTCATACTTCTTGCTAATTCCTTAGAGGTTACTTCCCATCCTTTGCATGAGACAAAGAAAATAATGGTGTGGTTAGAGGTTCACCTGGCCTAGGCCTTAGGATGCTAATATTAACTGGAGGAGGGGCTCCAAGAAGGCTGCTCTGCATTTTTCCCAGTTCAGCTATACCACCAGAGTCCCCATATATTGGAGTAACAGTGGGGTTTTCTCAAAATTTCCTGCACTTACTTCTCATCACACAAAACTGCTTTTTGTGGAAGAGCAAGCTGTCCATCAACCCAAGCATTTTCCTACCGTTTGGTCCACAACTGCTTTGAGCCTGAAAGAGGCCTGCTAATGTTTGCAGAATGCAGTAGAGACTTGCCCTTAGTTCAAGCATTTATGTTCTATTCTTTGCCATTTTCACATCCTTTTGATGATTTTGTCCAGTTTCACTTTCCCTGATGCTAAGGACTGATTTATGCCCCCCAAATCAATGTGTGAAAACCCTAACCACTGGGACTTCCCTGGTGGTCCAGTGGTTAAGACTTCATCTTTCAGTGCAAGGGGTGAAGGTTCAATCCCTGGTTGGAGAACCAAGATCCCACATACCTTGTGGCCAAAAAAACAAGAAGACATAAAACAGAAGCAATATTGTAACAAATTCAATAAAGACATAATAAAATGGTCTACACACACACACACACAAATCATAAAAAAAATAAAAACAATCCTAACCCCCAATGGGACCATACGTGGAGATAGGGTGTTTAGGAAGTAATTAAGGTTAAATGAGGTCAGAAGTGCCATCCTTAGTCGTTCAGTCATGTCTGACTCTTTGCAACCCATGAACTGTAGCCTGCTAGGCTCTTCTGTCCATAGGATTCTCCAGACAAGAATACTGGAGTGGGTTGCCATGCCCTCTTCCAGGAGATCTTCACAACCCAGGGATCAAAACCAGGTCTCCATGTTGCAGGTGGATTCTTTACCGTCTGAGCCACCAGGGAAACCCAGGTCAGAAGGGTGGGGCCCTAGTCCAATAGGACTGGTGGTATTCCTAGAAGAGAAAGTGAAAGAGATCTTTCAGTCTCCCTAATTTTTAGAGAAAAAATGTCTGCTGTTTAAGCCACCCAGTCTGTGGTATTTTGTTAAGTCAGCTTGAGCAGACTACAACACTGCACCAGTGGCTTAAATCTCCTCACAGGGACCCAACAAGACAGGTATCACATCTCACAGATGAGAAATGAGACCTGTTTTAACTACTGTAAGTTGACCAAGGTCACGTGATGAGTGACAGATCAGAACCCACAATGCCTGGTCCCAAGACTCCAGCGTCACCTTTTTGCCTCCAGTGCATCTCCTGGTAACTTGTAGTTTAGGGAAGGAGGTGGAGTCCTGGACTTGTGTGGTTGGAGGCTGGTTACTCCTGGCCCTGCCCTCTGCTGCATTCTACCCTCTTCTTAGGCACAGGCCATCCCAGAGTATTGACCTTGGGGGGACAGAGAGAAGAGGAATTCTGCTTGGGCTGCACATTCCTTCCCAGCCTTTGGGGAGGGCAACAAAGAAGCCCAATTAGCACAGAGTATGTAAGTGGGCGGGGAGACAGCGGCTTTTGTCTTCCCTTCTGGGGAAGTACACACACAGCTTCTTTCTATGTCCTGGTCATTCCAAGAGGGCGCTAGGACATCAGCATACACACTCATGTCAGTGATTCAAAAGCCCTGGAACCAAATATTTTTAAAATCCATTTATTTCTCTCTTGGCACATAAAAGTCTGGTTACTTGCTATTTCAAAGTAGGCAGCAGAAGCAAAGAAGCTGGTTTGTGAGCTCTAGTGACAGATTTAATCTTCAGTAAAAACCACCATTGTATAAGACTTTTCAGTATTCGGAGCATGTTTATACCAATTGAGCTTTATGCTCACATCAGGCATGAGTAGGGTGGATATTTGAGTATTTTGATCTCCATTTGATAGGTGAGGAAATGAATACATAGGAAGTAAGAAGCTATTAATAGCCCGAGAAAGCACCAAGAATCCACCCAGAGCCTCTCATTCAGAGTCCAACACTCTATCTATCTCAGAAGGCTCTAACATCGAGATGGTCATCACCTGTTTCTTAATTACTTCAAATAGAAATCTCTATTACTTTCCACTAATCATCATCTTGCTTTATCAAAGCTACCATCTACCATCTTATAACTTAATCATCAGTTCAGCTCAGTTTAGTCATTCAGTTGTGTCTGACTCTTTGCCACCCCATGGACTGCTGCACCCCAGGCTTCCTTGTCTATCACCAACTCCCAGAGCTTGCTCAAACTCATGGCCATCGAGTAGGTAATGCCATTCAACCATCTTATCCTCTGTCATCCCCTTCTCCTCCTGTCTTCAATCTTTCCCAGCATCAGGGTTTTTCCAGTGAGTCAGTTCTTCACATAAGGTGGCCAAAGTATTGGAGCTTCAGCTTCAGCATCAGTCCTTCCAATGAACATTCAGAACTAATTTCCTTTAGGATAGACTGGTTTGATCTCCTTGCTGTCCAGGGGACTCTCAAGAATCTTCTCCAACACCACAATTCAAAAGCATCAATTCTTTGGCATTCAGATTTCTTTACGGTCCAACCCTCACATCCATACATGACTACTGGAAAAACCATAGTTTTGACTAGATGGACCCTTGTCAGCAAAGTGATGTCTCTGCTTTTTAATATGCTGTCTAGGTTGGTCATAGCTTTTCTTACAAGGAGCAGGACAACTATCCTTTAATTTCATGGCTGCAGTCACCATCTGCAGTGATTTTGGAGCCCAAGAAAATAAAGTCTGTCAATGTTTCCATTGTTTCCCCATCTATTTGCCATGAAGTGATGGGATTGGATGCCATGATCTTTGCTTTTTTTGAATGTTGAGTTTTACACCAGATTTTTCACTCTCCTCTTTCACTTTCATCAACAGGCTCCTCAAGTCCTCTTTACTTTCTGCCATAAGGGTGGTGGTATCTGTGTATCTGAGGTTATTGATATTTCTCCTGGCAATACTGGTTCCAGCTTGGGCTTCATTCAAACTGGCATTTTGCATGATGTACTCTGCATATAAGTTAAATAAGCAGGATGACAATATATAGCCTTGACCTATTCCTTTTCCAATTTGTTCCATGTCCAGTTTAACTGTTACAGATTTCTCAGGAGGCAGATAAGGTTGTCTAGTATGCCCATCTCTTGAAGAATTTTCCAGTTTGTTGTGACCCACACAGTCAAAGGCTTTGGTGTATTCGATAAAGGAAAAGTAATACCCCACTTTTCAATTGAGGCCAGGATTACACAGCTAATGTTATAAGTGGCCTAGACTCTGCTGCTGCTGCTGCTGCTGCTGCTAAGTCACTTCAGTCATGTCCGACTCTGTGCGACCCCCTAGATGGCAGCCCACCAGGCTCCCCCGTCCCTGGGATTCTCCAGGCAAGAACACTGGATTGGGTTGCCATTTCCTTCTCCAATGCATGAAAGTAGAAAGTGAAAGTGAAGTTGCTCAGTCGTGTCTGACTCTTAGCGACCCCATGGACTGCAGCCCACCAGGCTCCTCCATCCATGGGATTTTCCAGGCAAGAGTACTGGAGTGGGGTGCCATTGCCTTCTCTGGGCCTAGACTCTAGTCCTGCCATTTTTCCATGCAATCCACCCAACCCACCTTCCAATTAACCTCAACAACCCCAAACCTTCATTAAAAACCCTCTCACACCTGAACGAAGTCGTTCAGTCATGTCCAACTCTTTGCAACCCCACAGACTGTAGCCTACCAGGCTCCTCCATCCATGGGATTTTCCAGGCAAGAATACTGAAGTGGGTTGTCATTTCCTTCTCCAGGAGATCTTCCCAACCCAGGGATTGAACCCAGGTCTCCTACATTGTAGGCAGATGCTTTACCACCAGGGAAGTCCATTCACACCTAACGAACTAGAAAAGACCTTTTGCACCAGTCTGTATTGTTTGTGACACGCTAGTCCTTCTCATGGACATGAGGAACAGTAGCTCACACAAATCAGAGCTAACGTGTATTGGTGATCACCAGATTCTGNCACCAGGGAAGTCCATTCACACCTAACGAACTAGAAAAGACCTTTTGCACCAGTCTGTATTGTTTGTGACACGCTAGTCCTTCTCATGGACATGAGGAACAGTAGCTCACACAAATCAGAGCTAACGTGTATTGGTGATCACCAGATTCTGTGTCCCCTGTTTCAAATGCTTGACATGTAATAACATTTAAATCTCACTACTTTTGATGTGACCTCCAGAGACCCCTTGGTCCCACAGCAGTTCACCTTCCTGAAACCCTAAAAGAACGATGGACTGTAATGTGAATGATTCACCCTTGTCATGCAGTGCACAGCCTGTACAACTGAACATGACTGCCCTGCTGGCCTATGCCACTGTTACCCACCTTGTTCTGGTATGGGGCTACTTTAGGCCTTCTCTCTCACAAATAAGGCTGCTTCCCTTCTTTCCCAGTCTGTGAGCCATCTGCATATTTTATCATTCATTGATAAATATTTTGTAAAAGCCTTATTTCTCTTTTGCAGTTGCTTTCCCAGGAGTCACCATCACAGCAATGAGGGTACACTCCCCCTGGGAAAGAATGAATGAGGAATTTAGGGACTTGAGGANCTTCTTTCCCAGTCTGTGAGCCATCTGCATATTTTATCATTCATTGATAAATATTTTGTAAAAGCCTTATTTCTCTTTTGCAGTTGCTTTCCCAGGAGTCACCATCACAGCAATGAGGGTACACTCCCCCTGGGAAAGAATGAATGAGGAATTTAGGGACTTGAGGAAACAGGAGATTCTAAACAGAGTACATGGCCTTGGATGTGTAGCAGCTCTTATTCAGTATGAGTGCACGGGTATGAGATGTCCTGGGCTTTTAAGGAGCACGTAATTACAGTATGGTTTATCTCATACAATAATTAGGCTGAGCATTACAGAAGATAAAGGGAGAAGGGTACCAGGAGAGAGACTTCACTATTCATGTGACATTCAAAACCATTCAACACCAGAGAAAACACTGCCTAGTTCATACCACTGTCTACATTTTACAGAGGAGGAAACGTAACTTCAAAAATGGCTTATCCTTCAAAACCCAGCTCAGAGGCGTAAACTAATACAACTTTTCTGTTTGGCAACAAATAGCAGGAGTTATATTTTCCTTTTGACGCAGTAATATACTTCTTGCAATTTACCCCAATAAAATAATGAGACTGGCCTAAATATGTAGAGGGAAATTCATTACAACATTAATCATTGATATTGTTATTAACTATAATTGAGAATGGCAAAAAATAAGGAACATCTTAAATGACCACTGGGGAAATGGCTAAGTAATTTACGGTGGACCCAAATAATAGGATATCACGTGGTCACTAATACTCAGATTTTCAAGATGATTGTGTCATGGGAAAATGTTTGTGATACAAGAATCTAAAACTATATACAGGCACTCAGAGCAGCTGCGATGGCCAGGCGGGCTGGCGCACTCAGCGCAAGTGGCTGCGACAGTCGGGCGGGCTGGCGCACTCGGCGCGGCTGAGAGGAGCTACCCCACGTCAGAGGACAGAGACAGCGGCCAAGAGTGCCAGGCTGCGACGGCACAGGAACAGCTGAGAGGAGCCACCCCACNGGGGTTCAAGATTGGGAACTCATGTACACCTGAGATGGAAAAAAATAAAAATAAATAAATAAATAAAATCTTAAAAAAATAAAACTATATACAGTAAAAAGTTATTTAAAAGTATATATGTGGATACACACAAGAAACAGTAGAAAGAAATGTACCAAAACATTAACAGCAGCTGTCACTAGGTGGTAAGACGATGCGGAAATCTTTCTTCTGTATTCATGTGTATCCTTTTCAAGTATTATATAGTGAATATGTATCACTTCAGCAAGGAGAAGTGGCACCAGTGAAGATGTCCCAAAGCTCAGGTGCCACTGGCAACAGATCAGGGAATTCTTCCTGAAATAGGCAAGAGACATAAGCCTGGATGGATGGAGAAGTGCCTTCTTGTCTCAGACAAGACCCACATGGCATTCAGCTTTTCCACTAGCTTTTTTAAAAGTATTTCACTTATGAATTTATTTGGCTACCACAGATCTTAGTTGCCACATGTGATCTCTGATCTTCATTGCAGCGCGTGGGGTCTTCTCAGTTGCGCATGCAAACTCTTGGTTGTGGTATCTAGCTCCATGACCAAGGATTAAACCCAGGCTCCCTGTGTTGGGAGTGTGGTCTTAACCACTGGACCATGAGGGAAGTCCCCCACTAGCTTTTTGACCAGGAACACTTCACTGCACGTCCTCACTGACAACACCTAAAACCTAAGAACAACTCGATTTTTTTTTCTTCTGAATCAGTGTCCATGCCTTTCCCTCTTGGCCAGCTTTGTGACACCTCTTCCTCGTTGCTGTTGCCAACTTTACCAATTTACCATCACCTGCAAATGAATACCCGTTTTTGCCTAATCCTAGATAAGCTCTTTTTTTTGCATTGTTTCAGGGTACCATACAGGTTCCAAATAGGACGTCCAAGACACCACTGGGAAGGTATGGGCTGGGGACAGTGGCACAAGGGCTAGCCTGGGCCTGCTCTCCCCTCCCTGACCCAAGCAGAGCAGCCATTATCCATCTTTGGGTGAATACTGGACTTTGTTTGCAAAAGGGACCTGAGAGTGATTGGAGGCTACATACAGGTCTAGATCATTAATAGATCAGTAAACACTCCAGTAATTAAACTATTCCTGTAAAACTGAATCACAGTACAGAACATAAGGATGGTTCTTTTCAAGGCTGCGCTTAAACCTCATTAATTCTAATTCACTGGACAATGACAGCGAGCCCTACTTTTTCTAAAGGCTTATTGGGGAAAGTGTGTTGGGTAGGAGGGATGGGTGTGTGCGTGCATGCTCAGTCGTTCAGTCACGTCTGATTCTTTGGGACCTCATGGACTGTAGCCCGCTAGGCTCCTCTGTCTGTGGAATTTTCCAAGCAAGAATACTGGAGTGGGCTGCCATTTCTTCCTCTGGGGGATCTTCCCAACCCGGGGACGGAATCCACGTCTTCCACATCTCCTGCACTAGCAGGTGGATTCTTTACCACTGTGCCACCTGGGAAGCCCACGGGGGATGGCAGGTGAGTAAAACGAGGGGAAGGGTGGAGAGAACCAGGAAGGAGAGAGGAGAAAAGAGGGAGGGGACAGGAGGGAAGTCAGGGACCTAGCAGAGCTTCTTCAAACACTGATACCAAAGAGCACTTTTAAGAAGGTCCATACTTTTTATTTGCAATTTCACAAAAAGCCTTTGTGAAAGGCTGACCTCTCTGCCTTTGTAGGTGCTATTTCCTCTGCCTAGAAAGTCCTTTCTGCACTGGTTCAGCCAGTAAACTGCTCAGACCTCACCTGGCTCAGATCCTACCCCCAACCCCCATCCTCAACCCCATGGGAGCCAGCTCCCTGTGCAAACCCCAGTGGAAATGGTCACAGTTGCAAGTTAGCTGGCTGACCCTCTGCTTGTTCTCCCTGCTAGACTGAAGTCTCCTTGAGAACATGAGTCCTCCTTGTCATCTCTGCACTCCAAGCCCAAATCCAGGCCTGACACCTGGCCATACAGCTTTCTTGCAGAGTCAGACAGTCCCAGGTTTGCGTCTGGGCTCAGTTACTCATTAGGTGCAGGACCCTAGAATGTTGTTTAACCCCCTAGAGCCTCAGTTCCATTACCTGTAAAATGGGTATAATGCCACCCATCAGAGGGTGGTTGTGGGGACTGATTGGCCTCCTTACCTTTATTTATCCCCACAGCACCCATCACCATCTGACGAATGGTATATTATCTTGTTTCTTCACTGGCTGTCTTCCCTCACAAGAAGGCAGCGACGTCATGCAGCAGGGACTGGCACCTCGTAGATGCTCCTTACATGTCGTTGCATGAATGAATGGATTGAATATATACATGGGAAGCCCCTCAAGTAATGCCTGACCCTGTGACTGTACTCACAAGGAGAGAGAGAGTGTTCTAGCCAATGACCCTTCAGCTGCCCCAGCACAGGCAGACCGTCACAGAAGAGTGAGGAGGGAGTTGGTGGAGCAATCAGAAGTGACCCACGTAAAATCAGAAGCCTGCACACCATCAGTGGGAATGCAAAGTGGTATGGCTGCTAAGGAAAACAGTATGCAGTTCCCTCAAAAAAACTAAAACTAGAACCACCATATGATCCAGTGATCCTACTTCTGGGTATCTATCCTAAAGAATTGAAAACAGGATCTCAAAGAGATATACACATACTCATATTCATTGCAGCATTGTTCACAATAGCCAAGAGGTAGAAAGAACCTACATGTCTTATCTGGATGAACAGATAAGCAAAATGTGATATATACATACAGTGGACTGCTATTTAGCCTTAAAAAAAGAAAACCCTCCCTTATGTGGCAACATGGGTGGACCTTGAGGACATTATGCTAAGGGGCAATAAGCCAGTCACAGAAGGACAAACACTACATGTTCCACTTATATGGGATATCTAAAACAGCCACACTCATAGATTCAAAGAACAGAATGTTGGTTGCCAGGAACCTGGGAGCGGGGTACAGGGAGCTGTGGTTCAATAGGTACAAAGCTTCAGTTAAGATGAGTAAGCTCTAGGGATCTGCTGCAGAACACTGTCTATAGTCAACAATACTCTATAGGACACCAGAAAAGTGTTAAAAGGGTAGATCTCATGTTAAGTGTTCTCACCACATTGAAATAAAATTTAAAAAGTGGTCCCTGAATTAGAACTCTTACAAATCAATAATAAAAAGAAAAATAAAGCTTAAAATGGGAAAAAAGAAAAAGAAGAGCAATAACAGGAGCTACTCAAAAAATAAAAATAAAAGAAAGTGATTCCCACAGGAATAGGGCTTCCCTTGTGGTTCAATTAGTGGAGAATCCACCTGTAATACAAGAGACTGCCTGCAATGCAGGAGAGCCCTGGGTTGGGAATATCCCCTAGAGAAGGAAATGGCAACCCACTCCAGTATTCCTGCCTGGAGAATCCCATGGGCAGAGGAGCCTGGCAGGCTACAGTCCACAGGGCCATAACGAGTCAGACATCAGACATGGCTTCATGACTAAACCACAGGAATAGCATTCTCCAGACTCAAAGTTCTTCAACCACTCCCGTCCAGCCAGTTTGTGTGTCTCAGAAACACTACTGGTCTATATGGTCCTCTCGGCAATTGTGTTGACTGGAATTGCAGAGGAAAATGGGCAGCTCCATCCAGACAGCAGTTCTGAAGAGGGAGTCTTCACTAACAGGTGAACCTGCCTGGCCCAACCCAACCATCTGGCAAGACTGCTGAGACCCAAGAGGGGCAGAAGTCCCAGGCTGTAAAACTAATGGGAAAGAATGAGAAGGGGGAAGCAAGTGATTGCGGGGGGAGGGGGGTGATCTCTACCCAAAACTCACCCTGTCTGCATAATGCCCTCCTTGAGATCACACTCCCTTTTCATAAAGCTCTTTCCACTTCACAGAATTCCACTACATCCCAGACCTCTCACCCTAATGTACATAGCAGGAAAGAATGCTTTTAATTTTTTCAAGTACACTCTGGACTCTGATTAAGGCAGCTGGTATGTTCTGGAGCTCAGAGGGTTCTCTGGAGGTCAGGGAACCCACTGGGTGGGCATAGAACATGCCCTTCACGGGACTGGGGGACTCCTCAAGACCCTCATTAATGCTCCATCAGGCCTGCAATCCACAGATGCTCACAAAGGTCTCTGGAAGGAACTGCCTTCACCAGAGCTAATTCTTAATCACACCAGGGACTGACTCTCCTTATTTAGAAGAATTCCTAACTCACATTTTGAAACAATCCAAAGAGCTTTACCAGTTTGATGGACTTTTGCCTTTCACCATTTCCAAAATGTGACCATTACTTAAAAGATATAGAATGGCCTTCCCTGGGGAATCCTAGGAAAGGACCATAGACTCTGAAGGCATTTCTGGGAGGTAATTAAGGCAGTGACTCTCCTCCACCTTGTCCACCATTGGACCAACTGGGAAGACTAAAAAAAAAAAAAAAAAAAAATACAGATCCAAAATCTTACTCTCAGAGACTCTGGTGTAAGAAGTCTGGGGCACAGCGTGCTGGAGGTATTTTTACTCCTCAGGTCATTCTAATGTGTACCCAAGTTAGGGAACCACTGCTTAGCACTGGGACTGTAAACACACAAGCTGGGTTCCCCACTCTGGTGGTGTTAGATGCCTATTGGAATGTTCTGAATTTTGTAAATTTGCAAAACCTTCATTGTAGAAGCTGATCAAGAATAGATGACTTGCCCAAGATCTCAGAGCTAAAAGTGCCAGTTAAGGCTCCTTCAGGGGTGTTTGTTGAGCACCTGTGCCCTGGTCAGTCTCCTAATCCCCAGCCAGGATCCCAGCCACAGTACCAGAGTCTACATCCAGTGTACCCGGGCAAGCCAGTCTGTGCATCTCTTTTATCTGACATTCACAGGCTTTTATAAAAGTCTGAATTCGTTGGCCCAGAAAAAGATTTTACATTAAAACTCTGGATTTGGGGCCACCGCTATGCAGCAGCCCCACAAGGCAGAGCTCACCTGTTGCTGGCTTGCTGGTCCCCTCCTTGGACTCCCCCTTCAGGCTCTCTGAAGGCTACCCTCTCCCCATCCTGCATGGCCATTGATTTGACATGTCTGTTCATGTCACATCCATTTTTGTGACCCCTGCTTTATATCATGAATAGAGGTGACGCTTCACAAAATGGGAAGATGTATTAGATACCTCATGATTTCAGGAAAAATCAGTCTTTGCTTTTACCTAAAGAAATGAGAATGAGACCCGATACACAGAAATTCAGATTATAATGACAGAAGGAAAATACCACAGTGACAGAGTGTTTTATCATTCTCAAACTATTTTCATGTACCTTAACTTACTTGAGTTACAAAAATCCTTCCCTCTCTGTCTCCATCTAACTCTTGCTTCACCACATCCTGAAAATGGTCTGGATGTATCAGATCAGTGGCCACTAGACAGTCAAAACAGAAACCCATGAGCATAGGAAGCATTGGTCCTATTGCTTCTCAGAATAATCCTCAGGGATGCGGAATTAAAAGAGAAAATGTGATCCCAACATATAATAAGGATACCAAGGGGCAGCATGTAATTTCACACATACAGATAGAAATTATGAAACATGTTCATATACAGTCAACAAAAGTCAGAAGGAAATTTGAGGGATCCACATAATTTTAGATTAGTTAATTAGCCTCTTTCAAAAATGTTGCCTTTATGTTCCTAATTTTTTTTTAAAAAAAGTGACTCAAGAATCCCTAAATTTCTTGCAATTTTCTCCCATGTAAAATGGAATAACACTGGTTTCTGTTGTGCAGAAATATGAGAGAACTGAATGAGTTAAATGCATATGCAACACTGAGGAGAGCACCAGGACAAAGTGAAGGACTCAATTAATATCTGCGATTATTATTATTGCTCAGGTATCTAAAGCAGCATAGCTCTCCCTTTTCTCCTTCCTTTGCCCAAAAGAAGCTAACCAAAGGGGTCTATAGAATGCCCATGACTTCTGTCCACTAAGTAAGGGTGAACATGTTCCGATGCGGCACTCTGGGCAAAGTTCTTGTTGAACCCACAGATTTAAACTTTTAAGTGACTATTGTGTCGATTACAGAAGAAGCATTTGTGTCCAATTCACTGGTTGGAAGAGCTACATGGAGATACTTGTTTAACTCTCTCCCTGTCTGCTTTTCCTTCTCCCCACAAAGGCCTATAAACTCCAGGATGGGAAACGTGCCTAATTCCTTTCTGCACCTTCTATATCCAGCCCCATAGTTGGAAGTCAGTAAACATCGCCAATGTTGAGATACAGAAACGAATATTCAGACAAGGCAGATATAAACCAAGATAAAGATTCTTTATTTTGGTTTGTGGGACAGTCTTGCCAGCAATAATTCTTGGCGCCTGAGTGACAGGCTGTGACACTGCTCAGATGCCCCTTAAAGATAAAGGTACTCATTCTCCCAGATGCCAGGAGTGTTGCCAGCTGACAGCTCACAGTTGAATCCCTCCCTAGGAACTGCCTTTACCAAAGAGAACTGCATTACCTAAAATGACCCACCACAACCCTCCCCACGAGCAGCCTGAATCCAGTGACCGGTCAGTTGCACAAGGACAAAGTCCAGCCCCTTGGCCTCCACATGGACCAACTCTGTGAAGTTCCATTTCAGCTCCAGAACAAACTGTATAGAATTGACCTTTGTTGCAACTGCATCATAGTCTACCTTTTCCCTTGGCCTGACCCTGCTCCCTCACTCCCAGCAAGCCTTCTGCACGCAGATCTCCATCTCCAAGTCTGTTTCCTGGGGAGCACGGCCTGTGACAGTTGGTACCAGGGTTAAGAGCTAGGAGGTGGGAGCAGCTGGCTCTTCCGGGAAGCTTCTCATCCCCATACTCACATGACTGACTGCCTCACCTTATTCATGGCTCATCTCAGATGCACCACCGCAGAAAGCCTTCTCTAGCATCCTGCCTAAAGCTTCCCCACCTGTATCAGTTGTTAGCACGTTATCCCACTATATCTCCTCTACAGTCAGCACATCTGAAGCTGCCTTGTTCTTACTCTTTGCTTCCTTACTTGATCATGGTCTTTCCCCTGCTCTCCTGCCAGATGTAAGCTCCAGGGGACAGAAACCTTGCTAGGCTGCTCACCAGTACATGCCCAGCTTCTAAGCTACACCCAGCGCAATGTAAACCCTTAATAAATATTTGCTGCGTGAATGAATGAATGAATGAGAAGACGTATACACATTCACAGTGGAAAGCACTGGGAGTGAGCTGAGAGTGAGCAGCCCTTCCCTCTAGCTCTGCTTCTGCCGTTAACCACGTGTGCGACTTCAGTCAAGTGCCTTGACCTCTCTGAAACCCAACAGTCTCATCTGTAGAATGAGCTGGCCGAATGTGGTAATCACTAGGGGTTCTGGCAGCTCTAGCATGCTATAATTTTATATGATTATGCAACTTGGAATTACTCTGTCTATAAACTACATGGAAACCATAGAATGTTTTAGCTGGAAAGGAGCTTCCCAGAGCATGTCACCATGTCCGATGACTGCTGCTGCTGCTGCTGCTGCTGCTGCTGCTGCTCAGTCGCTTCAGTCGTGTCCGACTCTGTGCGAACCCATAGACGGCAGCCCACCAGGCTCCCCCGTCCCTGGGATTCTCCAGGCAAGAACACCGGAGTGGGTTGCCATTTCCTGTGCTTTGAAATGCCAATTTCATCATTTTATAAGTGCTAGAGAAACTTCCACGGGAGACCCTGCATTAAACAATGTACTTAACATACAGGTCATCAAAGCATTAAACACCGGGAAATAACTATTTTCCTCTTTCCATAAACACCAGGAGAGAAGTGTGAAGTCTCTTTTTCAAGTCCTATGAGGTAATGGCAAAAAGAAAGCAGAGTAGGAGGCTGCCTGAGAGCCAGTGGGAATCTGTGCTCACATGAGGCCCTAGGAGCAGCGCCTGGCCCGGAGCAAGCCCTCAAGGGATGCTGGCTCTGAAAAGCTAGTTCTCTGAAGGCAAACAACAGTCATTTTGAGGCAGGGACTCTTATTAGGCATCCTGGAGTTACAGAGACTGAAGCACAGTCATCCATGCCAAACAGCCTATAAGCAGGGGAGTCAGGGTTTGAACCTGGACAGTCTGGTCCAGAGCTTTGCCATTTAGCTCCAGAACAATGTTGTCAACCACAGGAGGCTTTTTCTCTTTTTTAAAGATGGGAATCCTGGCCTGGGGATAAGCCAGCACCTGACTCTCAACTAGGGATAATGGGTCTGTTCTAGAGACAACTTTCTTAAATGTTTATGTGCACACGAATCAGCTGAGTGATCTTCTCAAAAGGAAGGTTCCGATTCAGAAGATTTGGGGACTGAGACCTGCATTCCTAACTGTTTCCAGGTGCCCCTCATGCCACTCGGAGAAGGCAGTGGCACCCCACTCCAGTACTCTCGCCTGGAAAATCCCATGGACGGAGGAGCCTGGAAGGCTGCAGTCCATGGGGTCGCTAAGAGTCGGACACGACTGAGCGACTTCATTTTCACTTTTCACTTTCATGCATTGGAGAAGGAAATGGCAATCCACTCCAGTGTCCTTGCCTGGAGAATCCCAGGGACGGGGAAGCCTGGTGGGCTGCCATCTATGGGGTCGCACAGAGTCAGACACGACTGAAGCGACTTAGTAGCAGCAGCAGCAGCTCATGCCACTGCCACCAGACTCTGAGTAGCAAAGGTGTAGAAGAAGGAACTCCTTCCAAAAGTCAGAGACTAGCTGCTGGCCCAGCCCGGGCAAACCCTGGTGATGAGACCAGAGCCTGGAAGCACCTCACCTCTCTGGGACTCAGAATCCTTGCCTACAACGTAGAGATGAACTCACCTTTGCACCCAGAGCCCAAGATGCTCCTGGTGATCAAAGCATAGGGTGTGTTTGTGCGTGTGTGTGTGTGTAAGCACATCATAAACCAGAAAACTCATAAGAATAAGCTAGGGGCAGGAATGTGCTTGTCCACNTATAAACTACATGGAAACCATAGAATGTTTTAGCTGGAAAGGAGCTTCCCAGAGCATGTCACCATGTCCGATGACTGCTGCTGCTGCTGCTTCTGCTGCTGCTGCTGCTCAGTCGCTTCAGTCGTGTCCGACTCTGTGCGAACCCATAGACGGCAGCCCACCAGGCTCCCCCGTCCCTGGGATTCTCCAGGCAAGAACACCGGAGTGGGTTGCCATTTCCTGTGCTTTGAAATGCCAATTTCATCATTTTATAAGTGCTAGAGAAACTTCCACGGGAGACCCTGCATTAAACAATGTACTTAACATACAGGTCATCAAAGCATTAAACACCGGGAAATAACTATTTTCCTCTTTCCATAAACACCAGGAGAGAAGTGTGAAGTCTCTTTTTCAAGTCCTATGAGGTAATGGCAAAAAGAAAGCAGAGTAGGAGGCTGCCTGAGAGCCAGTGGGAATCTGTGCTCACATGAGGCCCTAGGAGCAGCGCCTGGCCCGGAGCAAGCCCTCAAGGGATGCTGGCTCTGAAAAGCTAGTTCTCTGAAGGCAAACAACAGTCATTTTGAGGCAGGGACTCTTATTAGGCATCCTGGAGTTACAGAGACTGAAGCACAGTCATCCATGCCAAACAGCCTATAAGCAGGGGAGTCAGGGTTTGAACCTGGACAGTCTGGTCCAGAGCTTTGCCATTTAGCTCCAGAACAATGTTGTCAACCACAGGAGGCTTTTTCTCTTTTTTAAAGATGGGAATCCTGGCCTGGGGATAAGCCAGCACCTGACTCTCAACTAGGGATAATGGGTCTGTTCTAGAGACAACTTTCTTAAATGTTTATGTGCACACGAATCAGCTGAGTGATCTTCTCAAAAGGAAGGTTCCGATTCAGAAGATTTGGGGACTGAGACCTGCATTCCTAACTGTTTCCAGGTGCCCCTCATGCCACTCGGAGAAGGCAGTGGCACCCCACTCCAGTACTCTCGCCTGGAAAATCCCATGGACGGAGGAGCCTGGAAGGCTGCAGTCCATGGGGTCGCTAAGAGTCGGACACGACTGAGCGACTTCATTTTCACTTTTCACTTTCATGCATTGGAGAAGGAAATGGCAATCCACTCCAGTGTCCTTGCCTGGAGAATCCCAGGGACGGGGAAGCCTGGTGGGCTGCCATCTATGGGGTCGCACAGAGTCAGACACGACTGAAGCGACTTAGTAGCAGCAGCAGCAGCTCATGCCACTGCCACCAGACTCTGAGTAGCAAAGGTGTAGAAGAAGGAACTCCTTCCAAAAGTCAGAGACTAGCTGCTGGCCCAGCCCGGGCAAACCCTGGTGATGAGACCAGAGCCTGGAAGCACCTCACCTCTCTGGGACTCAGAATCCTTGCCTACAATGTAGAGATGAACTCACCTTTGCACCCAGAGCCCAAGATGCTCCTGGTGATCAAAGCATAGGGTGTGTTTGTGCGTGTGTGTGTGTGTAAGCACATCATAAACCAGAAAACTCATAAGAATAAGCTAGGGGCAGGAATGTGCTTGTCCACTAGTCTCTAGTCCCCTAGGACACAGGTCCTTGAGGGGTCACCAGCAGAGTGCCTGGCACATAGTACGTAATTAGTTTTCAATCAGACAGCCAAGCACTTTAAGAGATTATCTAATTTAATCTCCCCAACCATCTTTGATGCCCATTTTACAGATAAGGAAACAGACATCACTGACTACACCGCAAACCATCCATGCCATCAAATGCTGAATCCTGGACTCAAACTGAGGTCTGCCTGGTTCCTATACCAAGGCTTTCCACCCTCACTCCTATTTCTCCTTTAGCTGAGAGGCTTGGCTGAGCTCTCCCAATGGACCGAGATTTTACTTCTGCACCGAAGTCAGTCAGATTCTACTTCTGCCGTCTAAGTCACTTGGGCACGTAGAACAAACGAGGACCCTAAACGGTGGGCTCTGTCCTGGGGACAGATCCTACAGATCCAAGTTGAGGCTTTTCATTTTAGGGGTTGGAGAAGTCATGGAACAATTATCTGGTTAAAATAAACTCTTGAAGTATTCTGCAATGAGAAACCAAGTCAAAGGCTTCTTGTTATCAGGGACCCCAAAAGCCAATGTCCAGACTGTGAGAGTTTAACAAGTTAAAAGGTTAAAAGGAGCAAATGCTTGAAACAGCTGCTCTTAAAGTGGGGTCCATCAGGGTCTCCCAACAGCCCCACTGCCCACAGTATTTGTCCTCGACACTGATATAAAGCTCTGGCCCTGGCAGGAAATGAAGAGGTCACTGAGTCCAGCTTCCCACACAAGACAATGCCACAAGGGAGGCTGGTTTTTGAGGCCAGTCGTCCACTAACCAAATATATTTGAGGCCCAGCGACTTAAGGGAGGAGGAAAGTAATATGGGAGGATGACATTACCCTTATTTTGTGTGTGTGTGAAAGTGAAAGTCATGCAGTCATGTCCGACTTTGTGACCCCGAAGGCTGTAGCTCACCAGGCTCATCTGTCTATGGAAATCTCCAGGCAAGAATACTGGAGTGGGCGGCCATTCCCATCCTTATCTTAGAGGCAGGGAATGGATGCTCGGAGAGGCTCAGGAGTTTAGTCCAAAGCACAGAGGAAGGAACAGCAGAGATGAGGCTTGAATCCAGGGCCACATGACTCCAAAGTCTCTGTCCTCTCCTCTGTCTCCCGCTAAAAGGGCAGTAAGACCCCGGAGCCCAGAAAGAGCTGGGTGGGGCTCTAGAGGCTCCCCCAAACACGGCGGGCTTCAAGTATAATGGTGACCAGTGCCTTGCTTGCAGCTGCAGTGAAAAGGTGCTTCCGCTTCCATGACTCCTTCTGCTGGTGGCCCCCAGTGCCTACGGACAATGACTAAACACAAGCTGGCCACAGAGAGAAGTCGAAGACCTGATGAACCCTCAAAGGAAATCTCTTCAGAGGAGATGCTGCCGAACCTGTTCGGCGTGGGAGCCTCCACGGCATGAACCAGTGGGGCAGCAAGCCCAGATAGGGACACAACATCAGGAGCGGGAAGTGGTGCTCTCACCCAGAAAGAACCCTGATCCCAGGGGCCTGCTGTCCTCCGTAGCACAGGTGTGGCCAGCAGGCCCGGCACAGTCACAGAATAAGAGAGGTCAAGAGGCTGGAAGGTCATGAGACTAGCTGACCCTGTTCCTCTGGGCCTTACATGGAGTGAAAAGTGAAAGTTGCTCAGTCATGCCAACTTTTTGTAACCCCACGGACAGTAGCCCACCAGGCTTCTCTGTCCATGGAATTCTCCAGGCCAGAATACTGGAGTGGAGAGCCATTCCCTTCTTCACGCGATTTTCTTCTTCCCAATCCAGGGATCAAACCCAGGTCTCCCACACTGCTGACAGATTCTTTATCACCTGAGCCACCAGGGAAGCCCAAGAATACTGGAGTGGGGTAGCCTATCCCTTCTCCAGGGGATCTTCTGGACCCAGGAATTGAACCGGGGTCTCCTGCATTGCAGGCTGACTGTTTACCAGCTGAGCCCTAGGACCTTACATAACACGTCCCCTCATTTAACCCTCCTCACAAATGGGTCGGAAAAGCCTGAAGCCATGGAGGACAGGCTGAGTGGTAGCCATCTGGGAGCCCTGCCAGCCTTCTAATACTATCAGAACCTCTCTTGTTCTACCTAGAACCAACTGCTCCTTGCTCAGCTCTCGGCAGAGATGGAGACTCTTCACCAACACCTCCACTGCCCTGCTCTGAGTCGACAGCTCCCTGGCCCCTTCCCCAGGGCGCCTTGTCACTGCCATTGTTCTGTGGGCTCTGTCTGGCTGCCCCTTACCCATTTACCCTATTAAATACAGAGAACGAAATGCAGCTTTCATCAGCACCTAGTGTATTCATTCTCGGGCACAAGTGCTCAGTAAATGCTGGCTCAACGACAGCAACAGTGTGAAGAGTCTGATCAGGAGAACACTGGGGAAGAAACAGCTCTCCAGTCTTATCAGCACGAGACAATGATGCTGGAGCTCCTTCACAAAGCCAGGCTGGAATTCTACTGGGGGCGTGCACTGATCCATTAAGTACTTACTGATCATTGACTATGAGCAAACATTACACGGGGATTTGCAACCTACAAAACAGACACTAGCCCTCGTCTTCATAGCCCTTACATTCCAGCAGAAGAGACAGACAAAGATGTTATATAGTGTCAGTTAGTGACGAATGCTCTGAAAAAATAATAAAGGAGGGTGATAATGGTAATAAAGTGACATTGTGGCTCAAATGGTAAAGAATCCATCTGCAATGCAGGAAACCAGGGTTCAATCCCTGGCTTGGGAAGATCCCCTGGAGGAGGGCATGGCAACCCACTCTAGTGTTCTTACCTGGAGAATTCCCATGGACAGAGGAACCTGGCAGGCTTCAGTCCACGGGGTCGCAAAGAGTCAGACACGACTGAGTGACTACACACACAGGAGAATAAAGAGTTTTAAGGAATGCTATTTGAAACGAGATGGCCAGAGAAGGTATTCCAGACAGAGAGAACAGCAAGTGCAAAGGGCCCTGAGGTGGGAATGCTCTTGGAGCCAGAAAGCAGTGATAAAAGTTGAAGGGCCGGGAAGTGAAGCTGGCGCAACATGCAGGATTATACTTTCCCTAGTGAGATCTCTGGATTTTACTCAAGCACCATGGGAGATACTGGAGAACCTTGAGCACAGCACTGATACTATCCAATCCACATGGATTGGGGACCAGAATAACTGATCTCCCATGTGAGCTCCAAGGACATCTAGAGACGTTAAAGGAACCCTCGTACAGAAAGCAATTTGTTTTGAAAATAAATTGTCACAGTCTGCTTAGGCTGTCATAACAAAACATGACAGGCTGGGTGGCTTAAACTACAGAAATTAATTTTTCGTGGTTCTGGATGTGGGAAGGTCCAAGATCAAGGTGCCAGCCAATTTTGTTTCTGGTGAGAGCAGATGGTGACCTTCTCGCAGTGTCCTCACATGGCCTGTCCTCAGCGCACGCACTCCAGGGGGTGAGCAGAGAGAAAGCAACCTCTCTGGTATTTCTTAAGGATGCTAATCCTTCCAGATCAGGGCCCCACCCTTAGGACCTCATTTAACCATAATTACCTCCTAAAGATCCTATTTCCAATACAGTCACAATGGGAGTTGAGGAGTACACAATTCAGCCCATGGCAACTGTTCCCCGAAAGAACTAGAGGAAAAAAATCCTTTCTGCTCCTCATGGTTAGCTTCAGAAGAGCTGATGGAGAAAATCAATGCTAAAGTCAGAGTCAGCCAAATACAGAGAGAAAGGAAGCAGATCTCTGCAGTAACCCTAGGGCAGCAGTTCTCTACCTTGGGGTGGTTCTAATTCAGAAGCACAGATGGGGCCCAGGGAAAGTATATGTTAACAGGCATCCTCAATGGACTGATGGATGGTGGATGATTACAACTCTCCCTGTTATCACCAATAATAAAGTTAATGCCAAGTCCCTAGAGATAGAGTATGCAAATAAAAGGTGATTTTGTGTCCCTCATACTTTCAACAAAAATGCTTTAACCTAACCTGCCATGTTAACTCCTTCTCATCCTCCTGACACTTGTCTCTCTAGATTGTATGATGTTTGTACATAGGATAAGCCATGAACCAGTGAGTCTACAAACGCTGGTGCCTACATGTCCTCACAGGGCCATAGCTGGACCTTGGCATCTATGCTGCCATGTTTCATGTACCATAATCCTCTCCCCAGGACTAGGCTAAGAATATGTGAAGAAGCCATAGACAATGACCTTCAGGAGAAATTCAAGGACTCCAGCTGCCTGAGCCCTCTGCCCTGCAGACATGCCCTATAGTATACCAACCAATCCAAGTAGATGCTCCCAGGAGCCATCGTGTAGAGATGTACTGGTTTGGAGAGCCGATGGCCCTGGGTGATGAGGAACGTGCTGTGATTCTCCTTGGTGCTCAAGGGGCAGCTGCCAGGAGGTTTTCAGTAAACCTTACCATCATGAGGCTTCCCTGGTGGCTCAGATGGTAAAGCGTCTGCCTGCAATGTGGGAGAACCAGGTTCGATTCCTGGGTTGGGAAGATCCCCTGGAGAAGAAAATGGCAATCCACTCCAGCACTCTTGCCTGGAAAATCCCATGGACAGAGGAGCCTGATAGGCTACAGTCCATGGGGTCGCAAAGAGTCAGACACGACTGAGTGACTTCACTTTCATCTTTCACCATCGTTACAACTAACCCCATCAACAAGACAAGCCGAGTGTGTTCCCTGTTCTCTGCAGCAAGAATGAGCCTAAGAACCAAGACCAGTGAAAGTGGTGGCATAGATTCCCACACCACTGAAAACTTACTGAGTCTCAGCTGATCCTCACCTTCCTCCTGTGCTGTGCCCTGATGGCAACTCATAAGATCCAGAAGAATATGGCCAGGTTCCTGGGGTCAGCTGTGGTAGGATGTGACTGACATACCTAGGAGGTCACCCTGGCTTCTTTCGTTTCCACTCCACCCATGGAAAGCCCTGATGGCCTTACTTCCGAAGTATCCTCAGACCGACACCTCACTGCCAAAGCCCTATCACACAATCACTATCTTGCCTGGGCTACTCCATACTCGAGTAGCATAGCACGTTCTCCTTTTTTCTACTCTTGCTCCTCTGAAATCCATCCCCACGTGGCAGATCATGTCCCTCATCTACTTAGAAACTTCCAGGGGCTTCCCAATACCAACTCCTTAGCCCAGCCTACAAGAACCTCAGGATCTCGCCCTTGCCCATCTCTTTGACCTCTTCATTCAAGTCTTCCCTCAAACGTCCCCTCCTCCGAGGAGCCTGCCCTGACCCCTCTAGCTAAAGCAGCCCCTCCGTCACTTGGTCACACTTTGCTCTTCCATCTTCCTCCAAGCACCTGTCAGCAGCTGACAAGCCGGGTTTACTTTTTCTGTGTTTAGTGCCTGTCTCCCATTCTACAGCATAAGAATTACAGAGAGGCACGCTGGTTTTCTTACTACTGAGTCATCGGCCCTGAAACAGGGCCTGATGCCTCAGAAGGTACTCAGTGAGGGTTTGTCACCTGCCTTACTGGTATTGACCGAACATCCCACCACCTCTGGGGGTTATGAGTGGCCTTCATCACTCTGTCTTATTCACTTGGGTCATGACAGCCTCCACTCAGGGATGGCCCCATTGGCTTTGCAGCACCCAAATCAAGCCTTAATGCCTCTGGTACAGATTGCTACAGAACAAAATGATCAGGTTTTGCTTCCAGGGCATGAAAGGCATCAGGATTCTGCTCCTTTGACACAGATGGCCCCATGAACTCCTTGTTTTCTTTGTTTCAGGATTTATATACATTAAAAGAAAAATAATTTTTATTGGCATATAATTGATTTACAACATTGTGCTAGTTTCAGGTGTACCACAAAGTGAATCATTTATACATATACATATACCCACTCTTTTTTAGATTCTTTTCCCATGTATATCATCACAGAGTATTGAGTAGACACATTTATAATTAAACTTGTTGAGATCATTGTAGACTCTACTAAAAGATCCCACATCCGCTTCACCCGGTTTCCCCCAGTGGCAACATCCTGCAAAACTATGTCATAATATCTCAGTGTCTGGATATCGTCAGCAACACTGCATGATACAGAGTCTTTCTGTCACCGCACAATCGCTCAGGTGGCCCTTTCTGAACACAACCACTGCCCTGTCCGGCTCTGACAACCACTGAAGGCCCCTTTTTCTATAATTTTGTCATTTCACTCCTGGTGTTCTTACCACACTTTCAGACCCCACGTCATTGCTGCTGGCTGCTGGCTGCCTCGCATCCGCTTGTGGTCAGCCTCAGGTCTGGCCCCCTCTTCCTCCTGAGTCACACTGTCCAATCTTCTCCCTTAAATGGTACTCTGATTTTTTTTTTTAGCAACTTCTTTCTACTGTATTCAGGGTGTTTCACATGTATCTCCATCTTTCTGGGTGGACAGTACATCTCTGTATAAAAAGCAGGAGCTTTGAATACTGTCTCCACTTCTTTCAGCCTCAGTTTCCTCATCTGCACAATGGGGTCAGTAATACCAACCTCCCTGAACCATGGAGATTAAAGGACATAAGAAAGGAACTTCCCATTACCTAGCACACAATGGGCATTTAATGTCTGGTAGGTGGGAAGGGCAACCGTATGTAACTTATAAATTACACTTATAAATCTCAGCCAGTCTGCACCAGTCTGCAAAATAAAAATAGCAACTAAACAAAACGCCATTTCCTGATGGGACTAAAGTAAGAAAGAATTGTTCTGGTGCGGAATTCCTATAGTTTACACACTGTAGCTGAAAACTGGGCTAAATTATCTTCTCTCAGAAAAGGTATCCAAGATTTTGGAAAGAAATGGATTATTAGAAATCCATCGATAAATAACATTCATCACACAACTTGCTGTGTGCCCCTGTCAAGTTTCTCTACTTTTCTGAACCTCCACTTCTTGGTCTGCCACAGGAGAAGCCAGCCTTGACCTGTGGTTTCCTCAGCCTTTGCTTCAGACTCCACAAGGGAGGGCAAGGCAGGGCCCTACGAAGAACTCTGGCCTCCTGCTCCCCTCACCCACCAACCCAAAGCAGCCTTCTATTACTGATCCTATGTTAGTTCTGTGGAGTTTCCTCGTTTTAATTTTAAGGTTTTAAACCTATTGTTATTTCTTCTACATGTATTCCTTTGTTTGCTTTTCCTACTATTCTTTTCTCCTTGNCCTACGAAGAACTCTGGCCTCCTGCTCCCCTCACCCACCAACCCAAAGCAGCCTTCTATTACTGATCCTATGTTAGTTCTGTGGAGTTTCCTCGTTTTAATTTTAAGGTTTTAAACCTATTGTTATTTCTTCTACATGTATTCCTTTGTTTGCTTTTCCTACTGTTCTTTTCTCCTTGCAGTTAATCTTTAACGTATGTAAATCTCCTTTATCTCCCTCTATTTAACTCTGCATATCTTTTCTTTCTCTCTTTTCCTCTCAACATATTTGTTAGCTTTATTTCCATTGCTTTATTCCCCAATTGGCACCTTGATTTAGTTTTGTTTTCCAGTTTGTGCTTCAATTAGTTTCATTCTGGTAGATGCAATTTTCAGTTTCCTTTGTTCGCCGGGTCGATTTATTGCACATAATTTTTGCTGGGCTGTTTTGATTTTGCTTAGGAGTATATAAGTACATGTCCATATTCAGTCACACTTTCTACTGTTGTTATAAACCTCTGCATTTACATTGGGCTTTTGCAGTTCTGTGGAGTTTTCCTTTTTTCCCCCTTTTTTTCTTTCTTCTTCTGTTTTTTTTCTCTTTTTATTTTTTTAATTTTTTAAACCTGTTATATTTTTTCTATACTTATTCCTTCATTTGCCTTTCCTACTGTTCTTTTCTCCTTGTACTTAATCTTTAATGTATATAAATCTTCTTTATCTACCTCTATTTAACTTTCCATATCTACTCTTTCTTTCTTTTCTTTCCTTTCCTCTCAACATATTTGTTAGTTTTGTTTCCATTGCTCTTTTCCCCACTTGGCACCTTGCCTTAGTTTTGTTTTCCAGTTTGTGCTTAAGTTAGTTTTCTTCTTAACTGGTAAATACAACTTTGTATTTCCTTTGTTTGTCTGATCAATCTACTGTACTTTATTTTTGCTGGAGTGTTTTCACTTTGCTCATGGGCATATATGTATATGTGTATATTCCATTATTTTAATTATTATTTGCCTGATTTTGTAACTGCCATTGGCCTGGGGTTCATCTTTGGTTTCTTATTTTTGGATATTTGTTTTACTCTCCCTCAATGCCATAACAAACCACTTGCAGAATCTTCATTCCTGACCAGAGATCAAACCCTAAGCCTTTGGAGTAGGAGCACTGACTCCAAGACCCTAGACTTCCAGAAAACTAACTCTAGGGGGTATCAAATAGTGAGAACTCACACAAAGGAAACCACTTGAATACAAATCCTGGCATCACCCAACCACCAATAGCACCCTGTGCAGGACACCTCATCTAAGCAACAAACAAAACAAAAATACAAACCCAATCATCAGCAGACAGAAGTACCACCTCACTCAGCCTTGCCCATCAGAGGGAAAACAAACAAACAAACAGAGGCTCAGCACAAATCTCACCCTATACAAAGCTCACACAAACCACTGGACCTACCTTAGGAGGGCAGAAACCAAAAGGAAGAAAGAATTCAACCTTCAAGGAAAGAATTCAACCTTCCTTGAAGCCTGGGAAAAGGAGACCTCAAACACAATAACTAAAAAAAAAAAAAAAAAAAAAAAAAGGCAGAGAAATACTTCACAAATGAAGGAGCAAACGAGAAATACAGAAGTCCAAATAAATATAGAGGAAATAGGAAAATACTTGAAAAAGAATTCAGAATAATGATAGTAAAGATGATCAAAAACCTTGAAAACAAAATGGAGGAAATACAAAAATCAATTAACAAAGACCTAGAGAATTAAAGAATAAACATACAGAGACAAACAACACAGTTACTGAGTTAAAAATACTCTAGAAGGAATCAACGGAGAAGGCAATGGCAGCCCACTCCAGTACTCTTGCCTGGAAAATCCCATGGACAGAGGAGTCTGGTAGGCTGCAGTCCATAGGGTCCCTAAGAGTCGGGCACGACTGAGTGACTTTGCTTTCACTTTTCACTTTCATGCATTGGAGAAGGAAATGGCAACCCAATCCAGTGTTCTTGCCTGGAGAATCCCAGGGATGGGGGAGCCTGGTGGGCTGCTGTCTCTGGGGTCACACAGAGTCAGACTTAGCAGCAGATTTAGCAGCAACTTAGCAGCAGAAGGAATCAATAGCAGAATACCTGAAGCAGAAGAAAGAATCAGTGAGCTGAAAGATAAAATGGTGGAAATAACTTCTGAAGAGCAGAATAAAGTAAAAAGAATGAAAAGAGTTTAGGACAGTCTCAGAGATCTCTGGGACCATATAAAATGCACCAACATTTGAATTATAGGGATCCCAGAAGAAGAGAAAAAGAAAGGGTATGAGAAATTTTTTGAAGCGATTATAGTTGAAAATTTCCCCAACATGGAAAAGGAAATAGCTAATCAAGTCCAAGAGGCACAAAGAGTCCCATACAGGATAAACCCAAGGAGAAATGCACCAAGACACATACTAATCAAACTAACAAAGACTAAACACAAAGAAAGAATATTAAAAGCAGCAAGGGAGAAGTAACAAGTAACATGCAAGGGAAACTCCATAAGCTTAACAGATGATCTTTCAGCAGAAACTCTGCAGGCCAGACGGGAATGGCAGGATATATTTAAAGCACTGAAAGGGAAAAAAAATCTACAACCAAGATTACTGTACCCAGCAAGGATCTTATTCAAAATTGACGAAGAAATAAAAAGCTTTTCAGACAAGCAAAAGTTAAGAGAATTCAGCACCACCAAACCAGGTTTACAACAAATGTTAAATGGACTTATATAGTCAACAAATACAACAGAAGAAAAAGATCTACAAAATCAACCCCAAACATTTAGAAAATGGCAATAGGAACATATATATCAATAATTACTTTAAATGTAAATGGATTAAATGCTCCAACCAAAAGATACATACTGGCTGAATGTATACAAAAACAAGACCCATATATATGTTGTCTGCAAGAAACCCACTTCAGACCTCAAGACACATATAGACTGAAAGTAAGAGGATGGAAAAATATATTCCATGCAAATGGGAAGCAAAAGAAAACTGGAGTAGCAATTCTCATATCAGCTGAAATAGACCTTAAAATAAAGAAGATTACAAGAGATAAGGAAGGGCACTACATAATGATCAAGGGATCAATCCAAGAGGAAGACATAACAATTGCAAATATCTATGCACCAACACAGAAGCACTTCAGTACATAAGACAAACACTAACAGACATAAAAGGAGAAACTGACAGTAACATAATAATAATAGGAGACTTTAACATCTCACTTACACCAATGGACAGATCATCAAAACAGAAAATTAATAAGGAAACACAAGTCTAAAATGATATGTTAGATGAGATGGATCTCACTGATATCTTCAGGACATTCCATCCAAATGCAGAAGAATATCTTCTTTTCAAGTGCACATGGAACATTCTCTAGGATAGACCACACCTTGGGTCACAAATCAAACCTCAGTAAATTTAAGAAAATTGAAATCATATCAAGCATCTTCTCCAACCACAACACTATGAGACTACATATCAACTACAAGAAAAAAACTGTAAGAAACACAGACATCTGGAGATTAAACAACATGTTTCTAAATAATCAACAGGTTACTGAAGAAATCAAAAGAGAAATAAAAAAATTTCTCGAAACAAATGACAATGAAAACAAGACAACTTAAAATCTATGGGATGCAACAAAAGAAGTTCTAAGAGGGAAGTTTATAGCAATATAATCCTACCTCAAGAAACAAGAAAAACATTGAACAGACAACCTAACTTTACACCTAAAGCAACTGGAAAAAGAAGAAAGAAAAAGAAAAACCCAAAATTAGTAGAAGGAAAGAAATCATAAATATCCAAACAGAAATAAAGTTAAAAGAAATGGAAGAAACAATAGTAAAGATTAATAAAACTAAAAGCTGATTCTTTGAGAAGAGAAACAAAACTGACAAACCCTTAGCCAGACTCATCAAGAAAAAGAGAAGAATCAAATCAACAAAATTAGAAATGAAAAAGGGGAGGTTACAACAGACAATGCAGAAATAGAAAGGGTTATAAGAGACTATTATGAACAACTATACGGCAATAAAATAGATAACCTGGAAGAAATGGACAGGTTCTTAGAAAAGTTCAATCTTCCAAGTTTGAACCAGAAGAAACAGAAATTAAGAACAACTCAGTTACTAGCACTGAAATTGAAGCTGTGATCAAAAATCTCCCAAAAAACAAAAGCCCAGGACCAGATGGCTTCACAGGAGCTATCTATCAAACATTTAGAGAAGAGCTAATGCCTTTCCTTCTAAAACTCTTTTAAAAATTTGGAAAGGAAGGAACACTTCCAAACTCATTCTACAAGGCCACCATCACCCTGATACCAAAATCAGACAAAGACAACACACAAAAAGAAAACTACAGGAAAATATCACTGATGAACATAGATGCAAAAACCCTCAACAAAATATTAGCAAACAGAATTCAGCAACACATCAAAAAGCTCATACATCATGATCAAGTTGGGTTTATTCCAGGGGTGCAAGTAGTCTTCAATATATGCAAATCAATCAATGTGACACACCATATTAACAAATTGAAAGATAAAAAATCATATGATCATCTCAACAGATGCAGAAAAAGCCTTTGACAAAATTCAGCGCCCATTTATGTTAAAACTCTTCAAAAAATGGGCATAGAAGGAACCTACCTCAACATAGTAAAGGCCATATATGATAAGCCTACTGCAAACATTATTTTCAGTGGTGAAAAACTGAAGGCTTTCCCCCTAAGATCAGGAACAAGACAAGGGTATCCACTTTCACCAATATTATTCAACACAGTTCTGGAAGTCCTAGCTACAGCAATCATAGGAGAAAAAGAAATAAAAAGAATCCAGATCGGAAAAGAAGAAGTAAAGTTCTCACTGTTTGCAGATGACATGATTCTGTACATAGAAAACCCTAAAGATAGTATCAGAAAATTACTAGAGCTACTCAGCGACATTATGCAAAGTTGCAGAATACAAAATAAATACACAGAAATCACTTGCATTTCTATTTACTAACAATGAAAAATCAGAAAGAGCAATTAAGGAATCAATCCCATTTACCATTACAACAAAAAGAATTAAATATCTAGGAATAAACTTACCTAAGGAGAAGAAAAAACTATAAGACACTAATGAAACAAATCAAAGACAACATAAACAGATGGAGAGATATCCCAAGTTCCTGGGCAGGAAGAATTAATATTACGAAAATGACTATACTACCAAATGCAATCTACAGATTTAATGTGATCCCTATCAAATTACCAATGGCATTTTTCACAGAACTAGAATAAAAATTTTCACAATTCATATGGAAACACAAAAGACCCCTAATAGCCAAATCAGTCTTGAGAAAGAAGAATGGAGCTGGAGGAAGCAACCTTCCTAACTTCATGTTATACTACAAAGCTACAGTCATCAAGACAGTATGGTACTGGCACAAAAAAACAGAAATATAGATCAATGGAACAAGATAGAAAGCCCAGAAATAAACCCATGCAGCTATGNTAATAGCCAAATCAGTCTTGAGAAAGAAGAATGGAGCTGGAGGAAGCAACCTTCCTAACTTCATGTTATACTACAAAGCTACAGTCATCAAGACAGTATGGTACTGGCACAAAAAAACAGAAATATAGATCAATGGAACAAGATAGAAAGCCCAGAAATAAACCCATGCAGCTATGGGTACCTTATTTTTTTACAAAGGAGGCAAGAATATACAATGGGGCAAAGACAGCCTCTTCAAAAAATGGTGCTGGGAAAACTGGACAGCTGCATGTAAAAGAATGAAATTAGAACGCTTCCTAACACCATCACAAAGATAAACTCAAAATGGATTAAAGACCTAAATATAAGACCAGAAACTATAAAGCTCTTAGAGGAAAACATAGGCAGAACACTCCATGACATAAATCAAAGCAAGATCCTCTATGACCCACCTCCTAGAGTAACAAAATAAAAACAAAAGTAAACAAGTGGGAACTGATTAAACTTAAAAACTTTTGCACAGCAAAGGAAACTATAAGCAAGGTGAAAGACAACTCTCAGAATGGGAGAGAATAATAGCAAACGAAAAAGATTAATCTTGACACAGGATTAACTTCTAAAATATACAAGTATCTCATACAACTCAATACCAGAAAAACAAACAATCCAATCAAAAAGTGGGAAAAAGACCTAAACAGACATTTCTCCAAAGAAGACATACAGATGGCTAACAAACACATGAAAAGATGCTCAACATCACTCATTATCAGAGAAATGCAAATCAAAACCACAATGAGNTACCAGAAAAACAAACAATCCAATCAAAAAGTGGGAAAAAGACCTAAACAGACATTTCTCCAAAGAAGACATACAGATGGCTAACAAACACATGAAAAGATGCTCAACAATGGTCATTAGTAGAGAAATGCAAATCAAAACTACAATGAGATATCACCTCACACCGGTCAGAATGGCCCTCATCAAAAAGTCTACAAACAATAATTGCTGGAAAAGATATGGAGAAAAGGCAACACTCTTGCACTGTTGGTGGGAATGTAAATTGATACAGCTACTATGGAAGAAGGTATGGAGATTCCTTAAAAAAAATAGGAATAAAACCACCATATGACCCAGCAATCCCACTCCTAAACATATACCCTGAGAAAGCCAAAACTGAAAGAAACACATGTATCCCACCATTCACTGCAGCACTATTTACAATAGCTAGATGTCCATTGACAGATGGATAAAGAAGTTGTGGTATACATACACAATGGAATATTCAGTTCAGTTCAGTCGCTCAATCGTATCCAACTTTTTGCGACCCCATGGACTGCAGTACGCCAGGCCTCCCTGTCCATCACCAACTCTTGGAGTTTACCCAAACTCATGTCCATTGAGTCAGTAATGCCATCCAACCATCTCATCCTCTGTCGCCTCCTTCTCCTCCTGCCTTCGATCATTCCCAGCATCAGGGTCTTTTCAAATGAGTCAGCTCTTCACATCAGGTGGCCAAAGTATTGGAGTTTCAGCTTCAACATCAGTCCTTCCAATGAACACTCAGGACTGATCTCCTTTAGGATGGACTGGTTGGATCTCCTGGCAGTCCAAGGGACTCTCAAGAGTCTTCTCCAACACCACAGTTCAAAAGCATCAATTCTTTGGCGTTCAGCTTTCTTCATAGTCCAACTCTCACATCCATANAGGTGGCCAAAGTATTGGAGTTTCAGCTTCAACATCAGTCCTTCCAATGAACACTCAGGACTGATCTCCTTTAGGATGGACTGGTTGGATCTCCTGGCAGTCCAAGGGACTCTCAAGAGTCTTCTCCAACACCACAGTTCAAAAGCATCAATTCTTTGGCATTCAGCTTTCTTTATAGTCCAACTCTCACATCCATACACAACTACTAGAAAAACCATAACCTTGACTAAATGGACCTTTGTTGGCAAAGTAACATCTCTGCTTTTTAATATGTTGTCTAGGTTGGACATAACTTTCCTTCCAAGGAGCAATCATCTTTTAATTTCTTGGCTGCAGTCACCATCTGCGGTGACTTTGGAGCCCCCCAAAATAAAGTCTGACACTGTTTCCACTGTTTCCCCATCTATTTGCCATGAAGTGATGGGACCAGATGCCATGATCTTCATTTTCTGAATGTTGAGCTTTAAGCCAACCTTTTCACTCTCCTCTTTCACTTTCATCAAGAGGCTTTTTAGTTCTTCTTTACTTTCTGCCAGAAGGGTGGTGTCATCTGTATTACTCAGCCAGTAAAGGAACACATTTGAATCAGCTCTAATGAGGTGGATGAACCTAGAACCTATTATACAGAGTGAAGTGAGTCAGAAAGAGAAAGATAAATATTGTATTTTAACACACATATACGGAGTCTAGAAAAATGGTACTGAATAATTTATTTACAGGGCACCAATGGAGAAGCAGACATAAAGACTAGACTTATGGACATAAGGACAGGGGAGGAGAGGGTGAGATGTATGGAAAGAGTAACATGGAAACTTACATCACCATATGTAAAATAGATAGCCAAGGGGAATTTGCTGTATGGCTTAGAAAACTCAAACAGGGGCTCTGTATCAACCTAGAGGGGTAGGATGGGGAGGGAGATGGGAGAGAGTTTCAAAAGGGAGGGGATACACGTATACCTATGGCTGATTCATGTTGAGGTTTCAAAACAGCAAAATTCTGTAAGGCAATTATCCCTTCAATAAAAAATAAATTATTTTTTTTTTAAAAAGAAAGAAAATCCATTACTTTAATACAAATAATTTGAAAATTGTATATATTTTGTCATAATTTTATCTATATTATACATACTTAAGGTTTCTTTGTGATTTCGTTTACTGTTTCATCATAAATATTTTAGATTTTCCTATAGAAAAACTGTAGTTATGGCTGATAATGTATCATTGTGTTGATGTCACATTATTCACTCAGTCTGTAATGCTGGATTCTAATTTTTTCTGTCATTCATAATATCAAAATAAATATTTCTTTACTTAAAAAAAAAAGAAGAGAGTCCAGGAGAGCTTTCCTTTGAAAAAGCTTTGGTGGTTTAAGAACTTTTGAGACCACATCCTGATAATTGCTGAAGTTTCTCTATCTGGGCTTCCCTGGTAGCTCAGACAGTAAAGAAATCTGCCTGCAATACAGAAGACCTGGATTCAATCCCTGGGTTGGGAAGAGCCCCTTCTATTCCCTAGAAGGGAGTAGCTACCCATGCCAGTTCTTGCCTGGAGAATTCCATGGACAGGGGAGCCTAGCAGGCTATAGTCCATGGGGTTGCAAAGAGTTATACATGACTGAGCAACTAACACGAACACTGCTTCTAGCTCTAAAGGCGTGTGATCCTGAGTACTTGCTCTCGTGAACAAGCACAGGGTTCTCTGAAGAAGAAACAGGTCTCAGCTTCAGCACCAAGTCCTCCAGGAGAACTTCGACTCTGCAGATAAAGGTAGGGTCACCTGTGGCCACATGCATGGCAATAACTTGCCCACTGGAGCATTCTAGGGGTAGAACTAAGGAATCTCAAGGACGAGAGCCTGAGCACCTCAACAGCAAGGTGATGGGGATGCTCTGTGTGAATACCTGTGCGGGGCTGACCCAGCCCAGACTAAAGGGCACCACTGGGGGTGAGAGGACCCCATGTGAATTGTCGCATGGCTTACTTTGTGACATAGTCACTGCCAAAGACTGTGTGACATCCTTTCCTAGTCCAGGAGGGCAAAGACGTTAACAGTCCATCTTGCTCAGCTTTGTCAACACTTGGTAATCATCACCGATGCAAATGACTGCCCAAGTCTGTTAGGGTAGCCACTTGTCATTTTAAATTAAATTTAAATTAAATACAATTTAAAATCCAGTTCCCCGGTTGCATTAGGCCTATTTCAATTGTGGCTACCCTAGTAGACAGTTATAGAACATTTCCATCATCACCCTGAGTTCATCTGGACAGTGCTGCCTGAGTTCAGCCCTCTCCAAATTTCCTCCTATGAATCCGTCACCACCATGGTCCCCACATCTTCACCACTCATTCCTAAAGGGCTTGGACTGGGGTGAATGGTGCCCCTCTAAATTCATGTTCACCCAAACTCTGACCTCATTCTGGAAGAGGGTCTTTGCAGATGTAACCAGTTGAGATGAGGGCACAGTGGATTAGAATGGGGCCCAAATCCAAGAGGATTTATAAGAAGAAGAGAGCAGGAGAAGGCCATTTGGTGACAGAGGCAGAAACTGGAGGATAGCTACAAGGAAAGCCAAGCGTCGCCTGCAGCCACCAGAAGCTAGGAAGAGACTATGCTTCTCCTGATACCCTCGACCTTGGACTTTCAGCCTCCAGGACTGTGACAGAATAAACTCGCTGTTTAAAGCTCCCCAGTTTGCAGTAATTTATTACAGCAGGCAGAGGAAACTAACACAGGACTCTCCCTGGAGACCTCCACATTCTCATACAACTCTCCCTCCTTCCCAGACATCTCAGACCACTGGCTCCTTCGGATATTAACCTCTAGACATGACACCCACAGAGTCCAGCATTTCCTCAACCACGCCAGCCAGCCCGTCACTACACAAGGTGAGGCAGCCTGGCACTGGAGGGGCGCGGGCTGGTGGGACTGGCGGGGGCTGCCCACGAAGAAGCCAGGAGACTCCTGCAGAGCCTGCAAATCCCACACACTCACTCTTTCCTATTCCAAAACAATATCACAAGGTTCCCAGAAAGCAAAAAGCCCCAGGCGATCCAGCCGGTGGTTAAGCAGTGGAGCCTGATAGCTGACTTTATCAACTTGCTAAATCAAAGGCCTGTTATAGTCTCTGTCCGGTAATAAAAGTCAGGAAGGAGCTGAACCACCCACCTGTTAGCGTGGGGTTGGCGTGGTTAATGGATGTGACCCGGCCGGACCACAACAAAGCTGGCCTGCATTTCCACCTACCTCCACCTGCCGCAGCCCCCTGCCTATGGATGAAGGCTGCAGCAGACTCTGTTTGCCTTGGCTTGCTTTTTAAAGTACACCCAGAATTATCGCTCTCAAATACACTCCCACCCAACTCTTCCACGACCCCAAAGTAACACAAAGAAACCAAACATCCGGAAATCCAGGGTTTATTGAATTCATCCTTTAAGGAAGCAGCCAGCCCTAAGTTTTTACAACACACTGTAAACAGGTGCAAGGCCGCCAGAGCCCAATGCCGGGCAGCATGGATAAGCTGAGCCCTGATCCAGCATCGCCCTCTGACCACACAGGGCCAGAAAACACCCCTGGCTCTTTCTGCCCCTCACCCTACCTTCCTGTGGCTATTCTCTGGAGCGCTTTTCCTCACTGCTTTAAAATGGAAAAGAAGGGCTCCGCTCTGAACAGACAGGCCTGGAACCACTGTTTTCCTTCCTGGAGCTTACTAGCACTGCTGCTCTGGATAGCTGATCAAATGCTTGGTGCCTCAGACTCTTCCCATATAAATGATGACTCCAATAAGACCTTCCTTCTAGGAATACCTAGGAAGGTAAGTATCTACAGTGCCTAAGTTTGCTACATCATAAATGCTCCATTAATGTTGCTTGTTAATGATTTTGATGAATAATGTGCCCAGCATACAGTAAGTACTCAGCAAAAACAATAATTACTGTTATTATTTCTAAAGTAACCTCTAGCAAAACCAGGCTCCAAGTGCAATAAAATCTCATTATAAAAAGCTCGTTATAACAGATTCAACTCAATATCCATCTAAATTACATCCCTAAAAACGTTCCAAGAATACCCCCCAAAAGACTGAGACTGAATCGCCCACTCATGTTAAAAGCAGGACCCACAAAGATCCACAGAGTCCCAGGGAGCCAGGTTTGGCAGATCGCTCCCTACCATCCCATTACTGGCCCCTCATACAGGCCATTTGATTTATTACCACACTAGGACTTAGTTCTTCGACCAAGAGCTCAGCTCCATTACGCTCCATTACTCTCAGCCTCGTTTGCAGGCAGCCTCTGGGGCTTCATCCACTTCCATCAGGAAGTCTTGGTGGGAAGAGTTCCGTGTGCCCCCGTGATCATATAATTCTCGATTCCCAAGGCGCAGATCCACTGAAGATCCTGAAGAAGCAACCCAGCATGAGTTCATTCTTCCCAAGAGGAAAGAGAGAAAAAAGAGGAGCATTCATTCTTGTCCTCTCCTGAGAGGGTAACGTTCCTTTGCATTTGCTTCTGAGGTCTGCTAACTGGATGGCGATTTTTGCACCATCCTGCTTGCCAGAGCATCAAGAAGGTATCAAGGCCAGTAACCTCTCCTTCACCTGCAATAGGAACTACAGCTGGGATCCGTCCGCCCGGCGTTGATCCTGGGTGGTGACCTCAGACTCGATCTCTGTGGCTCTCCAGAATGGGACTTAGGGGCGAGAAAGTTAAGGCTTTTCTTACACTGGAAAACGATTCACCCTGGAAATTGTTGCTATGAGAACAGGAAGGAAGGATGCATGCATTCAGCTACAAAGTCAGTACTCCATTCTCACTCACAAAGCACCTCTACTTCCTCCCAGACCAAAGAGCTGGTGAAACACTAGAGCGGGCACACACCCTACACAGCAAATCCCAAATTTCATGGCATATGCGCCTTTCCAGATGACTGCATGGATACACTCCATAACACATTGTTAAAGTGATAATTAGTGATAGACTTGCTATGAATATNAAAGCACCTCCACTTCCTCCCAGACCAAAGAGCTGGTGAAACACTAGAGCGGGCACACACCCTACACAGCAAATCCCAAATTTCATGGCATATGCGCCTTTCCAGATGACTGCATGGATACACTCCATAACACATTGTTAAAGTGATAATTAGTGATAGACTTGCTATGAATATTCCAAATAACATTTCTCTGCACGACAGTTGATGGAGACAAAGGGCATCACAGGAAATGTAAGAAGTGACAGAGGGATTTTTGTATTTATATGTGTGTATGTGTATACATACATACATATATATCTTAAACAGGCATTGGGAAAATAGCATAAATCCAAAGTTCAACAAATTAAACAATCTCAGAACCCATTCTCAATGAAAGGCACGTGGGTGGTGTGTACATTTCTCACACAATGCTGAGGGAACATGGTCCTCCCTCCTTAAAAAAAATCCAGGTGGCACTATTAAAGAACCCACCTGCCAATAAGAAATGCAGGCTCAATTCCTGGGTCCGGAAGATCCCCTGGAGGAGGGCATGACAACCCACTCTAATATCCTTAATTAGAGAATCCCATGGACAGAGGAGCCTGCTGGGCTACAGTTCATAGGGTCACAAAGAGTTGGACACAACCGAAGAAACTCAGCACACACACACACACACACACAAGAGAAGAGAAACCCGGTTTCGGAAGCCACTCTTCCAAAAAGCCCTGCTTAACAGCAGCCAAGGATGCTAATAAAGATGGGTAGTTTATGAAAAACCACGGGTAGCACTGAGGAATAAGCAAGGAAGGAACCACAACCAAGGTGACTCAGATTTTAAGAGTGAAAGAGAAAAGGCTCCTATTCATGTTAAACATTTTTCCTCCTAAGTGAGGAGGAAAGATTGCTCCTTAAGACTGCTAAAGGCTCCAGCTCTGCCCCCACAACCTTTAACACACATTCCCACTTTGAAATTCACAGCGATTTTGCTCCACAAAGAACAACGGTGATGTCAATGACACACTCCCTCTCCTCCCCACTGCCTAATTCAGCAGCACAGACGAAAGACTCCAGGCATCCAAACTGATGAGAGTGAGGTGGGGAGGGGACCTCTGAGGTGAGAAAGAACAAAAGAAGGGGCCCCAGACCCTGCCACGGTCACGTCCACTGCAGACGGAGAACCAGTGCAGCTCAGGGGCGCGGGGAAAACCAACCCTTCAAGGGCGCAGAGGAAACAAGGAGAGAATGCAGTTAGCAGCGTTGCTGTATCTCCCCCGTTATCATCAAGGATTCTGGACTTGCTCAGATGGAATATTCTATTTTAAGGGTGAAGTTGAGCTCTTCTAGTCCAAGATGGAAAATCGGTGGCAGCACACATTAGCACGTGCACAGAGTCCTCCACAGGCAGAAGCCCCCACCGCCTCTCCTGCAGTATCACTAGACATCACCCAACACCACTCCCTATCTTAACTGGTTACGGAGTCTGAGCACAGCCCCAGAGCCATCTAAGTATGCCCCCCTGCAATTTCTAAATGAGGAAACCGAGGATCAGAGAGATAGAGAAGTGTGTCCCAAAGGCTTTAAACTATGTGGCAGGATCTGTTTTTATAACCTAGGACCCTGGGAGTCTTAACCTTGCTTTTTCTACTACAATGATGCTATTCCCCTTCTTTCTTTATTTGGACTAAATTAACACCCAAACCACAGAATTATCGACAAAGGAGTAAAATTAAACTTTGGGGTCAAAATTTAGATAAAGGAAAAGTTAACATCCAGTATACAATAATCTCAGCACTGCAGACAGAACCCACCAGCCTGACCCTTGCTTTTTCAGACCTGGGGGAACCCAGCATCAGGGCACAGGTCCCCAAGAACAGTCTGGGAGCAGCTGCTGCTGACAACCGCCAGGACTCACTCTTCTGCCTTGGGGCCTTTCCACTGCCTCTTCCCTCTACAGGTGCCCCTTCCTGGATATCCACAGGGCTCACTCTCTTGCCTCCTTCAAGTCTGTACTCAAACGCTGCCTTCTCAAGCCCACCCTGACCACTCACTTTTAAATTGTTCCCTGATACTCCCAGTCTTCTGAACCCTACTTAATTTTTCCCATAGTAATTTCACATTCGAACCAGACTATACACTTTATGTATTTATTATATTTATTATCTACCACCTTCCACTTTTAATAAATATGCATGAGGAAGAGGAATTTCATCTTTTGGTTCACTCCTGATTCCCCTGGGTCTAGAATAGTATCTGGCATGTAATAGATGCTCAATAAATACTGGTTGAATAAATGAAAGAATGCTTCCTCTTTCCTTCTGCTCCTTGTCCCCCCTCCCTTTCTCCTTTAGCAACAACTACCTACTCCTCACACTCTCTCTCTATCTCACACACACACACACACACACACTCACATGCACATATACACATATAACCCAGTCCGCCCCCTCTCTTCTTTGCCAGCTGTATCTCAGGCCTGCCACTTAGAGCCACAGGATAGTTTAGACTAAACTTACAACAGTCAGTAAAGATACTGACATTACCAAGTCCTCCATTAGAAATTCATATTTTATACGCACATATGGTTTTGTATGGACTTCCCATTGACTCAGTGGTAAGGACTCTGCCTGTAATGCAGGAAAATGTGGGTTTGATCCCAGGGTTGGGAAAATCCCCGTGGAGGAGTAACGGGCAACCCACTCCAGTATCCTTGCCAAGACAATCCCATGGACAGAAGAGCCTGGCAGGCTACAGTCCATAAAGTCGCAAAGAGTCAGACATATCTGGGCAACTGAGCATACACACACACACACACACGGTTTGTATACATGAAAAAACTCTACAAGGATATGTAAGAAACTGATACTCTTGGGTCTCTCCAGGAACCTCGGTGCCTGGGGCATAGACTTTTCATTCTCTATACTTCTGCACTATTTGAACTTTAAACTACATGAATATAATTAACTTTTAAACATGTTAAATTAAAAATTAAAATAATAAAAAAAACCCTCACATATTCCTCCACTCTTATCCTCAATATCATCTTAATACACATTTTTCTGGGTGAAGCTGACCCGAACACCATCAGCCATGGGTTAGGATGGTGAGACAGGGTGGAAAGTGGTCCTTTTCTCTAGTTCCCATATTTTCTTAAATGAGATTGTTACTTTCATAATGAAATATTTGAAAAAGTTTTCATCAACAGAAGGATATGAATTAATGCAAATTTCTCTGCATACATAAAACATTGAGACTCTGTTTCAATTCATGAATCCCTTTACCTTTAATTCTGTTTCCTCCCAGTTGGATTTCACATGGAACAGATTTCTGAATAAGTTGTCTAAGATGGTGCCAGAGTCTCTGGAGGTGCAGATGAAGAACAGACAATGCCTTCATGGAGGTTTCACCCAGTGAGGACAATCACAAGCAAGCAAGACTCAAAGGACACACTTGAAAAGGACAGCTGTCATGAATAGGCCAGTGGATTATTTTCAAGTTTTCCCTTTGGGGTTTTCAAATTGCTCCAAATGTTCTGCCCTGAGATGTACAACTGAACTTACAACTTTTCTTCCTTGCTATACTGTGGAGTGAAAGTGTTAGTCCCTCAGTTGTGGCCAACTCTTTGCGGGTACCATGGACAGTAGCCCACCAGGCTCCTCTATCCATGGAATTCTCCAGGCAAGAATACTGGAGAGGGTTGCCATGTCCTTCTTCAGGGGATCTTCCCGACCCAAGGACTGAACCCATGTCTCCCATACTGCAAGCAGATTCTTCACCATTTAAGCTTCCCCGGGAAGAGTATACTGTGGAGTTAATATATGTTATTCATCACTGACCTTCCCTAGGCTGTGATCTGAGATGAAAATAACAACCAACGTTACTTCTAATTAAAAAAAGAAAACAACTGCCCTGGATTAAGAAAGACACTAAAAGGTGAGAGTAAGAGTTAGGAACATGGAAACAAGGTCTCTAGGCTGACCTTCCTGAGAATGTTTAATGCATCTTAGTGTTCTCAGACTCCAACTTGGCACTTTGCAACTGTGGCTACTCCATAAGTGGATAATGAATGAACGAATGACTCTCTCTCAGCATCCAGGGAGGAATCGCAAGACATACTGCAGTACCTAACCTAAAGAGCCAATGCCTACTCTCTGTTTTACCATCTGTTCACTTTAGCCATCATTCATGGGTGAGTTCGGTTCTGAGCAAGGGAAAGGAGGCCAGAGCTACTCAAGCAGGGATATGTGACATCATCTAAGAAAGAGTGTGTGCAGACTTTCAGTGGCCCAGCCTTTAATGTAATTAGATGCCAAGCAGTTAATGCTGGTTTCATGCTTGGAGGTCTTAGTAACTTTCACTAACTGTCCTTTGATCTCCTTCTGGGCCTTCACCTCAAGAAAATAACTATATGTAGATTAAACCAGAACCATGTCCATTAAAGAACATTTTAAAATAGAGAAAAGCTGGAAATAACCTAAACATGGAACCATATGAGATTAAGTAAACAAATGATAGGATAACTCTGTAATTGAGTACTCTTACATTACAATTGCTCTAGACTCACATAACTCACAGCCCAAAAACTGGCGGTGTGCATTCTTTGAGCTGTATCTGCCTGGTTTTATGCCCTTATATAAAATGACTTAAAAGTCTCATTTTTTTGTAAATTACTTTACATTTTGGCCTACATTTTCTCTTCTGTAATTAAAGGCATTACTTAATCATTAAAAAAAAGTACATTGACATAGAAAAGCTGTTCACGATAAGACATTAAAGGATAATATATGTTATTAAAGAATATATGTGCTATCACGATATCACAATATGAGAGGTCATATTGATATATGATACATATTAATATATATGATACTATATGTCTAGAGAGGGATCTAGAAGGCTCAATGATTGTCTTTGGGGTAAATAGGATCTGGGCCTGGTTTTTCCTTCTTTCATTTGTCTTACATTTCTGACGCCTTCATAATAAGTATGTGCTGCTTTGCAATGATGCAAAATAACAACCAAAGTTACTTCTAATTGAAAAAAGAACAACTACCCTGGATTAAGAAAGACACTAAAAGGTGAGAGTGAGAGTTAAGAGGAACGTGGAAATACGAGCCAGCCTCGCTGGAGCTGCCTTCTCCCAGAGATAAAGCCCTGCTCCAGTCACCTCCAAATTCACAAAGATATCAGTTCCACCAGCCCACACTTGCCCTCACACCTCGAGTCAAAGCACATCTACCACGCATGTGGTCCTCAGCAGGAGTGGCAGGATCACTACTGAGTCTCCCTTGGGACAGGGTGGGGGAGGGGAGAAGGGTACCAGGGAGCTGACAGGAGACATGTTGCCCAGACTAGGCAGCATCTGTCAGAAAGGGAGCCCTGTTCACAAATGAAACAACTGTGACATGCTCATGGCAACTTCTGAGAAACAGGAATGTCCAGAGGTGCTTCTAGCTTAAAATAACCCAGTTTCAGGTAAGAAGTGGAGAAGCCAATGGCAACCCACTCCAGTACTCTTGCCTGGAAATCCCATGGAGTCTGGTGGGCTGCAGTCCATGGGGTCCCAAGAGTCAGACGTCACTGAGCGACTTCACTTTCACTTTTCACTTTCATGCATTGGAGAAGGAAATGGCAAGCCACTCCAGTGTTCTTGCCTGGAGAATCCCAGGGACGGGGAGCCTGGTGGGCTGCCGTCTACGGGGTCACACAGAGTCGGACACGACTGAAGCGACTTAGCAGCAGCAGCAGCAGGTAAGAAGACGGTTCAATCCAGAATGTAGAGAGAGGGGAGAAAAATAACATTTTCTCATAGAGATGGTTGACCAGAACTACCACAGCTGAAGCAGGAACCACATGCTTCAAGGCAGATAGGAGATCAAAGTCCATGAGGAAGGGCATCCAGGTGGGGTGGTGGAGGGAAGACGTCTTCTCATACTATCCACCTACACAACTGGATGCAAGTCAATAGATACTTTTCTCAGGGTTATTCTGAAAGCTCCTGGACTCCTGCTGCTGCTTCGGCTTCTCTGGCCTNGTAAGAAGACGGTTCAATCCAGAATGTAGAGAGAGGGGAGAAAAATAACATTTTCTCATAGAGATGGTTGACCAGAACTACCACAGCTGAAGCAGGAACCACATGCTTCAAGGCAGATAGGAGATCAAAGTCCATGAGGAAGGGCATCCAGGTGGGGTGGTGGAGGGAAGACGTCTTCTCATACTATCCACCTACACAACTGGATGCAAGTCAATAGATACTTTTCTCAGGGTTATTCTGAAAGCTCCTGGACTCCTGCTGCTGCTTCGGCTTCTCTGGCCTTTGTTCCAGCTTTTGTGGTTGCAAAGTGAGTACGTGACCTCCATCCGGTGGGTCCTGGGTAGACAGCCAGGGAACTGTTATGGGTGGCCCTTGGTCATTGCTGGCATCTGTGAACAGGGAGAGTGCTTATCACGATGGGACTCTGCCATTCTCCCATTTCCATCATGTCAATGATGTCCAGGCCCAGGACGAGGAGGATGGAGTGGGCAGTGGGCAGGGAGCAGCAGGAGCCTGGGGAGGGAGCCAGGCAAGAGGCTAACAAGGGTGTCAGGGCTGCCAGGATGGCAGGAGGAAGGAAGGACCCCAGGATGGAACGACATGGTCAGCGATGAAAGGATTCAGGAAGAAGGGCAGAAGGCCGGAGGATCAGGAAGAGGGGCAGAAGGCAGGAGGAGAGAGGCAAGGCCAGCTTGGGCTGGAAGGCTCATCATACTCCTTGCCATGCCCTTGCCACCTCCTGCTTTGCCCATCTGCCTCCCAGGCCATGCCTTCTGGTCTGTAGAGGCCATCCCAGCCCCACTCCCAACCCCTACCTAGTACTAACCCTCCTCTATGCCCTACCGGGAAAATAAACTTACTTCTGCCATTCTTGGGCCTGTGTGCCTCCAGCTCCAGTATCCTTGATGCTCCTCTTGGTGTGGAGGCAATCCCTCCAGGCATCGGTTTCCTTGGCCTCTGGCAGAGTATTGCAATCTGTGCTTTCAAAATCTCCTCTCTTCCCATTCTTCAGGAAGGCGTCAGCATGTTCTGTCCCTCGATAGGACAAGATCCAGCAGGAGTGGGCAACGCGGGGTCAAATCCGAGACACCAGACTGAGAGGACAGGAAGGGGAAACATGGGACAGTCCTGGGTGATCTGGACCATCTGGTCACCTCATTCTAGTTTTATGAGTGGACATTTAGACAAGGAGACTAAGGGGGATCAGAATTCTAGATCCAGTGTACAGGGTCACCAGATTACTGTTTACTTTGCACCCAAGACCTTTAATCACCATGGATCTTCACAGGTGTAAGCAGGACAGTTTCATGCTTTAAAACCATGTGAACACTAATGTAATCAACAACCAGCTCAGTTTGAATCAGCCTCCATGGAAGCAGGTCCAGCAGTCCCTCTGCCAAGGCTTCCTCTAGGATGAGCATCCCCCCTTGCCAACACCCTCCTCTTAGCAGGCCCTTGCCTGGAGTAGTGGACAGGACACAATGCCAACAGAAGACCTTGGACCCAATCCCAGCAAAAGCCATGAGCTTTCCTTCTGCCTTTCAGCCACAGGACTGTTTGCTAAGCCAAGTTGGATAAACATCTTAGAAATGCAAGCATTTCCTGTGGCCACCAGAATGACTGACATATAAGAATCCATCACTGGTAGCCCCCAAACCTTAGAATACACACTTTATACCAGACTTTACCATATATCAGAATCAACCGGAGGCCTTGTTAAACCTAGATGTGGGGGTGACACACCCACAGTTTCTGATTCAGTAGCTCTGGAGGGGAGGCTGAGAATCTGTATTTCTAACAAATTCCCAGGGGCTGCTGATCCAGGGACTACATTTTGGGAGCCACTGGTCTACACCAAGAGAAGTCAACAGTAGCACCTGGCTTACGTTAAGGAATCACTACCATCACAAACTCAGTACTCTAACCTCACTCAAAGCAGAGGCACCGAAAAGCCTGAGACAGAGAAAACCAGCTGCTGGTCAGTGCAATCATTTTAAGGCATCAAAAGGGAAAGAAGCACCTTAGAGTTCACTTCATCTCTCTCCTTCACTTCATTTAATAGTTCTAAGTTTACGGAGATTAAATGACTCACCCAAAAAAACCAGTAAAACACAGATAATTGAAAGCAGAACCCAAACTTGAAACCCCCGCAGCACAAGGTCAAATCATAAACATGGAGTCTCAGAAAACCTGGACTGCAGGGATCAAGATTTTCTACAATCACTGAATTTGGGCTTTCTTCCTGTCCTCCCCAACAAAGCGCTCATTCCATGCCATGGTCATTTCTTAGTAAACCAATGATAGAAGCAGTTCCTGGGTCTCCAAGGTCAACCATGAGTCCACTGTCTGGCACTTAGACTGGTTTTCTCACAGAAATCCCCTTATTACATGCGTAGGGCCTGGGGACAACTCGTCCCAGTAGGCACAGTATTACTGAACCACGGTGATCTAACACCATGAAGAATACAATTTCCTTAAAATCTCATTCTGAGCTCCCACATGGGCCTTTGCCCTTCCTGGTCCCTCTTCCTGACCCACGTTTCTCATGCCAGGCTCCTTCTGTCACCCAGGTCTCAGCTTATGTTTCTTCTTCAAGAGTCACTCCTGAGAAACTAATCCAAGCAGATCTCACTCCCACTCTTCCTACTCATCACCCTTCTCTATTTTCCTTACAGGCCCCAGCATGGTGTGAAACACTGTATTCAGCATCGTGAGCTCCAAGCGGGCGGGGACTTGGCCTGTCCCATTCACCCCTGTGAGCCCAGCACCTGCAACTGTGCCTGGCACACAGCCAGTTCTTTATACATATCTGTTAAATAAATAAGTGCACGGAGAACAAAAGACCCTAAAGCACTAAGGAGCATCTTCTTCCCAATTGGTTCCCAAAGGTGGAATCTGAGATTTTCCTTTTCTCTCCCTTTGCACAGTAGGAGTTGGACCCCTTGTGCTTCAGCAGGAAGTGGAGGGAGAAAATGTCCCCTTAGGCTGGTGTCCTCGATGACAAGAGCAAAAAGACAGGAAATTCCAGGGATCGGGGCTGGTGCTGAATCACTTCCCAGCGCCGGTGCCCCTTCTCACGGAAAGGATTCTGGTGTGTCTGTCTGGGCACAGGATTTGGGAGGCAAAAGGTATAATGGAAGGATGAGATGCATTAGAGTCAAGGACTTTGGGCTCCAACCTGAGGCAAGTCATTTCAAACTCTGAGCTTCATTAGTTTCTTCATCTATTAAATAGGAATAGTAAAAATACCCAAGATAGGACTTCTCTCATGGTCCAGTGGCTAAGATTTTGTGCTTCCAATGCAGGGGTGCAGATTCGATCCCTGGATGGTGAACTAAGATTCCACATGTTGCATGGTCTGGCCAAATTTTTTTTCAAATTTTTTAATAAATAGATTTTTAAAATACCCAAGACATGGGGTACTTGTGAGTTTCAAGGAAATTGGCATAAATAGAAACCCTCTGTAAACAGTAAAAGACTATAACTTGCTATTCACTGATCAGTAATAAGACCAGGTAGTCTCTGGAGGGATCCGAGCTGATGAAACTTATCAGGGCAGGAATGTCCACTAGTTTCTGCTCTGTCCCCTCATAGTTCTCCCCGGCGCCTCCAGGTCTCAGGCTGCTGGGTGGAAACCCTGGCCCACCAGTAGCCGTCTTGGGGTGCTGGCACGGGCCACTCAAAGCCCTGGTGCAGCTGCCAGCGGCATCGCAGCCACAGATGGTGTGGCCAGAAGGAGGCCCAGGAGAAGACCACTGTGGGAAGCCGCAGAGGAGCCTGGGGAAACCGTCAGTGGGACTGAACCAGGGCAAGTGGTAGAAAATAGTCTGAGATCCCTGGCCAAAATCTCTGGATAATCTAGAGTCCCATAGATGGCGACTTCAGAGTAGCCAAGATTCCCTCCTATCACCCTGACCTCTCGACATCCTTGGTTGGGGGTGGGATGGAGGGTGGTGCAGGGTCTACACTCCTTCCTTTCCCCAACCCTATATTAACCTGGGTGCTGCATGAACCAATTTCCCATTAGCCAATTTTTTTAAATTTATTGGAATGTAGTTGATTTACAATGTTGTGTTAGTTTCACGTGTACAGCAGATTGCACCAGCTATACATACACGTATATCCACTTTTTTCCTGGATTTTTTTCCCCATATAGGTCATTACAGAGTCAAATTTTCACACTGCAGGCAAAGAAGTTCTTAGCCACAAGGTGCCCTCACATTGCAAGTGTCACCTCCTCTGACCCAGTCACTCCCAAATCATTAATCATTCATCATCCAGGGATTACCTTAATGACAACTCTGCAGGCAAAGAGTAATTTCTCATCCCTTCTACCAAGAATTCAATTCATGGGGCAACTGGCTACCAACCACATACAACTGGGCATATTTGTCACACAGCAGTCAGTACATCTTCAGGAAAACACACACAACAGCCAGCTCCCACCTTGGAGCACTACATGACCAGGTTGGAGGCACAGAATTCATTACCCTCACGGTGAACCCCTATGTTCATCACCAGGAAAAAACCACACAGGGTGGGGAATAAAGCCAGGGGGTCATCTTCAGTGGCCGAGTTCTCTTTTGGCTCTGAAATGCTGCATTGATTGGGTCATCTGGGTCACAGGTGAATTCTTTCATTTCTGGCAATGTTACGAAGTGATGGATGCTGCCGGATCTCAAATCAGAGATGTTCAAGGAGGCATCATGCATCAAGGGGCTTAAAGAAGGAAAGATTTCAACAAGTCAAAAGGGCGAGAAAGGGAGGTCCAGGCAGAGGGAGGTGAGCAAAGCAAAGATGGGGCGAAGCACGTGCCCAGGGCAAAGTCAGGACTGGGATGTGGAGGGGTGAGAGCTAGTAGAATGGGAGGCTCTCACGAACTCTCTAAGGAGAATCATACAGAAGCTATTGGTACAAGTCTCCCCCACCGCTCCCCACTCCAGGTTGAGGATGCCACCTGGGGAGACACCAGACTACCATAAGTGATGATGAACGTGGGAGTGCCAAGGGAGGACCAAGGGAAGTCACATGCTGAGGATCTCCGGCTTTCAAAGGATGAGAAGAAAAGGTGCCATAGAGGGAGGGGACCATGGAGGCTTATTCAGTCTGTCCACTTCCTGGGCCTGTACCCAGGGCCATCTACTGCCCCTGAGGGTGGAGACAGGTCTGCCTTATTCTCTCCTTCTCTCCCTCCCCTCCCTGAGTTCTGGTCTGGGGCGGAGAGAAACAGCAGGACTCTGTTACTCCAAATTTTGGTGGGTAGTTCACAGGCCACCCGCTATCTGGGGCAGGTGCTGGGGGAGGGATGTCTGCTAGTCAGTGTGAAGGGTCCTGGGGTCTCTGGTTTGGGGTTAGGCAGGGTTGGCTGAGGAGCATCCCACTGGACTTCTATGTTCCTTTGTTCTCTGAGCTGCCATAGAGACTGATCCTTGTGTCAGGGGTGCCCTTCACAGCTACATCTTGGCATACTCTTACAGTATTTTCAAAGTGAAAGTCGCTCAGTCATGCCTGATTCTTTGTGACCCCATGGACAGTAGCCTGCCATGCTCTGTCCATGGGATTCTCCAGGCAAGAACACTAGAGTGGGTTGCCATTTCCTCCTCCAGGGGATCTTCCTGACCCAAGGACTGAGCCCAGATCTCCTGTACTTTGAGCAGATTCTTTACCAGGGAAGCCCGAAGTCAGGGTCTAAACTCACTTTCCCCATCAAGTCCCTGACTCTTTTCATCAATAACAATCTTTCCTTTTCACATTCTCCCAAAGGACACAGTTCTTGTAACACTCTTCATCTCCTAAAATTACTTGAGGATCTGTCTACCTCCCCCACTGGACCAGAAAATCCCTCAGATGAAGGTCCACATCAGATTCAAATGCACAGGCAGCCAGGCGGATCCCACAAATGGGTGATGCAGTTCATTTATGGGGCCAGGATGGTATTTATCCTGGTGTGGGCCAGAAAATTGGGAGTCTCGGGACCTGTGATAAATGGGGGAGGGGACCTGCCTCACCTTAAGGGATAGCTGCTCTCGTTGAAAACACTACCATGTGGAGTGTGGGTGTATATTGCCAGAACTTCAGATTTTCAGGGAGAAGAAGGTATCCGCATTCTCATGTGAAATCACCACATTTTTAGTGTCAGCAGTAAATTCAAATTTAAGACACCATGTTGTGAGCCAAATGAATGCGTCTACAGGCCAGACTGACTTGAGTGCCACCCATTTGCAGCCTCTAGATTTTTTGCACATTGCCAGTGCCTGGCACATTGTAGACGCTCAATAAATGCTTGTTGATTGAAACGCAAATGAGCAAATGAATGAATGAATAGAAAAGAAGGAGCAGATGGCTGAGAGAGGGGAAACAGGATGGATGCCCAAGAGTCAAGATGCCAAGTGGCAGGTCGGGCAGCTCAAGGTGACCCCAGTGCCAAGCTGTCAGTGTGAACATCATGGTGGTCTTGCTGGCTGACTGGGGTTAGGGGGTCAGGGATGAGAGACTCGGAGCCTATGAATTCAGAGTCAGCATCCAGTTCTCAGAAGGCACTAGGTTAAGACACTCTCACTGCAGCCAAAACACAGACACAGCAAACAAACTGGTGTGCACACACTCACTTGTACAAGGTGTGCAAAAGTGAAGGCTCAGGCATGCTACAGATTCCACACTCCCAGAGTCGTCCACCTTCTGCCAAGAGAAGAAAGAAGAGAAGATTTTGCAATTTGAGGGCAGCAAGGCGGAAAGAAAAGAGTCATCCAGCCAGAATTCTGTCTCTAGCTAGAAAACTCTGCCGCCTGTGGACCGCACTGAAGCCTCGGGTAGGGGTGGCCATGAGTGAGCCTGGCGTGAACCCTCAGCCTCCAGGAACTCTATCAGGAGGGAGTAGTGTGCAAGCTGCCCGGGTGGAATGCCTGGGGTTGCAAAAGCAAAGTTATTTCAGGTTCAACTGAGTTATAATTTATTTCTTCTAACCGATCATTACTGCTGCCGGCTCTATAAATAACCGCGCAGGGAGGCTGCTTTTCTGCTCCCAAATCCTCCAGAAGCACTGCCAGTTTCTCTGTGGTTTCTGGCCTGCCAAACACACAGCACATTTCTTTTCTGTGCAGCCCTTCAGGGAATCCTTCTGCAGTGCATGCCAAGGAATCTGCTGAGTTCTGCCCGACTCAATCCTCCCCTTCCTGATCCAATTCCTCTCCTCCAAACAGGCCACTCAGCCCCCCACCCCCACTCCACAAGAGGCCTCGCTGCCTGGACACAGGTGGCTCCCCGGCCAAGGTCCCAGCTTCTCTCTATTTACTCTGCTTCAAGCCAACAGCAGTCCTCCATGCTCAGAAGACGGGAGTTATTTGTCGTACAGAAGCCCAGCTGCCGCAGCAGCCAAACTCCATCCCAGGAAGGAAAAGAAGGTTAGCCTGAGAGCATCACCAGCAAAATATCAAAGGTCAATACAGCCTCAGGAAGGATGGCTGTGGCTTACAAGAAGTCAACTTAAATTATCAAGTACAAAAAGAAAAAAGTATGTTCTTGGTGGTGTTTGGAAGGATGGAAAAGTCCTTTCTAAGTGCATGGTGCTTTCTCTTTAAACAGAGGAGCTAGGAAGGAACTGATATTCAGGGAGATCCAGGTTTGCCAGACTCCAAAGCCCACGTTCTTCCACTGCAGTGCCCCATTGCCTCTCTAGCTGGGAGACCAGAGTCTGAAGACATGTTTATTTTTCTATTCTTCAGGTTAATTTTGCAGCTCAGAAAGCAAGGACAACTTGGATATTTAACCACACTCGTTAACAGCTATATTTAAACTCCTTGGAAACTACTCTCTCTAGCTAGGCACCTGTGAACTCCTCAGCGGTCACTCTTCCACCATCTGTTAGGAAAATGACCAATGGCCCACAGCCACTGGTTGCTCTGCTGCGTTTAGCCACTCAGTCTTGTCCGACTCTTTGCGATCGACGATGTTGCTTTAATGGTCTAATAATAAGAGCTTGTGTACTCTTGAATAATTTTAGAAACAATCATTACTGAGACTTCCTCAGTGGCCCAGTGGTGAAGACTTCACCTTCCAATGCAGGGGGTGTGAATTCAACCCCTGGTTGGGGAGCTAAGCTACCACATGCCTTATGGCCAAAAAACCAAACCATAAAAAAGAAGCAATATCATAACAAACTCAATAAAGACTTAAACAATCACTACTAATACTAACAAAGCAATTTTTGAAAATGTAAGTATTCACAATTATTCAATCCCCCAAAACAAGTTAGGTAGCCCTCTATATGTCGCCTTGACAAAGCTCCATGCTCACACTGTCAGGAATACTAATAACACCATGTTGTTGTTTAGTTGCTAAGTTGTGACTGATTCTTTTGGTGACACCATGGACTGTAGCCCACCAGGCTCCTCTGTCCACAGGATTTCCCAGGCAAGAATACTAGAGTGGGTTGCCATGTTCTATATCACAGTACACTGTATTAAATACATAACATTGATAAATATATTTTAATAAATAAATAAATTGAGACCTCTCATATCAAAAAAAAAAAAGCACAAGGATCTTGTTTTCCATGGAGCTTACAGTGCAGTCCATGAAACAATGTCAGATAATGTCAGCTAGTGATAATTGCCACAAAGTAAATAAAACAAGGTGTTGCGATAGAAAACGATAGTGAATGACTATGGGAGTGAGACGAAAGACATATAGGGACCTCAAGGAAGGTCTCCGCGAGTTGCCTGATGAGGAAGCCACCATGCTAAGGTCTACTTGGAGAGTAAGTGCCCTGGGCAGAGAGAATGTCAAGTGCAAGGCCCTAGGGCAGGAGAGGAGGCCAGTGTGGCTGGACTATAATGAGTTTGTAGTAAGAGAGGCTGGAGAAGTTAGAAGCTAAGGGTAGAAAGCCCCTGCCAGAGACAAATCCTAGCCACGGTGCCTACTGACTGAGTGAACTTAGAGATGAATGCTACATGCTGCTCAGGGTTATAAAAGGACTTCTGGGAAAGACAGGCTTCCCTGGTGGCTCGGACCATCCCGAATCTGCCTGCAATGCAAGAGACCCGGGCTCAATCAATCCCTGGGTCAGGAAGATCCTCTGGAGAAGGGAATGGCTACCCACTCCAGTATTCTTGCCTGGAGAATTCCATGGACAGAGGAGCCTGGTGGGCCACACTCCGTGGGTTGCAGAGTCAGACATGATTGAATGGCTAATACACACAGGTAAAAGACAAAAAGAATAAACATACGAAGCATCAGTATTAAGTAGAAGCATGCGCAGCACACAGTTTATGTCACCAAGGGGCAGCCTTGGCACCTGTTCACTTCTTTAAGATTGATCTCCCCATAGCATGGAAGCTCTCTACCAGCTGGCCACAGCCAGGCTCCTACTCTGCTGATCTAGAGCAGCGGTCATCACGCTTTGCCAACTGAAAGAGCTCAATGAAAATTCCGTAAATGAATGAGCTGAAAAATGGGAAAAGGCTATCGAATATCAGACCTTGGCTGAATACAAAAGACAGATTTTGTTTTAATTAAACCTTTTTCTAATTATAAAAGTGACGTCATGTGTATTCTGTGAGTCTATGATATTTGAAACCAATATAGAAGCATATTCTACACACTACTTAAGACGTATTTTCTGCTTCATATGTGATATGAGAGCTAGTGGAGCATATGGGTTAAGAATGTGTGGGCTCGAGAGAGACTGCTGGGATGGATGTACATCCTGGCCCCATCATTGGCCAGCTATATCATTTCGCTGAGGTTACTTGCCCTCTTCATAGCTCAGTTATTTTTATCTGTAAAACCTAACAGGCCAACCTGGTAGTAGTATCATGAAAACTGAGTTGATACAAAATGCCTAAGTACTTCTTGGACCGTGGCACCACTCTCTTAACCAATCCCCTTTTGTTAGAGGTATGACTACTTCTCAGGTTTACATCACACTAGAAAAATCCTTATAGCTAAACTCTCGTAACATAAACAGGATTTCTCTCCTCAAGAGAAAGCACTGGAAATGGCATTGCCAAATCAAAGGTTATACAGGTTTTCAGGCTTTTAACACAACTGCCAAACTGTCCTCAAAATACAAGTATGGATCCATTTCCTCACGTTTTCATCTATGCTAAGTACTAAACGTTAAGAAAATCTGGGTCAATTTTGGGGGAGAAAGAAGGATATTTTATTGTTTTAATTTGCCTTTTCTTTTTAATTACCAGGGATGTGGAACAGTTTTCATTTGTGTTGCTTCTCTTGCGAATTGCCTGCTAATGTTTAAAATGGAAGTCCATCCTAGTAATTAGAAGCAGAACAGGCGGCTTAAAGTGAATTCCCTGCTACGGGGAACAGTCACACTGAGCCAGGTGGTTGTACATCATGGAACTTTCATATTTCTTTATCTTGTGGAGAGTCGAATTAGGCGAGCTCCGCAGTCCTCCCTTAACCCTGAGATTTAACTTTGGTTCAAACCAGCAAGGGAAGTTGCCAAACCTGATAGGAAAAAAATCCCTGCAAATCAACAGCTNAGGGAACAGTCACACTGAGCCAAGTGGTTGTACATCATGGAACTTTCATATTTCTTTATCTTGTGGAGAGTCGAATTAGGCGAGCTCCGCAGTCCTCCCTTAACCCTGAGATTTAACTTTGGTTCAAACCAGCAAGGGAAGTTGCCAAACCTGATAGGAAAAAAATCCCTGCAAATCAACAGCTAGACTCTAGGCCCCTCTGAGACCAGTAGTCCCCATGTTGTCCCAGGATAGATTTAATAGCTAACCTTCCACTAGGAGCCTCTGCATAAGGATGCCCGCATTACATCAGAAAGAAAAGTTCAGGTGATGAGGCTATGCTTCGAGTAGATGAGGACGCGCCACAATGGGGGAAACTCCCTAACTCTCCCTCTTGCCAAGATGGACACCTTGGAGGGCCACAGACCAAACCTTGCTACAACACACACCTTCACAGTCCAGGGTGATAGAACACGAGATTTCCACGGTGTGGCTATGGCCTGCTTATCTCAAGCCATATCTGTATAATTTTCCTTGTGGCTCTGCATTGGCTTTGGGACAATAATTTGACATATAACCTCCTCCGTATCTCAGCCCCCGACAGGTATCCATATTTACACAGCAATTTTCTCCTAAGCTGGCCCAAAATTCCCCAGACTTGGAGAGTCTACTGTGTTTGCAGTAAGCAGACACCTGGACCAGATTTGCTAGTTGTCTGCTCTCAGAGCATCACTGTTCTTGGATTAGAAATGGGCCTGAAAGTATCTGACTCCTCCAGCCAGAATTCTACACTGTTTTCAGAGGGCCGTCTTCATTTTCACCAAGGGGACTTTCCTCCTCTAAAACCTCCCCCATTTCTGCTGTCACAGTTGGAGTTTCTTGCTGGGTTTGGCCCCCCTGGCCTAATGGCAGTTGGAAGCAGAACACGCTAAATGACTGCTCTGCAGAAGGAGTCAATGTGTGGGGTGTAAACCCTGGCGAATTTTCCTGCGGGCACATGGTAAGCCCGCAAACCTGAAAGCTGCAGAGTAGTAAAATCAGCAGCCAAAATAAAGCAAAAAGAAGACCATCTTCCCGGAGAGAGGTGGAATCAGATGGAGGCAAAGCCAGGACTAGGTTCTTGGCAACACGAGTGAAACCCCAAACTTGGAGGGGAGTGCTTCTTGCCAGCCTCTTACTTAGCACACCCCTTGGAGGGGGACAGGGTAGGGGGAGCTGGGTGCTGTGCATGTGACCCTCAGAGATGGGCAGACTGGCTGATGACCCCAAAGAAGACCCTCCTCCATCCTCAGTCTGGCATCACATTGTAGCAGAGGATACAGAGTCTCTTGGTAGCTTGCTTGAGCAATGCATGCTGATCCACCAAAGCCACATCTGGCGGCGAATGCGCTGCACTGGGCCAAGCACTGGGGTTGATAAGAAATCAAGTTGCTCTAAGGGCTTGTGATTTCACCGAGCAGATGATGTTCATAACAGTAGCTCGCAAGTCAGGTGCCAGAAAGAGATCCCAGCAGTGGGCGCCACTAAACACCCCTGAGGGAAGCTGGCAGACTCAGGAGAAGGCTGCCTGGCCTTTCTGGAAAAGTGGGTGCTTTCCCCTTGGAGTGCAGGCAGGGTGGAGTTCAGGCCAGCTGATAAGAAGTGAGCTGGTTTGTGGGGGAGAGCGCAGACGGGGAGAGCAGCTGAGCATGGGCACAAGTTGCCTGCATTCCCGGCCCCTGGAGGAGGGTTCCTGCAAGGCAGACACAGGGAGGGAGGAGGCCAGATTTCAGAGAGGCCTGAATCCACACAAAGAAGTCTGGGTTTTATCCAATAAGCAGTAGGCAGCAGTTGGAGACGTGTGAATAGCAGATTAACACACTTAAAGGAGAATCTTAAGGGCTTCAAGCTTTCTGTGGGGCTGCAGAACAGGCTAGGGTAAGGAGCATGCTAGAAATTTTTTCACAGTGGCTCTGATCAAGCTGGACCATGGGAGAGAAAGGGATCTGAAAGGTACCACAAAGCGAATCTCTAAGGGAGAAGAGTCTGGCAAGATGGCTTAAGGATGAGTCAGAGGCGGTTGTGAATTTCGCAACTTGGCAGCCGTGAAGTAGAGGTGGCCTTGTCAAAGGCAAAGAAACAGGTTGCAGCTGAGGAGGTAAGTGATGGGCTCAGCTCTAGAGAGTAACAGCCATCTTACAAGAACTTAAAAAGGCCCAAACGTCCAAAAGACAGGCGGCAAAACAGAAGCAGGAGGCCCACAGATTTTTGTAATTTCTGTTCAAGGGAATTAAAAACATGACTGAAGTTTTATCCAGTGTCAATGAAACAGCTGTCTGGCCAAACAACCAGTTAGTGTGGGTTCTGCACACTCTTTCTGCCTCCCCTGCCCACCTCCCCAGATAGTTTCTCAGACTAGAAGCAGTGATCGGCCACAGAGAACAGGACCTAGAAAATGCAGAAATCCAGATTTCTAATCCTCTTTTCTGCTGACAAACCCCTCTGAGATCAGTGGTCCCCATGCTTTCCCAGGATAGATTTAATACCTAAACTTCCACCAGGAGCCTCTGCATAAGGATGCCCACACTACATCAGAAAGAAAAGTTCAGGCCGTGCCTCCGGTAGATGAGGACAAGCCATATTTTCACACTTAGGCCCATGCTTTCAGTTCAGTGTGTAAGTACTGAGTCACTTCTTCCCTTTCCCTTCCCCTCTCGGCTCCCTCTCCCCCTCCCACCAGTACCACCACCTCACCCTCCACCCCCTAAACCACTGCACATGGTTTTCTCCATCACATTGCTGTGTGACCCTGTGCACCTNTGTAAGTACTGAGTCACTTCTTCCCTTTCCCTTCCCCTCTCGGCTCCCTCTCCCCCTCCCACCAGTACCACCACCTCACCCTCCACCCCCTAAACCACTGCACATGGTTTTCTCCATCACATTGCTGTGTGACCCTGTGCACCTCCCATTCCCTCCAAGCTTGTCTTCTTCTTTAGAAATGCTGGGAGTCTAGTAGGAGATGAACTCCAGATTTGACAGGACAGAGAACCACAGATTTCAACAAAGACAGGCAGCTTGTTCTGAAAGGAGCTTTGAGACAAGTCAGGAGACTTGAGTTTGGGGAGTCAAGCAAGGGAATCAGATAAAGATCCTTAGGGACCAGGGGGCTCAGGATTCCCCAGCTCTGCTGACGTAGACAAGTTTTCTCACTCAACAGATACAGATGGGTGATAAGCAGCTCCCTTTCAGGGAAGTAGCCCCAAGTGCAGGGCTCACAGCTGCAGTTGCTCTGAATGACACAATGAATGCAAAAAAGGGGCAATGCTTAAGGTGGAATGGATGTGAACAGTCTGAAACGCACACCTCCTCCAGTTCCTGGAAAACAAAGATGAGTCAAGCAGAAGCTTAATTTCACAGGCTTTCCTCCTCCGCTCGTCACACACATTCCCAGACACAGACTCATCCGTCCCCATGTCACCCAGCATCTAGAGCTACCAGCCACCGNATGGATGTGAACAGTCTGAAACGCACACCTCCTCCAGTTCCTGGAAAACAAAGATGAGTCAAGCAGAAGCTTAATTTCACAGGCTTTCCTCCTCCGCTCGTCACACACATTCCCAGACACAGACTCATCCGTCCCCATGTCACCCAGCATCTAGAGCTACCAGCCACCGCCTCCTTGTAAATTAAGCTGAAGGGACAGATCCACTGCCGCTGGGGAGTTGAAAACAAACTAGGCCACGTGGGGATGATTCCAGGGACCTGAGGGCAGGTGAGCTGAGCACAGCAGAAAAAAGCAAAGAAGGCTGGTCTGACGTTGTTCTGAAGGAGCCGAGCATCACTCAAACTGCACAGCCTGGAACCCGCTGTTATTTCTAGTTTCCTAGACAACTCTGCCTAAACCAGGTAGAAATTGGAACTCCTGCTTGGAAAATAATACGAGTCCTGGGAATGGGACAAAATAGGAAGGGCAAGAAGATGATGCCACGTGCCACTTCAGGGAATGAGGACAAGCAGAGAGAGGGAGGTTTTCCTAAAGGGAAACTGAATTCCCATTAGCTTCATGCTTTCAGTATTCTTGCATTGGTAGCCAACAGAATGATTCTAATTCTAGTTTGCTGCCGAGGGGGTGGATTATACAGGTGCATGGATTTGTCAAAACTGATCTGTACATTTCACTGTACATTCCGTGTAATTATTGTTCAGTTGCTCAGTCACGTCTGACTCTTTGCAACCCCATGGACTGCAGCATGCCGGGCTTCCCTCCCTGTCCATCACCAACTCCCAGAGCTTGCTCAAACTCACGTCCATTGAGTCGGTGATGCCATCCAATCATCTCGTCCTCTGTCATCCCCTTTTCCTCCTGCCTTCAGTCTTTTCCAGCATCAGGGTCTTTTCTACATTCCTTAGATACCAGTAAATCTGGCTCTCCGAATTAACTGATTATGTGACCTTGGATGAGTCATTTAACCTTCTGTGGTCCAAAGTTCCCCATCTGTCAAACTGAAACTAAGAAGCCAGCCTCTAGGTGCCACATGGCTGTAAAATTTATAATTGTAAGAGCTGGTTGTGGCAGGAAACGTGCAGTACATTCAGATTAAGAAGCACGACGATCGTCAATCCAAGCTAAGAAGAATTTATGAATGAGATTTGCTGCCTGCAGAAAACTCCTCCAAAATCATCCATCCCGGAGCCAAATGTGGGTAGAGGTGAAGATGCCATCCTCCACATCAAGGAAAGAGGCCAACAATCACTCCCTTTGTAGCATCACCTGCCCCTACAGCCTCCCTTAACCTCTTCCTCCTGAAATCCCCTCATGGCCTCAAGATTGGGGCACACAGTTCTCCCCGATGCTTCCAAACTCCCTCTGGGTTTGTGACGTCCAGGTGCCTGCAGGGCTCATCCCAGCAGGGGAGGAGAAAAACGCTTCATGCTTGGGTGCAGACACCATCCAGAGAGAGCTGGATGGTTGCAAAGACTCTGAGGATGTGAGAACCAGCCAGCCAATATCCCTATCACCATTCTTATGGATACGAAAATGAAGACCCGGAAAAGTGGTATCACTTCTTACCATTTCTAAAGCCCCCCCAAAGAACAGAACAATGAAGTGGCCTCTGGCTAACCTCAGGCTGGTCTTCTCACAGTGAGTTGCATCCCTTGCTCCACAAATGGGTGACCTCTGGACAAATGGACTGGATCAACCATGAACAGGCACTGAAGCATATCCAGGTGATTACGCAGCTCACCCGATTCTCTTCTCAGAAGGGCTTTGAAGAGAGCTCAGATATACAGCATGGAGCAATGGCTTCTGTCAGGATGGCAAAGAACTCCCAGAAGATGTCTTGATAGCAGCTACCCTCAGACACAGCTGAGTGGCAGCTGATCCCTGGAAAAACTCCGTATAAGAAAAACTATCAAAGGAGCATCAGATCCAGATTGCAAATTGCTTTAGCAGCTAAAACAGGCATAAAGAGAGAGCAACTCACACTAATCCAAGGGGTTTATGCTTCAGTGCTGCCTGCCTCTGACTCTCACCCTTGACCCAGACCATTCATCAGTATTTTGATAAGCAGATTCCCTTCACAGAGCTACTTAATCTGGGTTCCCAGAGAAGTCTTGCAGAGATTAATGAGAGCAGTGTGCCTCCTGCCAGCTCTGCAGGCTGGGCCAGTTAAACAGCAGAAGGGAAAGGATGTGTCATAGCTGCACAAACTTTCTTATTTCTGGACTTGACTCCACAAGAGGTGAGCTCAGGTATCTTTTCCATTTAAACACTTGGATCTTTTTTTTTTTTAATCCACTTTTTCCTTGGTATCCAGGGAAATTAAAGCCCTGGCTCATACCCTTCTGGACACCAGCTTTTAGTCCAGAGCCATAACAGCATCTGGAGCTAAACAAAGATTAGGAGACAAGAGGGTAGGAAGGACAGTGACAGAGAAGAGATCTGGTGGGACCAAGGGCACAGCCAATGAGTCAGACCCACCTTGCGACCCTCCCGCCAAAAGCTCTCTGGCTATGCCCTCTTAGGTGGTGGTAGTAGGGAAGCTGGGGCTGGAACCCAGAACCCTGTGGCCTTACAGAAGTGCAACCAGCACCGGTCACCCGGGCTCTGCCCTCAGAGGATGCTCTGCAGAGTTGCCACACCCCAAACCGCAGGGATGGTCTGCTCTGGGCATTGCCACTGTCTCCTCCAATCGCCTTTAAAACAGGGCAACTCTGGGTGCTGTGTCCCCTGTTAGAAATGATCTGGGAACATTTTCTGGATTGTACTGTGGAGAGATGGGAGTTATTTTAAAGCAGAGTAAGACATGACCAGGAAACTTTAGACTCGAATTCAGTTTGTAAACTATTGTACGTGCGCTCTGTCACTTCAGTCGTCTGACTGCAACCCCATGGACTGTAGCCTGCCAAGCTCCCCTGTCTGTGGAATTTTCCAGGCAAGAATACAGGAGTGGGTTGCTGTTTCCTACTCTAGGGGATCTTCCTGACCCAGGGATTGAGCCCACGTTCCTCTATCTCCTGCATTGCAGGCAGATTCTTCACCACTGTGCCACCTGGGAAGCTCTTGGGGATTATTAGACAGGAGTAAAATCAGTCTTGAGTAGTTGGTAGAACCTTATATTTGCTAGGAGAAAATAGTCTTAAAAATGAAAAGTTACAGCTGGGGCAAGAAGGAGGTGGATGAGCAGAGGCAGCAGCTTCTACTATGGTGACTGCCAATGTTGACAATATCTGTCTGACACATGTCACTTCAGGATGTGGGAAAAAACATAATACAGAACTCTGGGCTCACAAACAGGTCTGAAGGAGCTGACAAGTCAACTAACAAAGGCTTCTGTGGTAGAAAAGACAGTCAAAATCTGAGCCCCTCCGTGCCTGTCCTCCTCCCTGCTGTGACTGCAGCTGGCATCTCAGCCCTGCTGCCTGTGAACAGGCAGGAAGATGGATAACTACCCAGCTGAGTCAAAGTTCACCATTGGAGGAAGACACAAAGCCAACTGTCTAGGAATCTCAGTTCCTCTAACACCGACCATTCTCAGAGTATGGGGTGCAGATGCCCTACATCTGTGGACAATGAACTGGGGGGATGGGGATGAACATGCCTTGGTCAGGGGAGGGGACAAAGATCCCAGTCCTTCCATCTAGGCCACTGCTCTTCAGAGGCTTGTTTTCTGGCCAGTCCCCAGGGCTGGAGGTCATGGGCGTACAACCTGAGAAAACCATAGTTCAAAATGACACACATATCCCAATGTTCATTGCAGCACTATTTACAATATCCAGGACATGGAAGCAAACTAAATGTCCATCAGCAGAGGAATGGATAAAGAAGGTATGGTACATCCAGCCATAAAAACGAATGAAATTGGGTCATTTGTAGAGATGTGAATGGATCTAGAGTCTGTCCTACACAGTGACGTAGGTCAGAAATAGAAAAACAAGTATATATTAACACATATATATGGAAGCTAAAAAAATGGTACAGATGAACCTACCTGTAGAGCAGGAATAGAGAGGTGGACGTAGAGAATGGATATGTGGACACGGGGCGGGGAAGGGGAGGGTGGGACAATTTGGGAGATTAGGACTAACATATACATACCATCATGTGTAAAATAGATAGCTAGTGAGAACCTGCTGAATAGCACAGAAAGATCAGTTCTTGCTCTGTGATGACCCAGAGGGGTGGGATGGGAGGTTGGGATGGAGGCTCAAGAGGGAGGGAATATAGGCATACACACAGCCAATTCACTTCATTGTACAACGGAAACTAACACAACCTTGTAAAACAATTATACTCCAATAAAAACAAATAAATAGAAACCACTGGTGCCACTGCCTCAGCAGTAGTAGGTGCAAAACACCCTCCCTTCTCGATCCAGAGCTGGACACCAGAGAGTTCAGGCTGATCTGCAGCTCTGGGTCCAACCCAGAGTGCCTGGCCTGCCTCCTGGCCTCTGAAGCACGGCTGGTCCCAATGGCAGGCTACTTGCCAAGGAGTCACAGTGAGCTTGGCTGCTCCTTGTGGGGTTCGCTGGGTCTGGACCCAGAACCCCTCTGTCTTGCCTGAGGTAGAAGGTCAAGCAGGTTCAACAAGGTAGCCCCTGTCCCCTAATTCTTCCCTCCTCCACTACCTTTTCAGCTCCAAAGTAGCCTTTTGATCAGTTTCTCTCCAACTTTGACTGACCTCTGGGGTGCTGTGTATTTATTGGAGGAACACAGCTGATCCATAAGGCACTCTAAGAGGCAGGATGCTGGTCTTTTCCCCCAGCTAACTAACCACTCCTGGACAGTCAGCAGCAGAGTGAGTTCCTGATGTCTTAAGGTTTGTTCAGAGGTCACTTGAAAAGCTGGACAAGACTCTAAAAGTCCTGACTCAACAAGGTCCTGCCTTAAAGGCAGACTCTCTCTCAAGGGTGATCACTGCTAGGAGGCCTATGACAGGAAGGGCAGCCTCTGAGTATTTCAAACACAATGGGCCAAACTATGACCTGCAGAGTTTCTCCAACACTATCTCCCCCCAGATTCGATTCCTCGCAGTCAACCTGATGGACAGCGAGGATGGGTCTTTCTAATCAGTCTTTTTACTTATGTATTATTTTGGGTGTATGGCTTGCTGCTCATGGTCTTTCTCTAGTTGCAGCTGGGGACTGCTCTTTGTTGAGGTGCTCGTGGTTTTCACTGAGGTGGTTTCTCTTGTTGTGGAGCACAGGCTCTAGGGTGCAGGCTTCAGTAGTCATGGCACGTGTAGTTGCCCCATGGTANTATTTTGGGTGTATGGCTTGCTGCTCATGGTCTTTCTCTAGTTGCAGCTGGGGACTGCTCTTTGTTGAGGTGCTCGTGGTTTTCACTGAGGTGGTTTCTCTTGTTGTGGAGCACAGGCTCTAGGGTGCAGGCTTCAGTAGTCATGGCATGTGTAGTTGCCCCATGTTATCTGGGATCTTCCCGGACCATGCATGAAACCTGTGTGCCCTGCACTGGCAGGTGGACTTTTAATCACTGGACCACCAGGGAAGTCCCAATCATTCAGTCTTTAAATGCTACTGAAGATTCCCTCTTAGAGAGGGGTGCTCAGCGGAGACCCCAGGGGCACACTGCTCTGTATTGGGTATTCCTGGACCAGATGAGCCCCCAGGATCCTGGAATACCATCTTCCTAGAAGCTGCAAGAAGTGGAATGGATGGGGCATTCCTGTCTTGACCCCAGTTTCTCCAAGCCATCATCTGCCTATAGCAAGCTTTTCCTATAAAGGGCCAATAGGAAATATTTTAGACTTGGCAGGGTCATATGCCACTTCTGCTGCATACTCTATTCCTTCAGGGTCTTTTTTTTTTAGAAAACAACTCTTTGAAAAATGTAAGAACCATTCTTAGCTTGAGGGACTGAGCAAACACAGGCAGTAGGCAGATTTGGCCCACAGACAGGCTACAGATTGTAGACCCCTGGCAAACAGGAAGAAGCTGGAACATTTTTTTACTGGTCTCCACCCAGCAGCCCCTTGCCACCTGCCCTCCCTGCCTGGATGTCTCTGGACCCTCCCGCAAGCCGAGGGACTAGCCCTGACACTGCTCCAGCTGCACCTGGCATCTGTGCTCAGACCGAGGGTAGCCGCTCTGCAGCATGCACTTCACTGAGAAAGCACATTGTACAGAGGCAGATGGTAAGCTATCCTGTCCTCCGTTGGTTAACACCAAGATGTTGAAGGCCCAGGCAGCCCCATCCTGCACTGTGCAGTCTCACCTGATCACCCGTGTTCATCCATCTCCCTGCCATGGTGGTGCCATCTAGTAACGACTTAACTTGGGTTCGTTCTACGCTAGCTCCTATATAGCACAGGACAGGCAGAGCCAGGGCACGGCGAATCCCACCAGCTCCGTCTTGGAGCATGGTCAGGACCCATCACTTTCCACGTGTCCACTGCTGTCACCTAGGCCACGCCACTTCTCCCCGGACCAGCCCACTCCTTCCATCCCTGCCCTTCTCCCTCCCCCTTTCTCAAAGCCTTCAAGGGTTTCCCATCTCTTTCAGGGTAAAAGTCCATGCCTACGAACAATGAAGGCACTTCCCAGATGGCGCTAGTGTTAAAGAACCCACTTGCCAATGCAGGAGACATAAGAGATGTGGGTTCAGTCCTTGGGTCCAGAAGACCCCCTGGAGAAGGGCATGGCAGCCCACTCGAGTATTCTTGCCTGGAGAATCCCAAGGACAGAGAAGCCTGGTGGGCTACAGTCCACAGGGTCGCAAAGAGTCGGACACGACTGAAGCAACTTAGCACGCACACGTGAACAGTGAAAATAAACCCAACGTTGAGGCCTTTCCACTGGCCCCCTGAGCCCCCTGGGTCTGCATGGCTACCTGCCTAGCCTCACCTCCCATCTCCTCCTGGCTAATGCCAACTCTAACTGCGCTGCCCTCCTTCCTTACCCAGGTTTTCTTTTTCCTCTTAGCACTGATCACCAACCGTTCACGTAATTTTTCATGTTTTTTTTTCCCTCTTTGGTCTGACTTTTTGCTTTTCTCACTAGAACATAAGCTCCATCCGCGAGAGGTTTAACTTCTACAATGTGGTACCCTAGGGCAAAGTGCTCACCACAGAGCAGGGGCTCCATAAATACACAAATATCTGTAGCATGCATGGGGCAGGTCCCCTGCCGATGGGGGAGAGATGGCAGCACTGGCATGACACTACGTATTCAGCCGCACTTGGATACCTTCACGCAAAGAAGCGTCTGGCTCTGAAGCCCCCTCAGGACAAAACAATGAAAACAGATCCACCCCTGGAGCCAGCAGTCTCAAACTGCTCATATTCAATCCTAAAGCAGCAACAAACTCAGATTTCAGCCAAACTAACCAACTCTGCACAGGGAAAAACAAACGACTGCTTCAAGGTTTAGAACACACGTGCTCGTGGCTCTTCCTCACCCACCACGACCATACGGCAGGCCCAGAAAGAGCAAGGGGAGCTCCGGTTTTGGTGGCAGGTTAGATTTCAAATCCTAGAGTTGCCTGTACAAGTAGTCTGATCTGGATGAGGTACCGAGCTCTCCAGGCCTCAGTTTCCTCATCTGTTAAATGGACATGTTGTTGTTACCACTGTTCAGTTGATCAGTCGTGTCTGAGTCTTTGCAACCCCATGGACTGTGGCATGCCAGGCTCTTCTGTCCTCCACTGTCTACTGGAGTTTGCTCAAACTCATGTCCATTGAGTCAGTAACACTATCTAACCATCTCATCCTCTGTTACTCCCTTCTCCTTTTGCCTTCCGTCTTTCCCAGCATCAGGGTCTTTCCCAGTGAGTCAGTTCTTTGCAGGTGGCCAAAGTATTGGAGCTTCAGCTTCAGCATCAGTCCTTCCAGTGAATATTCAGGGTTGATTTCCTTTAGAATGGACTGGTTAGATCTCCTTGCAGTCCAAGGGACTCTCAAGAGTCTTCTCCAACATCATAGTTCAAAAGCATCAATTCTTCAGCACTCAGCTTTCTTTATAGTCCAACTCTCACATCCATACATGACCACTGGAAAAAAATTCAACAATCCTACCTATAAAGTACATTTTTATACTGTACTAGTGCCATCATCCTGAGAAGGCTGTGGCACCCCACTCCAGCACTCTTGCCTGGAAAATCCCATGGACAGAGGAGCCTGGTGGGCTGCAGTCCATGGGGTCGTGAAGAGTTGGGCACGACTGAGTGACTTCCCTTTCACTTTTCACTTTCCTGCATTGGACAAGGAAATGGCAACCCACTCCAGTGTTCTTGCCTGGAGAATCCCAGGGACGGGGAGCCTGGTGGGCTGCCGTCTATGGGGTCGCACAGAGTCAGACACGACTGAAGCGACTCAGCAGCAGCACCAGCAGTGCCATCATCATAAATTTGAAAACTTGTTCCTTCTGGAGAAAAAGACAATTGGCCTCAGAAGCTATGAAAACGCGAATTATTAAGGAACAGACATTTTAGGTAAGAAATTTAGAGAACAAATAATGAGGAGACAGCTCAAACAACATCTAAACAGCTTCGAAAAGAAGCAGAACATGAGTATGGATGACAGTAAGACAAGAAAGCTTTGCTAAAGATGTGAGTCGAAAGTCCGAGATCTGAGGTTCTTGCTGCCCAAAAGCACTGTCCCTGCTCCTCCAAGAAGGAAGATGCTGCTCTCTTAATACCACTCTCCACCCCACCATCCCCACCCCATTGACCCCACCCATGCCTCAGACCTTTGCCAAAACACCCCTTCTTCAAAGAAGCCTCCCAACACTAGGTCAGGTCATTCATTCATTGCCTCACTCGTTCAACAAATAATTACTGAGCACCTACTATCGGTCAGAGTCTCCTTATTACTCTCTGCTTTCAACTTTACAATTAAATAATTTCATGCACAACCCTCCAATTTACTTGCTCTCCCTTTCACTAGACTCTCAGCTTCCAAATTTCATCTCCAGCACATGGCACAGTGCCTGGAACAGAGTAGGCATTCTATAAGCATCCATCACATGAATGTATAAGTGAGTCAAAGCATTCAAAAACTCCCCTTCCTATGCCCAAACCAAAATGCATCCTGCTGTCTGCCTTACACAGCTACAACTGATAATGTAATCAATGGGAATTTTCTTTATTTTTAACTTGAGGATAATTATTGCTTTACAATATCGTGTTGGCCTCTGCCATACCACAACATAAATCAGCCACAAGTGTACATATGTCCCCTCCCTCTTGAGCCTCCTCCCTACCACCCCTGCCCCCACCCCATCCCACCCTTCTAGGTTGTCACAGAGCACTGGGTTGAGCTCCTTGTGTTATACAGCAACTTCCCATTNTGTTTGTTTTTATGGCATTGAGCTACATGAGCCGCTTACATATTTTGGAGATTATCCTTTGTTAGTTGTTTCATTTGCAATTATTTTCTCCCATTCTGAGGGCTGTTTTTTCATCGGGTTTATAGTTTCCTTTGCTGTGCAAAAGCTTTTCAGTTTAATTAAATCCCACTTATTTATTTTTGTTTTTATTTCCATTACTCTAGGAGGTGGGTTGAAGAGGATATTGCTGTGATTTATGTCAAAGACTGTTTTTGTCTGTTTTCCTCTTACGAGTTTTATGGTTTATAGCCTTACATTTAGGTCTTTAATTCATTTTGACTTTGTCTTTGTATATGGTGTTAGGAAGTGTTTTAATTTCATTCTTTTACATATAGCTGTCTGGTTTTCTCAGCACCACTTACTGAAGAGGTGGTCTTTTCTCCATTGCATATTTTTTGCCTCCTTTGTCAAAAATAAGGTGCCCATAGATGCATGAGTTTATCTCTGAACTTTCATTCCTGCTCCGCTGATCTATACTTCTGGCTTTGTGCCAGTACCATACTGTCTTGATTACTGTAACTTTGTAGTATAGTCTGAAGTAAGGAAAGTTGATTCCTCTAGATCCACTTTTCTTTCTCAAGATTCCTTTGGCTATTTGGGGTCTTTTATGTTTCCATACAGATTGTGAAATTGTTTTTAATTATATTGTTTTATAATTCTATAAAAATGCCATTGGCAATTTGATGGGGATTACATTGAAACTGTAGATTGCTTTGGGTAGTATAGTCATTTTCACAATACTGATTCTGCCAATCCAAGAACATGATGCATCTCTCCATCTGTTTGTGTTGTCTTTAATTTCCTTCATTAGTGTCTTATAGTTTTCTGTATACAGGTCTTTTGCCTCCTTGGGTTTATACCTAGGTATTTTATTCTTTTTTTGCAATGGTGAATGGGATTGTTTCCTTAATTTCTCTCTCAGATTTTTCATTGGTAGTGTATAGGGATGCCAGGGATTTCTGTGAATTAATTTTGTATCCTGAAATTTTACTACATTCATTGATTAACTCTAGTAATTTTCTGGTGGCATCTTTAGGATTTTCTATGTATAGTATCAAGTCATCTGCAAACAGTGAGAATTTTACTGTTTCTTTCCCCATATGGATTCATTTTATTTCTTTTTCTTCTCTTTTGTGGCTAGGACTTCCAAACTATGTTGAATAGTAGTGGTGAGAGTGGGCACCCTTGTCTTATTCCTGAACTGAGAGGAAATGCTTTCAGTTTTTCATCATTGAGAATATTTGCTGTGGATTTGTCATATATTACCTTTATTATGTTGAGGTAGGCTCCATCTATGACCATTTTCTGGAGAGTTTTTATCATAAATGGGTGTTGAAGTTTGGCAAAAGCTTTTTCTGCATCTACTGAGATTATCATTTGATTTTTATCTTTTAATTTGTTTATATGGTATATCTTTTAATTTGTTTATATGGTATATATCGATTTGTGCATATGGAAGAACCTTTGCATCCTGAGGATAAACTCCACTTGATCATGGTGTGTGATCCTTTTAATGTGCTGTTGGATTCTGTTTACTAGTATTTTGTTGAGGATTTTTGTGTCTATATTCATCAGTGATATTGGCCTGTAATTTTCTTTTTTGTGATATCTTTGTCTGATTTTGCTATCAGATAATAGTGGCCTGATAGAATGAGTTTGGGAGTGTTCCTCCCTCTGCAATTTTTTAGAAGAGTTTGAGGATAGGTGTTCTTCTCTAAACATTTGATAGAATTCATCTGTGAAGCCATCTGGCCCTGGGCTTTCATTTGTTGGAATACTTTTGATCATGGTTTCAATTTTGCTGTTTGTTCATCATTTGTTTCTTCTTGGTTCAGTTTTGGAAGGTTGCACTTTTCTAAAAACTTGTCCATTGCTTCCAGGTTGTCCATTTTATTGGTATAGAGTTGCTCATAGTAGTCTCTTATGATCCTTTGTATTTCTGTGTTATCTGTTGTAATTTCTTCATTTTCACTTATGATTTTATTGATTTGAGTCTTCTACCATTTTTTCTTGATGATTCTGGCTAGTGGTCTGTCAATTTTGTTTATCTTCTCAAAGAATCAGCTTTTAGTTTTATTGATCTTTTCTATTGTTTCCTGCATTTCTTTTTCATTTATTTCTGCTCTTATCTTTACAATTTCTTTCTTTCTACTAACTTTGGGGGGTTTTTTGTTATTTTTCTAGTTGCTGTAGGTGTAATGTTAGGTTATTTGGTGTTTTTCTTCATTTCTTGAGGTAGGTTTGTATTGCTATAAACCTCCCCCTTAGAACTGCTTTTGCAGGAGTTTTAAATCTACTAAAGGAGGTTAGGAGATCCAACCAGTCCATTCTGAAGGAGATCGGCCCTGGGATTTCTTTGGAAGGAATGATGATGAAGCAGAAACTCCAGGACTCTGGCCACCTCATGCGAAGAGTTGACTCATTGGAAAAGACTCTGATGCTGGGAGGGAATGGGGGCAGGAGGAGAAGGGGACGACCGAGGATGAGATGGCTGGATGGCATCACTGACTCAATGGACATGAGTCTGAATGAACTCTGGGAGTTGGTGATGGACAGGGAGGCCTGATGTGCTGCAATCCATGGGAACGCAGAGAGTCGGACACAACTGAGCGACTGAACCGAACTGAACTGAAAGGAGGTTAATTTATGCATAAACTTAGGAATAAAGGAAAACAATAGGATCTATAGCAACTAGCAGAAGGCTATTTTCCCTGAAAGGCAGCCCCATGGGAAAGACTAGAGAATAGGACTGTAGGTGTTCTCCCAGGATTGGCAGAGGTAGTGTAGAGTAGTGGTTAAGGGGAAGGTGGAAAGAGCCAGACGGCTTGGGATAGGGTCTTGACCCCACCACTGACTAGCTGTATGACTCCTGGCAAGCTATGAAATCTGTCTTCCAGTGTCCAAACTGGAAATTGGAAATAATAAGAATACTCTCATCAGATAACTGAATTAATAATGAAATGAGTTTGAACATATGAACTGCTTAGAACAGTGCCTTGCACATGCTAAGTACACACAATCTTAGTTATTTTTATGCTTTTGAAGAATGAGCAGAAAGGTAGGTTAAAACCAACGAGTTTGATGTGCTTTCATTAAGTCCGCAAACCACTCAGAACAAATCTCCAACATACCCTATTACTAAAATTAAGTAAGTCAAGGCCAAGTGATGGTTTATTTACTCCAACTTTTCAGCCTCAGTTGCAGTCATAGTCAAGCTATCATAATAAAATACCACAGACTGAGTGGCTTAAACAACAGGTGTTTATTTTCTCACAGTTCTGGAAGCTGGAAGTCCAAGATCAAGGTGCAAGCAGGTGTGATTTGTTCTGAAGCCTCTCTCCTCAGCTTGCAGGCAGCCGCCTTCTTGCTGTGTCCTCGTGCGGCCTTTCCTTTGAGCTCTGCAGCCCTTCTGTCCCTTCCTCTTAAGAACACCAATCCTATTGGATTAGTCCCTGCCCCCTCACAACCTAATTTGATCTTAATTACCTCTTTCAAGGCCCTATATCCAAATACAGTCACCCAGAGGTTAAGGCTTCAGCACATGAATTTGGGAGGAGGCCATAATCTAATCCATAACAGTTGAAATGGTAAGAATGCCATGGGTGTGTTTGTGTGTGCTTAGTCACTCAGTCCCACTCTGTGAGACTCTTTGGATTGTGGCCCACCAGGTTCCTCTGTTCGTGGGATTTTTCAGGCAAGAATACTGGAGCAGGTCACCATTTCCTCCTCTAGGGGATCTCCCCAACCCAGGGATTGAAACCATGCCACCTGTGGGCAGATTCTTTACTCACTGAGCCATCGGGAAGCCCTAAGAATGCTATGCCCACCTAAAATAAGAGCTGAGCCAAACAACCCCTCAAGGTGTTTTTAGACCTAGAGTCTAAGATTTTATTTTGCATATCCCAAAGTGCCCAGCACAATGACAAGCATATGTTTAAAGTACAGAAAATGCTCACTGTATTAATTTATAATGAACACTATTTAAGGCTGCAAAAACTGTGTACCTTCCAAAGTCTATACATCTCATTGTTCACCGTATATGTGTATAGATACACACACACACTCCCAGGAGAACAAAATGCAGTAGTGAAGAAGAGCTGCTTGATGAAACTGAAGCTAACTCTGCACAATTCTCTCTGAGATCTTCAGACGTTAAGTGGACGATAGGAAAGTGAATGCAGGACCCCTGGATAATGAACCCAATGGTGAACACAATCCCACAGAGGACAGCATCAATCTCACCTGCTGAAATAACCAGCTTTCAGTGGAATGACTTCACTACTTCTATGGAATACTGTTCTGAAATCTGTGCATTATCCGACAACTCAAGCAATAAAATAATAGCCTTATCAATGATTTCAGAACACCTTCAATGAGTTGACAGAAAATATTGCGAACAGACAGNNAGGGGGTTCAGGATGGGGAACACATGTACACCCGTGGCGGATTCATGTCAATGTATGGCAAAACCAATACAATATTGTAAAGTAATTAGCCTCCAATTAAAACAAATAAATTTATATTAAAAAGAAAAAAAAAGAAAAGAAAACCACTCCCAATTTTGGAGGGATTTTTCCAGAAGTCAAAGACAGCAACAGGCAGCATGTGAAAGGAAAGACTGTTCATTGGTCAAAATGCACCCTCAGTTGTTAATATACAAGCATACCACTTAGCACTGCCCCAGTGAACATTAATTGACTATATAATTCATTATACATTGAATGTCAAAAGTTGCTTCCTGTACGTATTAATATATTTGAACATATTTGAAAATAAGGTGTGGTAAAAGAGGAGGCTTGTTCTGGAACCAGGCTTCCTGGATACAAATTCCAACTCTGCAACACTCCAGCTGTGTGACATTTGGCCAATTCTTCAGCCTCTCTGGGCAGCCCTTTTCCCCCTGTAAAATGGAGACAAGAACAATGCCCATCTCAAAGTGAACTCTCAGTAAACATTAGCTATTTGGGGGGGCTGTGCTAGGTCTTTGATGCTGTGACTGAGCTTTCTCTAATTGCAGTGAGCAGGAGCTACTCTCGAGTTGCTATACTGGAGCTTTCCCTGTGGTAAAGCTTGGGCTCTGGGGCAAGTGGGCTTCAGTAGTTGTGGCCCACAGGCTCAGCAGCTGTGGTTCCCAGGCTCGAGAGCACAGGCTCAGTATTTGTGGCACATGGGCTTAGTTATTCCTAGGCATGTGGGATCTTCCCAGACCAGGGCTCAAACCCATGTCTCCTGCATTGGCAGGTGGATTCTTTACCATTGAGCCATCAGGGAAGTCCATAAACGTTAGCTTTTATTTTTAAAAAGCCTTAGGATTAAAATGGGTGAGTGAAAGACGTGGGGTGTCGACCAGTTTATGATAATTCCTTTTCTTCTCAAGTTAGTGCTGAATTAGCTTGTTCTTCACTGATCATGGTGAGCTTGGGTTACATCCAGAGACACAGCCTTTCCTGTCTGTCTGTGGAGGCAACCATATCAGTTGCTTGGCCCACTGTTCTTCTGATCGCTATTCTGCTAGACCTGAATTCCCCTCAAGTCTCACTTTCGAGTCCCCTGAATACCCCTACAAAAGTCAGGCCTCTTAGTTACATTTTACTGTTCTGTCCAAGGTCCCTCAAACAGCCTTCAAGAAGAGGTGACCCCACCATGACAGACGATCCTGACAGCACCCTTGTAGGGCCTGTTAGATAAAAACTATTTAANCTTTCGAGTCCCCTGAATACCCCTACAAAAGTCAGGCCTCTTAGTTACATTTTACTGTTCTGTCCAAGGTCCCTCAAACAGCCTTCAAGAAGAGGTGACCCCACCATGACAGATGATCCTGACAGCACCCTTGTAGGGCCTGTTAGATAAAAACTATTTAATGACACCTGTTAAAGCATAAAAGGCAAACTTTTATTAGAGGGCCATCATGATAGATGTAGGGACCACTGTCATGGGGTTTTGCAGTAGGTGAGAGAGGTGGGGCTCAACTCTGAACACAATAAAGAAAAGGAGAAAGTTATAACCACAGAGCAAGGCATGGGTTAGTGGACAGAGAATTACTACGAGGAAACATCAAGGGTCGGGGGTGTTCTGACTAAGCCAACCCAACAGGTTCCTGCTGAAGACAGGCTGGGGTGATGAGATATCACCGGGGGAAGAAGATGGAGGAAAAGGACCCTGATCAGATATTGAGGGTGATCAGGCATGCAGAATGGAGGATTCTGATTAAATCAACTTAGCAAGACTCTGGCTAAAACTGGACAATGCAGAAGCAAACACAGAGGCTTGAAAGGCAAAAACTAATTGAAAAAGGAGGGCCTGCCTAAAGTTTGGTCACCAAGAGAATCTTTGTCAGACCCTGCCTCCAGAACGGTGTCTTTGTGAATGAAGCCCACATTTTTAAGGAGATATGAGTCTTTGAACGAGCTACTTTTGAGCTGGGAGAGGGAGGACACAGGGGCTGGGAAGGAGGGGGTGTGGAAGGAGGGGGGAAGGGCGTGGCCATGGGAAAAGGGGTGTGGCCNAAAAAGGAGGGCCTGCCTAAAGTTTGGTCACCAAGAGAATCTTTGTCAGACCCTGCCTCCAGAACGGTGTGTTTGTGAATGAGGCCCACATTTTTAAGGAGATATGAGTCTTTGAACGAGCTACTTTTGAGCTGGGAGAAGGAGGACACAGGGGCTGGGAAGGAGGGGGTGTGGAAGGAGGGGGAAAGGGCGTGGCCATGGGAAAGGGGTGTGGTCATGGGGAAAGGGGTGTGGCCCTGGGGGAGAGACAGAACCTAAGTGCTTCTAGCAGCATGGACACAATTCTGCTCTTAACGTGGTTCAACTCCTGTACAGGATAATGCAGTCATTCAGCCTCCCAGCATCCTAAGGCCAGGACGGTTTCATCCTTTGGTTTCATGTTTATTTGTTTCCTTCTTGGTTCACATTGGAATCAAAGGTTTCACTGCATGGACACCAAACTAATTCAGGCTCTTTTAATCCAATTTAAGAAAGAAAAATGTGGTTTCCAGTGAGTCAGTGTCGATGGACACAAAGTCAAGAGGACAGAGAAAAGGCCTCTCCTCCCCAGATGGTCTTTCTCTGCAGTGGAGTGGTGCGGGGGATGGGGTGGGGTGAGTGAGAGGAAGGAGTGAGCTGGAGTCCCACCGCGTAACTGCTGACACCATGTCAGCAAAAAGCATCGCCTTGCCCCTGTCTCAGCTTAGTGCCTTTCCACAGCCCTAGAGGAAAGGCTCAGAACTGTCCCCAGGAGTTCTGACATTCTCCCCGACATCCTAGACCGGGCTCAGAGGAGAACCTTCTGGGATTCAGGGCTAAGCTGTGTCTTCAGGTCAGCCTGCCCACACAATCAAGCACACACACACACACACACACACACACACACACACCTCTGCACACTGAAGATGCCCAGGAGAAGCAACAGAACCACTCTAAGAATTTACAGAGGCACTGGACCACCATCAGCAGCGGCACACAGAGCTGTGTGTATGTCTGACTCTGAAAGTAACTGTCTCCAGGCAGGAAGAGACACAAATGAAGCTGCCTTCCAGCTGGAGCAAATAGAGGCTTTGTTTTCTCACTGGAGTGCTGTAAGAATTGACAGTTTGGGGGAAATAACATAAAATCTAAGAGTCCTGGTTCCCACGCTAGAAGACAAACCAGATCTATTCATTCAACAAGCATTAAATACCCACTGCTTAATTAATACAGCAACCATGCTCTCACTGCAGAGATGCAGGGCCAGGCAATCTTGTGGGGTGGCGTCCTCATCACAGAGACCTCTCAAGACAGGAGCACAGAGCTCCTGTCATTGTGGGTGTTTCCTTGTATCACTGGTGAGGGGATACAAATAAAAACTGGGAAAAATCAAACCTCTGCCGTGATGTCTTCATTTGCATCAGTGAGCTCCTTTTTTAACAAAGTGCTATGTTCAGGGAACACATCCATTTACTGGTTGTTCCTACAGAAAGGCCCTCTCTCCACCAGGAGACTGCTTCAGGCAGAAATCTGTTTGCTTGTTTGATGGGGTTTGTTGTGCATTTTTAGTTCCCTCCTGTCTGTTTCATGACCCCACTGAGGAGGGGTGTCTTCCTAGGAATATGGATTTTGAAACTCCTCCTGATGACCTCTGTGTGGAAGGAAAACATGTATGTCCCTTGTCCCTTACACATCACTTACTCTACCCTGAGCCTGACGTACACAATAGAGTCTAAAATCTAATGAGCACAGTGGTAAAGGCTTCACCCTCACTGAGTCATTTGGCTCTCCCACGAGCTCTATGAAGTAAGTTTTATCCGTCTTACAGACGAGGAAACTGAGGTTCTAAGAACAGTCTTCCCAAGGTCCTGTAAAGCAGTAGGGCCAGAATTCTAATCCAGCTCAAGTTTCTCCAAATCTAGGGTCTTGGCCCTGTACCAGAAAGCTTCCAGGCCATAGTCCTCTCCCCCGTCAACAGAACTTTGGCATCCTGGCAAGGCTGGACCATGTCAGGAGTGTTTCTGGGTTAGTTCTGAATTACAAAGCCCTTCCCTAGAGCAGATTTCTTAGAAGTGCAGGCTTTGTGAGACCCAGGAGGAAAAAAAACAGAACAAGATCAGGAAGCCTACTTTGCATCTGGCAAAACACAGCCACCTGCTTCAGGGCCAACTGCCCTTGCTCAGGGCTTCTTCACCAACAGTTCATGAGGGGCCTTTGTCAACTTCGTCTTTTCTGTCTTGGTGTGCCTGCCTTTAAACATACAATCATGCCTGTCCTATAGGGCTGCCCCGAGGAGTCAGTGTCTTAAGAATCCTTCCACGTCTGACAAGATGCCTAGCACACGCTGGTCGGTAAGTGATGCAATTACTGCTATTATTTCTTGGTGGAGTCCTGGACTTATTTCTAGATCCACCTGAGGGAAGAGGAGAGCAGCCCTCCTCAGTGGGGGAGAGCGTTTTGTCATTAGCACTTTCTAGAATTTCTGGTGCATGGTGAGAGTAAAAAGCAAACAGACTTTTAATGGGTTTTATTATTGCTTTTAAATTCTCTACAGACAATATACCTCCTTCTTGCCTGCACCTGTGGGAGATTCCTCCCATTCCTTCCCTCCCGCTCCAAGTTCCTTCCCCACCAGATGCATGCCCCAGCCTAGATGGCTTCCAGTTTCCCTAAAGAGGGAATAGAGAGATAGTGGCCATATCCCCCAGCCCCCATGGCAGTCCTAACACTTCAGGGATAAAGAGAGCAGAGCCTTCGTGCACATGTGAGCCTGTACACAGAGGGCCTCCCTGAAACGCTATCCAAGGAGAGGGAGACGCACAGGCAAAGCTCAGCTCATCCCTGGGAGAGAAGATGCCCGTTAGGAAGGCTGGTGGTGGCAGGGTGTGGGGAGGGGGCAGAGACTGGGCTTGGGAAAGAATCAATGGTCAATCTTCTAGGGCTGTGTAGCTCGTATTAAGAATTTTCCATCATCTTTCATTCAGCAAGAAACCACAGACATGATCAGGGCCAGGGCAAAGAACAGTCTGGAAGGATCAAGGTAGGGCTTGGGGGACCAGTTAGGAAGATCCAGCCAAATCCAAGCCTGGACAAAGGGGTGGAAGTCAGAATAGACAAGTGGATGGATCCAAACCCATGGCCTTAAGAAGAGGAATGGAGAGGATGTGGTGATGGGTGTGATAAGCAGTGAAGACGAGAGGAGGAAGTCTGGGTTCTGCCTCAAGCAGCTGGAGGTGCACCTTCCTGAAAGGGGGACGTCAAAGAAGAGAGACTCAAAGGCTGAGGGTGGGGCTGACAGGGTGGGGGAGTGGGTGTGAGCAGATATTGAGCCTTGCTGTGCACATGTGGGGTCATCCAAACGGAGATGTCGAGAAGACAGTTGCATAGACACTCAGGTGTTCCAAGAGTGGTCCAGCTGGAATGTTTGGACATTGAACCTAGCGGGGAGTCCACAGGAAGAAGAGGTCCTGGGCTGCTTTGGCCCTTAATGGCCAAGCAGAGGGGGTGTGAGCCATGGCAAAAGAGACCAGGCAGAGTAAGCCAGGAAAATGGGACAGCAACCAGGAGGGGATGGTGGCTCAAGTGAAGGGCGGAAAAGAAGATGCAGGCTTTTAATGGAACTTAATAAAACGCTGCTCAGAAAGCAAGAAAGATGAAGTCTGACCTCCACCGGTCGCGATGGGCACGCAGGTCAGAGGTCTTCTTACGAGGAGCGGGTGTGATTCATACGAAGGCTGAAGAGGGAGTGGGAGGGAAGACAGGCACTCAGGCCTCAGGCCGCTGCCCCAACACTACCCTCCTTCAGCGCCACTCGGCATCTCTCCCTCCCAGCCTTGACCTTAATGTGTGGTTATCCCGCTCATTGATTTGTTTGCTTGCTGCTTTCTTCCCTCCCAGAAGGTTAAGTTCTGTCAGGATAAGGGCTTACTTTTCTGCACGTTTGTATCCCCCAACACCTAGCAGAATGCTTGGCGCCAAACAGGGACTCAAGAAATACCTGTTGAATATTGAATGACTGAAAGAGAAACAGACAGTAGTGATAGTTTGGTAAATAAAAAGTGAGAGGGGGATCTGGAAGAGGGGTGGGCTGCACGCAGAAACTACTGCTGGAATGTGCCTTCGGTGAGAAGGAGAGAGAGGGATGGGTGCCCCTGAGACGCTGCGGTACCAGGGCTAGGAAGACAGTGCCTTCCATTCACCCTCACCAACATCAGAGGTAAAACAGAGACTGAGAGGTATCTTTTGGGTCTAAATGACATCCAACCCATAGCCCTGGCCTGAGGACATGTTCCCCAGAGTAGGACAAGGATTCCTGGGCAGGTGATTCATTAAAGAAATGCTCCCAAGGGACTCAGGAAAAGAGTCGGGGGGAGAAGCCAAGCCACTCTAACCTCAGGTGAAGTCCCAGCCTCAGCCTGACCCCAGGAGACTCCTGGAGTACGAACTTGGCCTCCTCCTGAATCTGCTCCCTCCTTCCCAAGGAGAGGCTGCTGAGTTTCTCATTCCCACACCAGTTAATACTGGCTACCGAGGTACCAAGATCTCAAGAGGTCAATTCTTTAAAGGGGCAGCAAAGGCCATAGAAGCTGTGGGGTGGAAGCACAAAGCTGGTCAAAGTGATCCCAGGGTGTCCAGGCAGAGCATCAACAATGTCTATTAAATCTGTCCCGATCACCCCAGAAGAGCCACCCAACAACCAACCTCATTCCAGGAGGCTGGTGGATTCTTTACCACTGGGCCACCAAGAAGCCCTTATCAAGGCTGCTGGAGCACACAAAAGTGTTCCTCTTGGAAAATGATAAGGACATGAATTAGTCCTGCTACTCATACTGAATATGATGTATAATTCTCAAGAAAGTATGTAGAGTGTTCAGAAATACTTAAAAGTCGAAAAGGAGGAAACTGTAGAACCTGTATTACAATCCTGGGACATATTTACTATTATCATAGAATGTGATGTTGTAGCATCCTCAGAAATAAAATCAATTGAAATAAAATCAACCAACTAATAT
>SJYA01000455.1:1553286-1618993 GCA_006410615.1 Neotragus moschatus
GGATTCTTTACCACTGGGCCACCAAGAAGCCCTTATCAAGGCTGCTAGAGCACACAAAAGTGTTCCTCTTGGAAAATGATAAGGACATGAATTAGTCCTGCTACTCATACTGAATATGATGTATAATTCTCAAGAAAGTATGTAGAGTGTTCAGAAATACTTAAAAGTCGAAAAGGAGGAAACTGTAGAACCTGTATTACAATCCTGGGACATATTTACTATTATCATAGAATGTGATGTTGTAGCATCCTCAGAAATAAAATCAATTGAAATAAAATCAACCAACTAATATTTACTGAACACCTGCTGCACATCCAGCTCTGTGCCAGAAAAGGTGATGTGGAAAAATGACTTCTGTGCTAGAAGTTCATCATCAGGCCAGGGAGCAGGTGATATTCCTGAAATAAAGAACAAGGCAAAATAGGACCTGTGGGAGGCAGTGTAGTTTGACGGTTAAAAGTGGGGCCTCAGAGTCCGACTGCTTGGGAATACTTGAATTTCTGCCTCAGTTTTCCAATCTGCAGAATGGAGCAATAATAGTACTTCCTTCACAAGATTCTATTGAGAATAGAATGAAGTTATTTGTGTAAAGCCCTTAGAGCAATGCCTTATGCATACAGTAAGCACTCAGTCCTTGTGAGTTTCACTGCTGCAGGCATTATCAGAGGTGAGGAAGGGAAAAGTCACCCAATTTGTCTTCTACCTGGCTCTGTTCAAGAAGGACCCAGACATTTATGCCTGGCTAGGGGCCATACCAGACAAGAAATCAAGAAATGAAGGAGGCTCAAGAGGAAGGGGATACATGTATACTTGTGGCTGATTCACATGGTTGCACTGAAGAAACCAACACAATTGTAAAACAATTATCCTCCAATTAAAAGCACATTTAAAAATAAGAAATCCATTTCTTGGGGAGGAAGATGGGAGGGAGGTTCAAAATGGAGGGGATATATGTATCCTTGTGGCTGATTCATGTTGAGATTTGACAGAAAGCAACAAAATTCTGTAAAGCAATTACCCTTCAATTAAAAAATAATTTTAAAAAAGAAAAAGAAACATCCATCTCTGTTTTCCTGGACACAAGTGCAAACTAAGCAAGGATCAAGAGTTGGGACATGGCATGCACCTCCCCTGGGCTGGCCTGGGGTGGAGGCCGGTGGCTTTCCATCCTGGGAGCCTATCAGACATGAAGCACATACACGCTCAGACTCTAGAGAGCACTGAGTCAGTAAGGAAGCGCTGGGAAAGTCAGCAGCATCTTTGTATCCTTACCAGTGCTTTCCTGCCCAGCACCTCGGAGCCAGTGCTGACAGGTTCCTGATCAGCAACAGAATGGGTCGTTCAGGCCCAAGCGATGGAATCACACACGTGTTCCATCCTGCACCTCCCATCCAGCTGTGTGACCTTGGGCCAGTGACTTTGACCTCTGGAGGCTCAAGTCCCTAGTCTGTAAAACAGTTCCCATACTTGGCTACACTTTAAAATCACTGCAGGCATGTTTAAAAGTCCAAATGCCCGGGACTTACCCTAGACCAATAAAGTCAGAATTCCCAAGATGGGAAACACTGCTGAAGGGCAAATGGCCATCATCTACTCATCAGAATGAATTAACTGAGATTAATCATGGAAATGTTTAATACCATGTTTTACACAGTGTCCGAGCAAAGGTGGTTAACACATCGAGTTCTCTGCACCACTCAGAGTTCTCTGCACAGACCCACAGAGGATCATACTCTGGGAGCTTCAGTCTTTCCACAGGAAATTTTTGTTCAGATGCCGCACTTTGGCAAGTATCAAGGATCAAACCTACATTTTGATATCTCTAGTTCTTTGATCATCCTGGCCCTGAATCATCTTACTCTTCAAGAGAGAAAAAGGTCAGACCCAGAGAGTTTCTCTGAATGTATGGCTGTGAAGCTAAGTCCTCATTTCCAATTATGCATTCAATGGCCCCTTGTCCCTCATCCTAATAAGAGAGTCACCATCCAAAGGAAGCCTGAGTCCTTGGCTTACAGGGGTGACAGGGCCCAGGGATGGGCATCCACAGCCCTGGCTGCCCTGGAGGCTGCCTGTACAGTTACATCCTTCATAGAGTTGTAGGAAAAACAGTTCTGAACCTGTGGCTCCCCTGCCTATCATTCATTGACTCAGGGCTTCAAACCTTGTAATACATGAAGATGTGTGCAAACCTGGGTGTGAGGATTTCAGAGTGTAGCAGGGCCTTTCCCTTCCAGGCCTTGTTTCCTACCTTGCTGGTGTGTCCAGAAAAGGAACCAGGACAAAGCACACAAGTGGGATCCCTTGCAACTTATAGTTATACAGTTATGTTTTTTCTGTAATAAACATTTGGGAGAAATGAACAGAGCTCCAATTCAAGGAGTAAAAAGGGGGTAGCCAGCATCCTAGCTGGAAGAAGAACTGGTGGGTGACAAGGGAAAACAGTGCTGCCCAACAGTGGAGAGACAGTGTTTATGGTTCAACGGGAGCTAGGGTGCCAGGGTGCCAGGCAACAGACCTGGATGGAGACTGTTCCAATCTCATCATGAGTTGAAAAAAAAAAAAAAAGAGAGAGAGAGAGAGAGATCTGATCATGTGTGTACCAGATTCTGAGATACCTTTTTGTCAAGCCATTCAACAACACAGTATTTATTTATTATTTTTATTTGATTTGATTTAGCTGCATGGCTTGTGGGATCATAGTTCCCCAACCAAGGATCAAACCTCAGCCCTCAGTGATGAAAGCATGGAGTTCAAACCACTGTACCACTGGGGAATTTTGAACACTGTATTTACTATAGGCTCAGCATATCCATCTATCTATCAACTGATCAATATTTCACAGCCCCATTCAATAAGCACTCTGATTGTCTCACTTTGCAGATGAGGAAACAGAGGCACGTAGAGGTTAAGTAATGTGTTCGAGAACATACGGCTAACCTGTGACAGAGCAAAATATAAGCCCCGGACTACGCACCAGGCAGCCTGGCTCCAAGGCCTGTGCTCTCAGCTCCTATTCCACCCTGTCTCTATGCGAGTAAGGGCATCAACAGACAATCAGAACAACATGTCTCCAGGGTATACTAAGGATGAGCATAGGTGATGGTGTCCAAGATCCCACTATTTAATGCTCGCTCTTAAGAAAGAAAACGGAAGGAGCCACCTGGTGACAGCCTGGCAGTCACAAAGGCAGATAAAATGACCCTTCCAATTGCTGGAGAGATAAGGAAGAAAAGAAACTCGATTCACTCAAGAGAAATGAAAATACACGTACACAAAAAGATCTTATGTGATTGTTTGCCGCAGTTCTTTTTACAGTAGCCAAAAATTTGGCAGCAACCTGAGTTTCTATCGAGAGATGAATGGATCAACAATTTGCAGTGCCTCCACACAACAGAACATGACTTGGCCACATAGTAGAGGGAGAGCTGATGCTCCCATCAGGAGTGGATCTCAAAGCCTTGGGCTGAGGGAACAAAATCAAAATCAAAAAAGGGGGGGACCTTTATTTTATGATTCCATACAGGGAACAAAATCAAGAGCAAAAAAAAAAAAAAGGCTTTCTTTTATGATCCCATCCATATGGAGTTCTGTGTGTGTTAATCACTCAGTCGTGTCCAGTTTGTTGCGACCCCATGGACTGTAGCCACCGGGCTCCTCTGTCCATGGAATTTTCCAGGCAAGAATACTGGAGCAGGTTGCCATTCCCACCTCCAGATATGGAGTCCTAGGAAAGGCCAATTCCAATTTCAGGAAACGGATCAGTGCTTGCCAATGGAAGAGAGTAGGAGGGAAGAAATGAACGAAAGGGTCCAAGAGAACTTTGGGGAGATGATGAAAATGCTCTATATGTTAATCGTGATGTGGCTACATGGTGGTAAGACATTTTTCAAAACTCATTGAATCGGACGTGTAAGAGAGCGAACTTTATTGTTTGTATATTATGCTCAATTTAAAAAAGAGAGCTGATGTGATACAGCCCCTCTGAGGTGCTAGGAGTGAGTGTGTATGCGCTGCTTCCTCCGCTTCTTTCTTCTTTTCCCTCTTTCCCACTTTCCTTTCGCTCTTCCCTCCTCCCTCCCCCGTCTCCCTTCCTTCTTTCCTCCGTCCCTTCCCCCTCCCCCTCTCCTTCCCTCCTTCTCTCCTTCCCTCCTTCCTTCCACTCTTCCTCCTTTCCTTCCTTTCTCTCTCTCCTGAAAGCCTGCTCTCTAGAGCCCTTTCCAAGCCAAGCCCCGTGGCAGGCTGCTGAGTTCTGAGCATTCCCAGCGCTGCCATTGCAAATTAGTGGAAGCGATCAGACACCCAGGCAGACTGATTCGCAGCTGACCTCAGAGGGGCAGATGTTCAGCAAAACTGGCCAGTGACCCACAGAGAAGGCTGGCAAGCCCGCGAGGCTCTCCCTGGGCTCCTCTGTGACTTTGGCCTCCCAGGTAGAAACTATGCATATATTAGATGAAAAAGAGGAAACACCTTTCCAAGATTCACTTGGCCTGGGGAGGGAGGGAGATCATTTGTCTCTGTCCAAGAAAAAATGTTCACTCACCCTTGAATTGTTCTCTCCAGAACATCCAGGACTGAGGGGCAGGGCTGAGGGGCTACAGCATGGGAGAAAGGGCAGTGGAGAGGGTCATACTGCTCTGAAGTGGCAACAAGTTGAGCTCTTAGTATCCAAAACCCTGAAAAGAAGGGAGGTAGAGGAGGAAACCTGCCCCCCCCCATCTCACCTGGCTACCTAAGTAAGACAGCACCACATCAGGGTACCCTGTCCCCAGGCTGGATGAGAAAGGACCAGTGACATCAACAGGGCAGGGAGGCAGTGGGCATGGGACCAGAACACGAGACTGGCACGGGTCCCTCCCCTGGGCCCGCAGGAGGCTCGAGGCAGCCGGAATGTCCATCTGCTGTGCCCCGCCACCAGCAGCCTCACAGGAAGGGAAAGGGACAATGACGACCTGAAGGCCCCTTGCTCAGAAGTCACACCAGGAAGTGAGAAGCAGGGCCCACCAGCCTAGGGTAAATCACATCGCAGGTATCCGTCAGGACTCTCCGGGACAAACCCCTCACAGCAACAGAGAGCTATGAAAGCCTTTGGCCAAAAGGCCTGAACGTTGAGTTCAGCGAAGCACAACCAGCCACACGGGCAGTGGGAGGGGCAGGGGATGCCAGCTGCCATCTGAGCCTTTTGCTGGAAATGGAGCGAGCCAGTCTTAGAGAACAAGATGACAGCACTTTTATTTTTCCCCAAAGAGAGTTGGTCTCCAGGTGGTGAAACCTATCATTCAATAACAAGCTAAGAATAGAGAGATAAGGGTGGCATGAAGGTAGAACTCCAGCCCAAGACAAGGGGAAAACACACACACACAGGCATCCAGAGAAGAGGTGAGCGATTCTAGGCACCTAGTTCTTAGTAAATGAAAGAAGGCAGAGGCAGTCTCTGACCCTAATTCACTCTGTTCTAGGTTTGGAACAGAACTGGATCGCAGGGAACTGTTCTATCAAAACAGGACTGTCAAGGCGTGGAACTGGAAAGCAACCAAAAACCCATCAGCTCCCCCAGGTTACCAAGAAAGAAGAACAAACTCCCTAGTAGCTGATGTGCTTCTGCATGTTCAAGGCTAAACTGTCTGTCATCTCTTCAATATCACTCATTTCTACTTTGTCAGGCTCTTACTGGCAGGTTTAGAATATTCACACTCAGTCCACAAGCACCAACTCATCTTCTATCTTAGAAACAAAGAAACCTGGAGAAACCTGTCTAAGCTATACTTCTAAGAGCACACCATCCTATGGAATGAATCATGGAATAAACTGAATAAATCACTGTAATAAAGTGTTAGTGGCTCAGTCATGTCTGACTCTTTGTGAACCCATGGACGGTAGCCCACCAGCCTCTTCTGTCCACAGGATTCTCCAGGCAAGAATACTGGAAAGGGTTGCCATTCTCTCCTTCAGGGGATTGACGTGTAAATATATACATCCTGTAAAAAGACTCAGCATTGCCTTTCATAACTAACAAGAGTTAAGGTTTACTGTGGTAGTTGCGAAAACTCTGTAGACTTTTATTTTCACTGCTATGGTGGGTCAAGCATACAGGCAACTCTACTGAAAACAAGAAAACTGGATACTAGAGAGAAAACATCTTTTTAAAGGACTCACAAGCTGAGAAACTGATAAGAAATTTCTTATCAAGGTGAGATTCACATAACATGATGGAAATTAATTTTCAGTTATTCTGGAAGCTTTGAAGATGTCCGTAATTGAGACTAGTAATTCTGCTCCTGCGTCTCTTCCCTAAGTCAGCTTCTATTTATGCTCACTGGGAGAAGTTCACAGCAGTACCATTTACAGCAGCAAAAAACTGGAAATAACAAGTCATGTTCACTGGCAACAGAATAGCTACATACACCACACAATATTCATTCCATGGAATTACAGTTCAGCAAGATGAACAAACGAGCTATACTCTACAATATGGACAAATCTAGCAGTGAACTTACTTTGCCAGCAAAGGTCCATCTAGTCAAGGCTATGGTTTTTCCAGTGGTCATGTATGGATGTGAGAGTTGGACTGTGAAGAAAGCTGAGCACCGAAGAATTGATGCTTTTGAACTGTGGTGTTGGAGAAGACTCTTGAGAATCCCTTGGACTGCAAGGAGATCCAACCAGTCCATTCTGAAGGAGATCAGTCCTGGGTATTCTTTGAAAGGATTTGAAACTCCAATACTTTGGCCACCTCATGTGAAGAGTTGACTCACTGGAAAAGACCCTGATGCTGGGAGGGATTGGGGGCAGGAGGAGAAGGGGATGACAGAGGATGAGATGGTTGGATGGCATCACGGACTCGATGGACGTGAGTCTGAGTGAACTCCGGGAGATGGTGATGGACAGAGAGGCCTGGCGTGCTGCGATTCATGGGGTCGCAAAGAGTCGGACACAACTGAGCGACTGAACAGAAGTGGCACAGGGATTGATAGTCAGAAGGGACTCCAACCATAATATCAGAGATGACCAACACCCACTACTGTGCCAAGTGTAATCCCTTTAGGAAGGTGAAGGGACTTGAAGTCTCATGGGAGTACACAGGTAAGCAGCAATTCACCACCAACTAACATGGAAATATTTCAGTATTTCTGTTGTTTGTCACCCAGTGCAGCCTCTGGTATGCATGGCTAACTAGGAACACAAGTGTATAAACAGTATGATTCCACTGATGTAATGTTCAAAAAACAAGTACAACTAAAGCTCTGGTCTAGAGATGCAAATATAAAGGGTGAGACAATAAAGAAAAGCATGGGGAAAGGATACAATTGCCTCCAGAAAAAAATGGCTATCCCTAAAAAGGGAGAAGTCGGACGGGATGGAGACAGGTACCACTCTTCCAATGTAAAAGTAACTTGTCTTTTTTTTTTCTTAAATTGACTGGCAAGGACATGAGTGTTGGTCCCAATATAATACAAAGAAAGATTATTCTTTATACCTTTATATATAGTATACAAGTGTTCTTTTGCATCCAGTGGTTGTTTCTTTAAAATCATTTAAAAGGATTCATTAGGAAAAATTTAATAAGAAACTCTCATATCATATCTCTGTGGTTCCTGCCATAACTCTTCTAGGGGCTTGGCAAAAATGATCTCCTCAGTTGTAATTGTAGTTGGTGGAACTCTTAAATCCACTTAAAATTCTATGAGCTTCTCCCCAAATCACTCCACAAACATTCTTGTAAGAATCCCTCCAATGAGAAGCAGCAAAGTCCAACCTCCAGAGTACATCCTGCTTTGGCTCTTTTACTTAATATAATCATAAGCATAGTGAGCTTTGTTGTGTTTTTAAAATCTGGACTCTTCTCAAATTTTGAAATCTTTCAAATGAGGGCATGGTACAAATGACTACATTCTGTCTCTCTCACTTAGATTTCAAACGGTGATGCTCTCATTTTGTCTTTTACCATACGCTTCAGCTGGGTGATGCCCCAGTTCTCCTCCTGAAATACGCTGACAGTCAGGGGAAGTTTCTAAGAGGGTATTAAATCTATATCGAGGGCCAAAGAGTATGTTTGGGAGGTTGCAGACATGTGTGATTTTTTTAGCAACTCCAACAGCTGCTTGGCATCTGTAGATTCACCATTCACTATTTTCAGTTATTTGTGAACCATTCCTAAGAGCACACCACATGGCAACTCTCTCCTAAAACACAAACGTGAACTGTGTAGCAACTATATAGCACAAAAGCAAGACACAGAGAGGGAGTCTTGTCAAAGCTCCCCTTCCCAACACACCACCAGGGAAACAGAAACTCCCTGAAGGTGAAATTACTTCCTTGAGCGCAAGTTGAAAAGGCAAATCATTGGAGGGCTGTGAATAATTATGGGAACCTCTCCTCTCCGGACAGAAACCTGATTCAGAAGGAAGTCAAGAGCCTATGCAAATTTTTCTGCATTTGCAAATTTGGGAATTTGAAAAGGGTCTGAGGTGCATCCATCAAGAATGTCAAGAGTCTACTGTATAGAATCTTGATTGAGGAGGTTTTCAGAATTCTTCTTCTAATAAAATTGTTGGTTCATTTTCATCAGGGCTCCTCTGATTTAAAGACAGCTTCAACATCTAACACTGAGCCTGCAAGTCCTGAACAGGCCAAGTTTGGTAACAGAGGCTCAGCAGAGCATCCCATGTATTTATAACACTGTTTTTCTTTTTTTCCATCTCTATTTTTTGTTTACCAGTTTTTCTTTGGATCCCAGTCATGTATAGTTCTCTTTTTTTTTTTTTTAATGTTGGCCCTGACCTCCAATTCAAGGACCTATGGACATCCAGAGAGCTCCAAGATTCTTGAGATTGATTTCTGTATGCTTTTCCCTGGCTTTGCTACTTGAATCTAAGATATATTCTCAGTTCACCTCTACTGAACATCTATATGTAAAGCTCCACCCTTCTTTTTTTTTCAGATGGTGGCCAGCCACACCTGGTATTTCTTAAAAGTAACAAAGCAGGAATTGCATCACTCATGCATGCATGTTTTTCATGGACAGACCAGATCAATAGCCCAAGCCCAGTTCCCAAATGTGATACTCCCAAGCAGGCAGCCCCTTGGAGAGAGTGATTCAGTTACCCCACTACCACCAACCACAACCACCTCCTACCTCCTCTTCCTTTCAAGCCCATAGGAATTTCAGAGAATAGTGTTTTATCCGTCTTACTACATCAGTACCCTTTTGCTTATATACACAGAAACTTTGGATAGCTTTGAACATTTCTGATCATATTCAAAGGCCTGTTACTGACAATTTCTTTTAACAAGTTCAAAGCTTTTTTCAAATAATTTACCAAAATGATGAATTTCTGTGTCTAGAAACCAAGTGAGACTCCTCTGCTCCTTTTAATTAGGGTCTTCACATTTTCAACATATGCATTAAACTTAAAAAACAGTACGCTTTAAAAGCATTCGTTTTCTTCTACTTTTGTTTTTCATGCTGCCTTTGTCTTGGAATACATTGGTAACTAAGCAAATTGGCAGAAGGTTGGACAAAGCTTAGCACTGCTTGTGTAACTCACACATCCTTCCAGTTCTGAGCCAACACCACAGTTTAACATGAGGGTGTTGTCATGACACCTTGAACTTTTTTAACAGCACACTGGTGGTGGGGAGTCCACACTCCCTACATTGACGTAAGAAACACACACCTCTCCTCCTTCATCTCTTCCACTATCCAGTCTCTTGCAATTATTTCCAGCATTAAAGTTGCCAAGCTGGAAAGTGTGTTCTGGCCACAACAAGACAGGCTGAGGCTCCCAAGCCTTCTTCTTAGAATTTTCTACAACATCAAATGTGAGAACATAAGCACTACTAATTCTAGCATAATAGTTTCCTGCCAAATGTCAGCAAAATATCATACAGTTCTCAATTAATTTCAGTGAGGTGGGGGGGCTTATAGTTATAATATAATTTTGATCAGTAAGCCCTTGGCTATCCAGAAAACTCAGATATTCTGTTGTCCTGCATAAATGATGTTTTTTTCTTTTAGCATCATGTTGAAAAAAGTCATTTGGGGTATACTTCAAATTCTTATGCTTTTTGAAACTGGATACACAAAAAGTCATTTAAACTCCTCTTGGTGTATATAGGTCACTGTAAGCATGAGTTTTTAAGCTACAAAACAGAATTCTGAAGATCCATCAAAATGCATAAAATTTCACTGAATTGCTCCCATTAAGTACTTATATTAAATACTATGCTTTGAATTCCCACGCCTCTTAAATTTTATTTTAAACTTGTTTAGTATTTCTGTCTTACATTACTAATACTTCTTAGTGATATTTTATAAAAGAGCTATATAAGAACCTCCATGTACTACTTTACCAATATTGTCCAATTTGCTGAGTGTATTTGCAAACTAATCACAGAGCCTGTTAGAACTTTGTGTAAATGAATCCTGCAAGAGGGTATGAAATTTTCTGCAATGAAATTCTCCAGTGGCTATAATACCTGACCTGAGCTCATGACTTATGACATCTCTCTTGCTTTACCACTTAGGTCTCAACTGGGTAAGTGACACTCTGTCCACGTGCATTCCAGATGGTCATGGTATCATCCTAACATGTTTCTTCTTAGCCCAACTCACTTTCTTCCCAAGATATTTCGGTGCACTTGGTAAGGCTATGATGGTGACACCCACTTTACAGAATGAAGAATGACTTTGGTCAAGGGCTTTGTCTAAGTCTGGTCTGAAATACCAGTGCTGTCTATTCATATAGATAGCATTTCTTGCCCTGCTTGCCCAGTTTATCTGCTGATTTATAAATATGCTTTGATTTCACCAGAAAAAGAATGAAGAACAGCATGTCTGAGCCTCCTTGATGGGCAGCTTGGAGAGCAGAAAAGGACCTGAGAGGCATCAGGGAACTCACGAAGCAAGTCAGAGACAACTTAAAAGCTATCCAGTTGTCACACAGCTTTCTTAACATTATCTTCCATCAAGTCAGGGCCTGGAATCTGCCAGGATTTCAGACTAAATGCATCTTCTGCTTGCCTGTATTTTTCACACATTGAGTGCCTCAATGGCTCCCTTGGCAAGAACCCAAAGGCAGCACATGCTTCTCCACTCTAAGGAGGGTGGCTGCCACTGAGACAGTGGGTGGAGACAGTTCAGTAGCAGCGCCCGTGGGGCACATCATCCATTGCCAAGTGCACACCCTTTGTCATTGGCCCTTAGAGCAGATTCAGCGGGGTGCTGAGGACAGTAAAACCATCTGAGGCTGAAGAGGCCAGTCCGTGTGTGTGTGTGTGTGTGTGTGTGTGNGTCTGGTATTCCCATCTCTTTCAGAATTTTCCACAGTTTATTGTGATCCACACAGTCAAAGGCTTTAGCATAGTCAATAAAGCAGAAATAGATGTTTTTCTGGAACTCTCTTGCTTTTTCAATGATCCAGCATTATCTCATTTATTAAATATTTCACTTATTCATTCATTCACTCATTCATTTTTAAAGCACTAATTTTAATTTTTTGAAACAGTAACTACTAATACCCCATTTGGGGCAGAAAACTATTATCCATAAACACTGATGAAAACAGAGCCCATCCAAAGCTCTCTTTATCTAAGACCATGGGCACCCATCCTCTTTGGACACCTGAAGAGTTTATTGCTGGCTTTCCTTGCAAGATTTAGAGTCAAAGATAAAAATATCCCAAGCACTGAACTCAGGAACTGTGTAGAACAGTGGACAGTATTGTCAGAAACCTCTACCATCTTAAGACAGGCAAGAAGTAAGTACATGTTGGCCTTCTACAAAGCAGGACGGCAGAAAGAGTGTGCAGGCTCTGAGTAATGTCAGACTACATGGATTCAAATCCTCTGGATTTGAGCCAACTGCTTAATCCTTTCCTGCCTCAGGTTTCCTTATCTGCAAAATAGGGACGTGTTATTCTTACCAAACCATCTCCAAGGCAGATTGCCACCCCCTTTTTTGCAGATGATGAATATGATCATGAGTATGTCCTTGTCCGAAGGTAATTATCCAGTAAAATGTCAGCATGAGGCTTAAACCTTAGATCTTTTTGATTCCCACCTCATGCCCATATGATCAGAGAGAAAGGTAGAAAATAAAGTTACTGAATCATGCTGAAAAAGATGATCTGCCCACCAGAGGGGAGGTCAGGAAACTCTTAATGTGGTACTTGAGATGAGAGACAACTGCGGATAATGGGGGTTTTCTTCTAACTTCCTTCAGAGCTTTCATCACTTAGGGTGGAACAACACCCTAGAATGGTGTTTAAAAAACAGAGTGCTGGCTCAAGACCCACTCCCTCTTTACAGTCATTCACCCTGTCTGGGATCTTGGTAGGGTGGTTTTCAATACATAAAAAACCAGCCAAGGTCAACGTGCATCTCCTTTCTTGCTTCTGGTTACCTAAAAGTGCATTTTTCAGAATCTAAAGGCACACACAGGCAAAAGAAACAAAGCCTTAGGGCACTGGTTCTTAACCTTTTTTTACCTCTTACACCTAAGATATGAGAGGCACCATCTGGGACCTCAGTAACCAGGGAAGAATATTGGAAAAGTTTCTAGTGCAAAGGAGTGTAGTATAACACAAAACAAACTTCTCAGACCTGGTGAGACCCTTCTGTGGGCATCCAGGTGTCCCAAATGGGTACTCTGAGGGCCAACTCTGCACTGAGACAGACCTCATAGCTCCCATTCCGTGTGACCACCTGGCTTCTGTTTGCATATCCTGGCAACATCAACTCTACATGTGTGTACAGGGTACAGGGTGGGGGAAAGGCTGTCTTTCAGCAACTCACAGCCCACCCAAGAATGCTGCAAGAACAAACAAGGGAAAGCCATAATAAAAAGCAAGTCAGAGTCTACAACCCCAGAAAAGAACCTAAAGAACTATAGGAGCAGGATGAGATATTCTGTTTAGACTGGAAAGAACTCTGACTAGCACAGATCATGAGTAAACACCAGAAATTATATGCAACTTATTACATTCACTTGGGGTCAAAAATTCACATGCCTTCAGGGGCCCACCAAACAACATAAATGTGTGAAACAGTGTGGGAATAAGAGATCAGGCTTCCTTGCAAATCCAACTTCAAAATAAATAAACAAAAGCCATGTAGGCTAGCATTTACATCAGAAGATGGACTGCCAGTTTGCAGCCCCTCCCTACAATGATCAAGTCTGCAAAAGAAAGAAGAGAAGGAAAAACTTTTCATCCCTCTCTAGGATAAAGAAAATTAGCTTTTCTCACAAAGCAGTTTTCTAAAAGTGATTTTAGGTCATCATCACTTCCAAGACCTAGTTAGTTAAGACTGGATAAAAAGCCAAAGTAAGAAACAGAAAGAGTTAAAGAACACCCCTCAAAACTGAATGTCTCCAGATGAGTTGAGTTAGATGGTCTGATCATCAACTCTCAGACTAAGAGTTCAGTGAATCACTTGAGGCCAATGTAGCGATGAAAGATGTTCATCTACAAGTCTCATTTACAGTTGAAAGGTGTCTCCACACTGAAACAGAAGGAAGGGCACAAGGAATGACGTAGCCCAAGGACATGATATAAACTGATTAGAACCAAATAAGTTCAAGATGGCAGACAAGTCAACTTCCACTAGACCTTAAATCCTCAGGATGCACCCTTCATAGCACATCAGTAAGCTAAGTGACACACCCCCTAGCACCATGACAGTTCCAAGACTGACAATCAAAGACCAAAAAGTGAGTGGTACTTCTTCACAGAAAATAGTTGGAATAATCCTCCCACTCCTTGACCTATGAAACTATCCGGTCCATAAAAACCAACCATGTCGTATTTTGGGGCCATACTCACCTTCTGAGCTGATCCACACTCTGTTTGTGTAATGTATTTCTCTCTAAATAAACCTACTTCTTACCTATCACTTTGTCTCTTACTGAATTCTTTCTGAGATGAGACATTAAGAACCTGAGCTTCATTAAGTCCTGAAACCAGGTGTGTGATCTCAGTTAAAAGACTGTGGGCTCAATATTGTAAAGCAATCATCCTTCAATTAAAAATAAAAATAATTAAAAAAAAAAAAAAAGACTATGGGTTCAAGTCCCAACCTGGGTTTTGGCTGGGTTTGAGTCTTGGCCCATGGCTTCAAGTACCAATCCGAGTTACACTGTCTCAATACTATTTTCTTATAACATAAAGGAGTCTTTACTCCTTGGGTTATTTCATCAAAAGCTCTCCCAACTTTTGGGTTTTTTTATTATTTTGAAATAATTTTAGACTTATAGAAGAGTTGTGACAATTACATAAAGAATCCCCATATACCTCTCACCCAGCTTTCCCTGATGTTAACATTTTCCATAACCATAGCATCATGATCAAAACCAGAAAATGGATATGGGTATGATACTGTTAACTAGAATGCAGAGTTTTCTCTAATTTTGTCAGTTTTTCCACTAATGCCCATTTTCTGTTCCAGGGCTCAGTCCGGGATCTGACACTACATTTGGTTGCCATTTCCCTTTGATTTCCTCTAATCTGCAACTATTTCTAGTCTTTTCTTGTCTTTCTTTCCTTTGACACTTGAAGAGCACCGATCAGGTATTTTGTAGGCTCTCAAAGTAGGTTTGTCTGATGTTTTCTCATGTTTAGACTGGAGTTATAGGGTTTCGGCCAGAGTACCACGGAAGTGATATGCCTTCTCAGTACATCAAACTGGGGAAAGGAGGCATGATGTCAATATGTCTTATTACCAGTGATGTTAACCATGATCCTCTGGTAAAGTAGTATCTACCAGGTATCTCCACTGTAAAGTTAGTATTTTCCCCTTTGTAGTTAATAAACATGGGGGAGGGTACTTTGAAACTTTGGAAATGGTCTTGCTACCCCTTAAAACTGTCACCCACTAATTTTAGCATCCTTCGGGTGAGCTATCTTTAACAGTTATAACTATGGTATTCTAATGTGATTTTCTATTTCCCTCATCCCTCTATACCTAATAGGAATTCTTCTGTAAGGAAGAGTTGTCCTTTCTACCTATAAAATAAAAAGCTCATCCAACTTTTATTTTTATCAAATATGGACTCATGGATAGTTATTTTATTCTTTGAGTTATGACCAAATTTTTAAATTTTATTTCAGCTAAAATTGTCTCAACTTTGGCCATTGGGAGCTGTGTTTCATGTTGGTTCCTGTATTTGACACAATCCTGCTGTGGTTTTTTTGCTGTTGATTAGCACCACAAGATGCTCCATGATCATCTTTTTTCCCTGCTCAGTCCTGGAGTTCATTTTTCCAAGAATAAACTTGGATATCCTCTTCTTGAATAAGGGCATTTAGAAACTGAGACTTGAGCACTGAGTGTGCTCACTGCTACCAGAATGCATTGTTTCTAGGCCATCTGAGTGGCTGTCAGTCTGGCTAGAGGTTTATTAATTTCATTTATCTTTTCAAAGAACCAGCTTTTGGTTTGATTAATGATTCTGAATTGCTTTTCTGTTTTCAATTCATTGATTGCTAAACTTATTTTTATTATTTCCTTCCTTCTGATGGCTTTAGTTTTAATTTTTTCTTATTTCTCTAGTGTTGCTTTTTTTAAGACATATTTCTATTACTAATTAGAGACCTCTCTTCTTTTCTAATATAAATCATTTAACACTGTCATTTCCCATCTAAGCACTGTTCAGATGCATCTCACAAATTTGACAAGTTATATTTTCTTTTCATTCAGTTCAAAATATTTTTAATTCTTCTTCTTTGATACATAGGATATTTAGATTGATGTTTGTTTTTCATATATTGGGGGATTTTTTGGACATATTTCTATTTTGATTAATGGTTTAATTCCACTATGGTTCATGAACATATTTTCTGAAATTACTATTCTTTTAAAGTTGTTCAGGTTTGTTTCATGACCCAAAATATAGTATCCAATGGTGAATATCCCATGTGCACTACAGAAAGATGTGTTATTGGGTAGTGTTATATAAATGTCAATTAGGTCAAGTTGCTTAATGATGCTGTTCAGATCAATATACTTTTATTGATATTTATTCCATAATTAACTAAGGAAAAAAGCACCGAAGTTTTCATGTTTAACTGTGAACTTGTCAAATTTGCTTTTCAATGCCATCAGCTTTTGCATTATGTGTTTCAGAACTCTGTTGTAAAGTACATGCATATTTAGGGTTACTACTTCTTGGAAAACTGAGGCCTTTACAATTATTTAATGTCCCTCTTTATCCTTGAGAATAGTCCTTGTTCTGAAGTCTATTTTGTCTGATAATACTGGAACAACTCCAGCTTTATCTTAGTTAGCATTTGCAAGGCATCCTTTTCTATCCTCTGACTTTTAATCTGTCTTTATATTTGAAGTGAGCTTCAGTGTATAGACACTGTATAGACAGTGTATAGTTTGTTCTTGCCTTTTTTATCCAATTTGACAATCCCTGTCTTCTAACAAGTGTTTAGACCATTCATATTCATAATGATTTTTTATATGGTTGGATAAAAACCTACTAATCTTGTTTCTTTCCTTCTTTCTTTTATCTGTGCTTTCTTTTCTTTCTCTGCATTCTTTCATTTGCCTGGTTTAAGGGCAGAATAAGGGAGGAAACACTGCCTGTTGTTCTGATTAAGGCTTAGTCTTAGACAAGCACTGCATCACTGAGCCTTCTCAGCGATCCCACCCTTCCTCTGGGTTACTTCTGAATCCAGCATTTATACCTGCTCTTTGCCCAGGGGTCAGGAGTTGTTTTCCTGTGCCCTTGCTCCAGAAATGACAGGATTTCACCTGTACCCTAAGGGTAATAGTGTCCATCCCATTACACACACACACACACACACACACCACAATTTAAGGCTTTTGTTCACAGAAAAGAAGGGTCCAGGCAGAGTTTTCTTTCCCTCCCACAGCAGCTTTGTTCCCAGTGCAGCACAAGGGAGACTTTCTGTAGATGTTCCAAATCATTCCAGGGAGCTCATGCTGGGATTCATGGGAAAATGCCTATAAGAAGGCATGCCCCGCTTTATTTGTGATGCCTAGATTCATCTTCTCTTGCCAGTGTGCACTCAACCAGACCCCCTACTCAACCCTAGCTGAAATCTTACAAGGGTCTAGCTGCTTCTTGCCCAGGTAAATCAGGGCTCATGTCTTATTTCTCCCTGCAGATATCTGTCTCTTCCTAAATTCTGGTTTCCCAGCAACCTCAATACTTCAATATGTTCAAGAAAGGATGTGAATCTGCTGTTGGTCCTTTTTTTTTTTTTTTGCATTGTAAGTTTGGAAGTAATTATCTTTCTAGCTCTCTACATCTTTGAGTAGAAACCATAATCCTGCTTTGTTTAATGACGCTCTTATACATTTTCTGCAACAGCAAGCAGGAGAAGATATAGCAGGTAGTCAAGGCGAATCACTATCCTCTTGGAAACTTCCCTAAAGGACTTTAAAAACTGCATATGTCCCAGAAACACTTCCCTGTTTTTTGAAAAATGTAAAGTGTAGGAAAATATCCCATAGCAGTTAAGTAAAACATAAATGATGTACTGATTTTTCATGAAATATAAACCATAGATCAGTCAGCAGTAATCCAGGACAACTGCCTGGCTGAAAGCATCTACCAGTCTGCAACTGTCTGGCAAAGAATATGATGGTATACAACAAACTGCATGGATATCTAAGAATAAAGTAACTAAAAAAGATTTCTAGCCAGCTAAGCCAATTTTAGAATTTTTCATACATGTCATTATTCAGTGAGAAATATGACAGGTGACTAATTACTCAAAATGAGGCCAATGACAAAAATATCATGCCTTGTTTATTATTTATTATATTTTCCCCAAAGATAAGTCATTCCATTAACTCCAAATTATTATTATTATTAACAATGATAGCAATGGAACAATATGATTAGTAATCACTTATGATAAGCCAGAGATATTACAAGCTTTTTCTCATTTCTTTTTTTTTTTTATTTTATTAATTAAAATTTTCCATCTCAGGTGTACATGAGTTCCCCATCTTGAATTTTTTCTCATTTCATCATCACAAAACTCAGTGAGAGAAATGGAACTCGGAGGGATTAAGAAAGTTGTCCAATACACAGGGCTAGTATGTGCTAGAACCAGAATTCAAACCCAGGTCATACTTCAAAGATCTTGCTTTTAGCTTCTGAGTGAGACTGCCTTAGAATGATACTAGTTAATATATTGTGTGTCCCATTGAGTATTTCCTTCTCAAGGAAAAGGTCGGAAGACGTCCACTCTCGCATAAAAACACAAAAGCAGCAGAAATACCAAACAGGCTACCAGCAGTTGTCCAATCAGAAAGTTATTCTGTTTCAGAATGGTAATAAGGGAGCAGTTTTTGACAGAGGATGACAGCTGACCTTTATGCGGTTAGTTTGAAAGGAAAGTACAACTGTCCTCCACATTTTTTGAAATTCTCCCTGGCCACCTCCTTATTCATGTGTGTGTGTCTGTGTGTGTATTGAATATTCTTCTCTTCCACATAACACTGCATTACAATGCTATCATCAGTAATTTACAGTCTTCTTGAAATTATATTTATCTATCTCAACCACAACTATCTCTTAAGAATAAAGAGCTCAAAAACAAATAAAACATACAAAAATTTTAACTAAAAATCAATTGGCTCACTTGAGCGCAGGCGGCTGCGGAGCCGGCTCACTTGAGCGCAGGCGGCTGCGGAGCCGGCTCACTTGAGCGCAGGCGGCTGCGGAGCCGGCTCACTTNCAGGGAGGCCTGGCGTGCTGCGATTCATGCGGTCACAAAGAGTCGGACATGACTGAGCGACTGAACTGAGCTGAACTGACCATCTCTAATGAGGAGGCATAACCTGACATCCTAACCTATCTTAGATATATGGAATACAGCAGCAGCACAGAAATGAGTTAGTTACAAAGATGATAATGCAAACAGCCGCTACTAAATCTTCAGCTGGAAGAAGCAAGCTCCATACATTTTTACCTAAGAAGCTTATGTAAAACAAGATAGCAAGTGAAATACAAAAAAAATACAGTAAGAAGTAGTGACAATTACCAGACAAGGAAAGAAGAGTTCCCAAAAATATAAGAGCAGTAGCCATGTGGGGAATTTCACCCACGATGGAGAACTTCACCAGGTGGCCCTGCCAGAATCTCTGAGTGACAACACAAAGCAGTAACTGGCTCTTCCTGACCTTTCACAAAGACACACGTGGAAAATGAGGCTTCCCAGGTGGTGCTAGTTGTAAAGAATCTGCTTGCCAGTTCAGGAGATATAAGAGATACANGAGCAGTAGCCATGTGGGGAATTTCACCCACGATGGAGAACTTCACCAGGTGGCCCTGCCAGAATCTCTGAGTGACAACACAAAGCAGTAACTGGCTCTTCCTGACCTTTCACAAAGACACACGTGGAAAATGAGGCTTCCCAGGTGGTGCTAGTTGTAAAGAATCTGCTTGCCAGTTCAGGAGATATAAGAGATACAGGTTTGATCCCTCAGTTGGTAAGATCCTCTGGAGAAGGGCATGGCAACCGACTCCAGTATTCTTGCCTTGAGAATCCCATGGACAGAGGAGCCTGAAGGGCTATAGTCTGCAAAGAATCAGACACGACTAAAAGAATCAGACACGACTGAAGCGAATTTGCATGAATGCATGCATGGAAAATGAGTCTATTTAGACAACACATTGGGGAAACAGTCAGAGGCAACTGATTCAGGGGCCTCTGTCACCGCAGGCCCCACCTGGCTTCCCTGAGAGATGAAGACGGTGGGGGGCGAGGAGGAGAGCATATCTCCACATATCTGTAATCCATTCATGAGACACCAGTGAGCAACTGCCCACCAGGGGAAGCTCTGCAATAGCGTGTGCCAACAGGTACTCCAATCATGTTTGATTTACTCTACTAAAGAAGTTGGAGAAGGAAATGACAACCCACTCCAGTATTCTTGCCTGGAGAATCCCATGGACAAAGAAGTTAGGAGAATATATGACACATCAGAGCAATATTTTCATCAAAAGAAATTAATGTTCAAGCATTTTGTTCCGTTATTAGAAAAGTTAACTCTTGGAATGCCTCCCTCCCTGAGGATGCAGAAACACCAGATATGAATACTCTGCCTTTTATTGGGCTATCCGTCAAAACGGCCTACTATCTCAAAATACTGTTTTAAAATCTGAATCAGCTTTATCAGTACTCACCATGGAGTTAAAGCATTAAATCAAGTGACCATATGCTTCAATGCTGGGACCTTTTAGAGGTGAAGAGAGTTCTATTAGTAATTACTCTGTAATAACAAGAATAAGCCAGGACTCTCCTAGGCTTCCCAGGTGGCTCAGTGGTAAAAAAAAAAATCTTCCTGCCCATGCAGGAGACACAGGTTTGATCCCTGGGTTGGGAAGATCCCCTGGAGAAGGAAACGGCAACCCACTCCAGTGTTCTTGCCTGGGAAGTTGCATGGATAGAGAAGCCCGGTAGACAACAGTCCATAGGGTTGCAAAAGAGTCAGACATGACTTAGGGACTAAACAACAACTCCTAAGTAACCAAAACACTTGGTCACTCAGGTATGAGACCACATTTCCATATTAGGACAAGGAAACCTAAGTTCGTCTATCTTCCTCTTTAAAACTAAAAATAAAATAATAGCAAGAAAGTAAAAACTGAAATATATAAAGCAGAAAATAAAAAGTGTGCTCTTTACAACCCCTAGAATCTCATCCTCAGATATAACTTCCACTAACAGTCTGTCTTCCAGTCCTCCTCCACAGAGAGGACGGAATTCCCAAACACTACTATCTGAGACCAGATGAATGAGTACCAAATGGCCAAAAATGGCAAATGTCTACCCTGTATACGAGTTCAGATGGGACCTACCCTTTTCCTGCACTTCTGGGGTTCAGCATATGATTTGGGTGATTTGAGATCTAAACCACTGGGTGAATCACTTTTTTTCCTGGGCATAAGGGCTTCCCTGGTGGCTCAGAGGGTAAAGCATCTGCCTGTGATGTGGAAGAGCCAGATTTGATCCTTGGGTTGGGAAGATCCCCTGGAGAAGGAAATGGCAACCCACTGCAGTATTCTTGCCTGGAGAATCCCATGGAGGGAGGAGCCTGGAGTCCATGGGGTCGCAAAGAGTCGACTTGACTGAGCGACTACACTTACTTACTTTTACAGTTAGTTCAACTGTATGGTTCAATATGGTCACAGAATAGAGCCAACGAGATACAAAGAAACTTTTACTTGGGCTTCTTTGAAGACTCATTCTCTAGCGCACTCTCACATGTATTGAAATTGAAAGGATCTAAGGCCTTGACTTGCACTGTCCAAGATGGCAGCCACTAGCCACGTGGAATGGCTGAGCGTTACATGTGCACTACGTGTCCAGCTAGTCCCTTGGAATGGGACTAGTACAAAGTGAGACATGACGTAAGTGTACAAGACACACTGGGCCTCAAAGACAATATGAAAAAGGAACATAAAATATCTCACTAACAATTTTTGTTGACTACATGGTGAAGGGATAATGCATGTCACTCATAGTGAGCTACTAAACAGTGCTGGTCTAAAATACTTGAATTCCTTATAAAGCCAGGCCTAGTGTTAGCCCTGTCCATGGATTTTTCAGCTATGGGAACTAATGCATATTATTTTGCTTCAGTAAGTTTTGATTAGGCTTTCTAGGACTTGCACTTGAAAGTCTTAACTCATAATGCATAGTCATATGAAGAAACATACTGCCCACGCAGGAAACTTCTTTTTTTCCACACCACGTGGCCTGTGGGATCCTACGTCCCCAGCCAGGGATAGAACCTGTACCCCTTGCACTGGAAGCAGAGTCTTAAACCATGGGACGAACCCTACTGCTTAACCCAGTAGTCTCCAGGATACCGCTCTTCATTGACTGAAAGATCACGGGCATTTTGTGCACAAAGGATTCCGTATGTGGACCAATCCGCCATTTTTTTTCTGTTAAGACTACTGGATGTGCCCAGTGTATGGCACCAGCTTTCTTTCAGGTCCCACAGCATCAATGTTCTTTTTTGTTTGGGGCCTTTGTACACACTCTCCCTTCTGCCTGGAACATGCTGTCCTCTCATTTGCCTGTTCCCTCAGGTTGCAAATTAAGTGCCATCTCCTCAAAGGTGAGTTCCCTGGTCATTCACTTTAGAGAATATACCCTGTTCTTGCCTCTCACAGCACCTCACCTTCTTTATATCTATAGGGCAAAATATATGTTAATTTCTTAGATGTCTGTCTGACGTCTACTTTCCCCCTCCCTATTATACTATAACCTGCATTAGGGCATCTCATGGCTATGTGGTTCTTCTTTTCATCCCTAGCACCTGGACACATAGTAGGTGCTCAATAAACATTTTCTGAAGGCCAAGCATGGATGTTAAAGGGAGCAGGAGAACCAGGAAGGCCAGGAGTGAAGTAATGTGGTAAGGGAGCCTAGATAATCCAGTATAACCAAGCTAAGGAAAGTGGCTTTATGGTTCACACTGTCTAGCGGAACCATAAAGAAAGTAAGGATGAGAACTGACAAAGGAACAACAGGTCTGGAAGGATTTCAACAGTTAAGAGCTCCCTGGACCTTCCCCCAAGCATAAAAGTAAAGATCAGAGACTCAAAAGGTAAAGCCTGCAGTACAAAGCATTCCTGAACTTCACACAATAAAAATTCCACCTAAGGTTTTGTTCTGTTTTAGAGACAGTGTGATTCTTAGGCTCCTTTTTGTAACCTGACTGAAAAAATATGGAAGGATCTAGGGTCTAGTCTAAAAGCTCTCATCTGACTGCTCTAAGGATGAGATCACACTCTTGACCTCTGCTTTGTGGAACTTCTCATGAGCCTGGTTGAAATGCTGACCTGGCCATATCTCAACCAGCCTTTTTGGGCTCCATAAAAGTAGAAAATATCTGCTCTTTTTCTGTTCACATTCTTGTTCTCCCATGGGATCTACCTTGCATGGTTTACTCACCTTACTTTACTTATCAAGGAAGGAGGATGGTTAGTTACTGAAACTCTTTATGATTGATATATAAGCCTCTTAATTATTCCTTTGAATATGAGATCTCTCTTTAAATGAGAATGTCTCTTCATTTTGCTTTAATGAGATACATTTTTTAAATTTACTTTTTANCTTGCATGGTTTACTCACCTTACTTTACTTATCAAGGAAGGAGGATGGTTAGTTACTGAAACTCTTTATGATTGATATATAAGCCTCTTAATTATTCCTTTGAATATGAGATCTCTCTTTAAATGAGAATGTCTCTTCATTTTGCTTTAATGAGATACATTTTTTTAATTTACTTTTTATTGAAGGATAATTGCTTTACAGTATTTTGCTGTTTTCTGTCAAACTTCAACATGAATCAGCCATAGGTATACATATATCCCCTCTTTTTTGAACCTGCCTCCCATTTCCCTTCCCATTCCACCCCTCTAAGTTGATACAGAGTCCCTGTTTGAGTTTCCTGAGCCATATTTTTAATGGATTACTTTTATTATGAAAAATTGATAGATACAACAGAATTCATGTAATGTATGTTATGATATAATCACAAGAGAGAAATGACATTCTTGAACCAAGCACCCAATTTAAGATCTGGACTACAACCTTTGAAGTCCTCTGTATGGCCCTCCCTAGTTTCATATATTTTTTGAAATAATGCAAACCACTTAATCAGTGAACCCCAGGAACCTAGGCTTAGATTAGTGGGGTGAGAACTTTGGAAGAGATTTGGTGCTGTCCACCCTGTAGGTGCTGATGAGTCTTCAGAAAGGTGGGAGAGTTACCATCTCTTAGAGAAAAAAGGAAGTGTTTCTCTTCTTTCTCTCTTTCTCGTCTCAACTTTTTAAAATTACATACCTCCTTTCTCTGCTGGAAGGACCAGGGACGTCTACTTATAGAAGAAGCAAGTACAAAGCCCTGCAATTCTGTCTCCTCCCTTTTCTACCAGTTGGCTTTCATTAGGGTTTACTAGGTATTTTTTCTTAATAAAATCAGATATGCACTAGGAAAGCAAACATCAGGATCATAGAGCTGGTAACCATTTATTTATTACGGAAACACACAGATTTGATAGCTAGAAAATATTTTAAAGATAATTAAAATCCAATCTTCTCATTTTATAGCTGAGAAAACCAAGGTATAGGACTTGACAAAGTCATTCAGCTAAATGCAAATAACTATTTTTATTTCCTATTATTTAATTCCCATCATTGATAGATTTTCATTATTAAAAACTTGATCACATGATTGACCATCTTACTTTAGTCTGAGGTACCTGGCCAGAACAAAGTATCAGCATTTCACTTAGCAATATTAATAAAAAATAAATTTTGAGTGGTATCTAGAAAGGGGGTATATATTCATGTGAATGCAAAACATTTTATCTTATTCATAACAGCATTTCTGCTTTCAATCAAAAGTCAATGAATATTCTATCATACTTTTTTTTACATCCTTACATTCTTTAACCTTATTTCTACCTCTAATAAAATACAAAATTAAGCTGAATCTTCAAAAATAAAGATACCTTAGTGTACTTTTAAAAGGTGGAGATGATAATCATGAAGTATTTTGCCATATCAGGAACCTACCTTGCTACTATTTAATTAGTTAACCAAACATTTTGAATGCCTATCAGGTGGCCAACGATGTTCCAGACATATATCTTCTTCAGGATAAAAATATTTCCAATTTAAGATTTTTTAAGAATGCCTTTATTTATTCACTTGTTTATTTACCTTACCCAACACATTTTACTTCTATTGTTCTCCACGCATTTTGGTAGGCACTGTTGAGAATAAAGCAGATACAGAAACAACTCTTAGAGACCATACGATCAACAGATAGAGGGACATGTTTACCTAAATAACTACAAGATACAGAAGCCAAGCAGACAGTGTAAGTGCACGAAACAGGCTGAGTGTAAGGCAACAAGCAAAGAAGAGAATGCCATTCTTTATTTTAGGAGAAAGAGTGAAAAAACAGAAGGTACAGAACTCGAGGATAGGAGAAGGAGAGAGAGGGAGTGGTGGGGAGAAGAGTCCAGAGGGAGAGGAGGGAAGAGGGAAGAAAGGGAAGGGCCAGGAGCGCCTTGAGGAGCTCCAGAATTTCAACACTGAGAGGCCACTTAGAGGAGGTAGCTACAGGGAGACCACTGTGATAGGAGAAAAGCCAAGAAAGCATGGTGTACCAAAAGCCACAAGGTGTAAACGTTTCAAGATGGACTAGAAGGCCAACTGTGTCAAGTTTGGCTGAAAGCATCTACTGGATCTGACAACACTAAGGTCACTGGTACCCTTGACAAGAGCAGCTTCAGCATTGTGGTGGAGCTGGAGGCCAGGCTGAAAGGTTTTGAAAAGTAGATAGAAAGCAGAAAAATCGAAGTAGCATGAAAGCAACTCTTTTAAGAAGTTTTACTCTGAAGGGAGCAAAGAAATCGGGCAGTCATTAGAGTGGGACAAGCAATCAAGTAAGGTGGTTTTTCAAAAGACAGTTGATATTAACAAATGCCAATAAACACATGAAATGATGCTCAACATCATTAATCATTAGGGAAATGCAAATTTAAAAATACATTGCGGTACTACATCAGATACTTTAGGATGGCTACTATTAAAAAAAAACAGTAAATAAAGAATGTTGGAAGGCATGTGGATAAAATGGAACATGTGTGTACCATTGATGGGAATATAAAATGGATGGGGCAGCCACTATGGAAAACTTTAAAACAGAAGCGCTTCAAAAACTTTTTAAAATAGAAGTATCATATGACTGGCAATTCCACTTCAGCATATATACCCAAAATAAACGAATGTAAGGTATCTAAGAAATGTTTGTATATCCATATTTTATAGCAGCATTATTCACAGTAGTTACAGTGTGGAAGCAACCAGTGTCCATTGATGGATGAATGGATAAGCCAAATGTGGTAACTACCTACAATACAATATTATTCAGCCTTAAAAAGAAAGGAAGTACTGACTTATATTACAATATGGATGAAACCTGGGCCTACTATGCTAAGTGAAATAAGCCAATCACAAAAAGACCAATACAGTATGATTCCAATTATATGAGATACTGCTGCTACTGCTAAGTCGCTTCAGTCGTGTCTGACTCTGTGCGACCCCACAGACGGCAGCCCACCAGTCCCTGGGATTCTCCAGGCAAGACCACTGGAGTGAGTTGCCATTTCCTTCTCCAATGCATGAAAGAAAAAGGTGAAAGTGAAGTCGCTCAGTCGTGTCCAACTCTTAGCGACCCCATGGACTGCAGCCTACCAGGCTCCTCTGTCCATGGGATTTTCCAGGCAAGAGTACGGAGTGGGGTGCCATTGCCTTCTCCGTATGAGACATTGAGAGTAGTCAAAATCATAGAGACAAAAAGTAAAACAGCAGTTTCCAGGAGATGGGGAGGAAGGGAGAATGATGAGCTATTTAATAGGACCAGAGCTGCAGTTTTATAAGTACAAAGAGTTATAGGGGTGGATGGTGGTGAGAGTTGCACATTCTGAACATATTTAATTCCACTAAACTTCACACTTAAAATTGTCAAATGGTAAATTTTATGATATGTACACTTTACCACAATAAAAAATGAAAGACAAAAAGATATCAGATCAAGTTTGCCTACTGATGGGGATAATCTGGGAAAGACAAAGGTACTGTTGGTGCCAGAAAGAGACGGACAAAGAAGGCGAATCGGCCACACCCTGGAGAAGGAGAACCGAATCTAGGCAGAGAGGGAGAGGGAGTGGGAAAGAAGGGGAGGTGAAGGTGGGGGAGAGAAAGACAAAGGGAAGGAGGAAGAGAGAGAGGGAGGGAGAGAGGGAGAGCAGGAGGAGGAAGGAGAGAGAAAGCAAGCGAGGGGAAGAGAGGGGAGAGAGAGGGGGGGACAGAGAGGGAGCGAGGGGAGGGGGAGAGAGGAAGGAGGAGGGAAGAAAGGAGGCAGGGATGAGGAACGGAGGGCGGGATGGAGAGCTGCCCTAAAGAGGGACACTTCTTCCATCCATAAACAAGAAGGAAAACATGGTGATAAACTCGGTAGTAGAATTGTGAGGGAGTTCCCATTTAACGCCTTCTATTTTCTACCTGGCATAAGGGAGGACATCATTTGAGAAGAAGGAAGGAGGGTGAGTGAGAAATGGGCAGAGGCAGGAAAAGATAGGAAATAACCCCTTCGGACTGTGAAAGAAGAAATCCTTTCAGAGAAACATGGTAGGACGTGCAGAGCATCCAGCTATGATTTGGGATTACAAAGTTAAGGCACCATCAGTCAGCTCTATTTTTATTGACTCCAGCTACATGGAGAAGCCAAAAATCACCAGTGCACTGTGAGATTCTGAGTTGCAGACCCAGGGTAGAGCCTGAGCTTCCGGGTTTCTAACAAGCTTGCAGGTGACCCCCTACTACTGGATCACCAAGTCACACTTTGAGTGGCAAGGGACTAGAGCCCTTTTCTTTGTCATTTTCTTCTCAAGCACTTAAGTAGAGAGCAGGTTTGTTGCCCCTAAGTCTGAAAATAATTTTAAAAACAGTTAAATTAAAATGATAATAATTAAAAAGGAGGGAAGTATGGAGAAGGTGGAGGAGTGTCTGTATCGGAAATACCTTTTCTTGCCCCTCTTCTCTTCTACATTTCCAGGCTTGGCAACATCATACAATCTCACAGCTTCAATCACCATTTTCATGTGGATATGATGACTCCTTTCTTGGCTCCAAAGGCCTAATGGACACATCCATATAAGTGTCCCACCAGCAATTAAAAGAACAAATTGCCCCCAATATTTGCTTCTTCTTGGTCTTTCGATGTATTGATTCTTCTTACTCTCTGGCTTCCACATTTAAGAAGTTGTTAAGACCCATTGATTTATTCCTAAAGTATTAGTAACTTCAGTGACTCCAAATTAGAACTACATCAAGATACCACTTCCCCTTAGCCAACAGGCAAAAATTCAGAAGTCTGACAACACACTCTGCTAGCATGACTGTGAGAAACAGAGGCTTACATGCATTGCTGGTGAGAATTAAAGAAGGCACATCCTTATGGAGTGGATTTTTGCAATCATAAAGCACAATTACCTACACCTTGACTTTTGACCTAGGAATCTATCCTAAAGACACGTTTGCAACACATAAAATGATATGTACACATGCCCATTCACTGTACCACGATTTATAATAACCCATGATTCAAAACAACCCTCACTGTCCATCATGAAGGGACTGCTGACTAAGTTACAATATGTTCATATGATGGAGTATTATGCAGACATAAAAAGGAATGAGAAAACTCCCTACGTACTGATAGGAAAGAATGTAAGTGAAAATGCAAGACACAGAAGAGCATACATAGTATTTGCTTTTTAAATAAAAAAGAGAAAGAATAGTAACACTTATACATATTTCCTTATGTTTTCAAAAGGAAGAAATGTAAGGATAAACAAAAATCTTAAAAAAAAAAAAGAGTTACCTATGACAGAAAGGAAAGAACAATGAGGAGGGGGTAGGCATGGAAGTCATGTGCCGTGTTTTATAGTTTTTACTTTAAAAGCACTAAAATGTTTCATATAATCAAAACATAAATAGAAAATCCACAAAGCAATCAATAAACATCAAACTGTGAAATCGTCAGTGGCTTCCCACTACCTACCCACTAGGTCCAAACTCCTCAGTCTTGTCTCAGTGCTCTGGGGCTGATCCAGCCAGGCATTCCCATCTTATTTTCTGATGTTTCCCACCCTGCCACACCCCTGGCATCACATACTCACATACTAACCACTAACATCCAAGTACCCAGTTTATTTCCCCAGTTAGATCATACACCTCTTGAAAACGAAACCCACCTCTGATCCATTTTGGAGACCATCAATGTTCAATCTCTAGAATTATCATATGGTAACATAAATTGGTGATAATTCTGGCATCTGAAAGCTACTGGCTGGAAACTTTGTATTTTTTTTTTTTTTTGGAGAATTAAAGGAAGCCAGAGCTCCTTGATATTAATAGTATATCAAACATCTGGCTAAAGTGCAACTTTCTAGTTACAAAACAAAGACAACAATGGAAGCAACCCAAGGGTCCTATGGGTGAATGAATAAAAATATGGTATATCCATACAATGGACGGTTATTCAGTCTTAGAAAGGAAGGAAATTCTGACACCTCCCACAACACAGAAGAACCTTGAAGACATTACGCTAAATGAAATGGGTCTCGAAAGGACAAATACTATATGAGTTCACATGTAAGAGGTTTCCAGAGTAGTCAAATTCATAGACACGGAAAGGAGCATGCCAGTTGCCAGAAGCTTGGAGTAGCAGGCAGTAGGGAAATAGTATTTAATGGGTACAGAACTTCAATTTTGCAAAATGGAAAGACTTTTGGAGATGGATAGTGGTGATGGTTACACAAAGTGAATGTACCTGAAGTCACTAAACTGTATACTTAAAAATAGACAAAACAGTACATTTTATGTTATGTATGCCTCTGCTACTACTGCTAAGTCACTTCAGTCGTGTCCGACTCTGTGTGACCCCACAGACTGCAGCCCACCAGGCTCCCCCATCCCTGGGATTCTCCAGGCAAGAACACTGGAGTGGGGTGCCATTTCCTTCTCCAATGCGTGAAAGTGAAGTCGTTCAGTAGTGTCCGACTCTTTGCAACCCCATGGGCTTATGTCATGTATATTTCATCACAATTTTTTAAAAAAATTTTAAAGCAAAGAAAATGAGCCACAAGAAAACATTTTAATGGTGACCTTTTAATACCTTGTGCATGGGTGCATGCTAAGTCACTCAGTCGTGTCTGACTCTTTGCAACCCTATGGACTGTCGTCCACCAGGCTCCTCTGTCCATGGGATTCTCTGGGAAAGAATGCTGAAGTGGGTTTCCATGCCCACCTCCTCCCAGGGATTGAAGCCACGTCCCTTATGTCTCCTGCATTGGCAGGTGGGTTCTTTACCACTAATGCCATCTGGGAAGCCCTTTAATACCTTATATTAATATAAAACAATTTAACCAAATTTCCTAAAGGAAATCAGTCCTGAATATTCATTGGAAGGACTGATGCTGAAGCAGAAACCCTAACACTTTGGCAACCTGATGCAAAGTACTGACTCATTTGAAAAGACTCTGATGCTGGGAAAGATTGAAGGCGGGAGGAGAAGGGGACGACATAGGATGAGATGGTTGGATGGCATCACCGACTCAGTGGGCCTGAGTTTGAGTAAACTTCAGGAGTTGGTGATAGACAGGGAGGTCTGGTGTGCTGCAGCCCATGGGGTCACAAAGAGTTGGACAGGACTGAGCGACTGAACTAAACTGAACTGATCCCCTCCAGGGCCATTATTGGCTTTTTGCTTTAAACTTGGTACCATGTTCTCCCCTTAGAGGAGTATTTCCAACAGAAACATCCTGGCCTGTGGACTGCTTTACCCCCTGGGCTTTGTAAAACCAGAAGTTACACACAGCTGATTACTTTCAAAGGTGTTTCTAGGACTCTGATAGTTGTTTCTAATCAAAGCTTTGTATTGGCATTGATCCATAACATTTGCTTTGATGTTTCTGAGTAGAGGAATGCTCTATCCTTCCTTTCCATTTCCACAGAAAAAAAAAAAATCACTGAACAGTGAGTTACTGCTGAGGTTGAGAAACCCCTTGGGAAGAATTTACCTTTACAAGGTAAAACTCTGCATCTTGCACCACACTTATACAAAATGCAAATAATAGGGGACATTGTTGGGGGGGGATAAGAGGTATGTGTGAAGGTTCTACACTTTTCAATCAATTTTTTGTAAAACTAAAACTGCTCTAAAAAACATAGTCTATTAATTGAAAAACGAAAGCTCTGCATCTTCAGTTCCCTGTGCTGTTGGTATAGCAAATAATCATATTGATCCATGTAAGTAAAATGATGCTTTCTTAATAAGGAAATACATTCTCCTTTAATATGCAATATAAATTAAAGGATATTTTGCTAGCCAGTCATTTTTCAAAATATATTTGAACATTAGGAGAGGAAAAAAAAAAAAAAAGAAAAAGTTGTAAGAATACAATCAATCCCCAAGTTATAACTCCATAATTTCTGCTCCTGGCTGCATTGGAAACTCCACATTTCCAACTCTTGGCTTTCCTTTTCTCTTGCCATTTAGAGAATATAAACAGACATGTTGAAATCCTTGACCTTAGAGGCAATTAAATAGTGGAAGGAATAAGTTATTGAAATGCCCTTCTAAGAGTTATTTAAAATGTAGATAACAAGCTTACACTTTCAGCTATGATGGCATAGCTGGTATCGGACTAATCTTCCTGCTAAGAACATCTATAAAAGCTGGGGGAAATATCACACACACACACACACACACACACACACACACCCCAACTGCTTGAAGATAATGAAGAACAAGTAAAACAGCCAATACTAGGGGGATAAAGATCCCAAAGAGCAGAAATCTCCCTGAAGAGAACCCTTTCGCAGAGCCACATTTTTCCCTCAGGACATTTAATACTACACAATGCAGAGCATGGAGATCAGAGATTAGCAGCCTAGAGATTGTGCAGTCTCATTGGGCTGGAAAGATAACACCTGGGATTTACGGACCACTGAGGAGTAAGGGGGTCATTAAACAGTAGGCTTTCAATTGAGACTCTAGAAGAGCTATCACCTATGACAAAGAAAAAACTAGAAATAGACCAGCCTCAGCTGGCTCAAGGTGACTTTCCCATGCTCTATCTGGGAAAATTAAACTATAAGGAAGATATTATGCAGAGACTCTACAATTTTTCATATACAATGTCCAGCATTCAAAAAAAAAAAAAAAACTACCAAACATTTCAGTTAAAACAGAACCAAATGACTGAAAACCAAGGGAAAAAATAGATAGAATAAACTGATTCAAAGGTGATCCATATACTGGAGTTACCAGCCATGGGTTTTCCACTAACTGCCAAAATACTTAAATCAATACTTCACAAGAAAAAGAGAATATTTTAATGGCCAATAAGCAAACGAAAAGAAACTCAGTATCATTAGTAATCACAAGATAACACTACAAATCTTCCAGATTTATTTAAAAAATACATTAAGTATTGATAAGGATATAAATTAATTTGCACTGCAAAAACTGCTGGTGTAAATGTAAATTGATGCAAATAATTTGAAATGTTGTTATGTAGAAGTTACATACATATACCCTGTGATCCAGTAGTCCATTCCTGGGTATACACATAACAAAAAAATGAGTGTTTCTATCAACTGAAAGATAATAGATATGAATATTCATAAAAACCTTATTTATAATAGTCTAAATTGCAAATACAGACTTCCTAGGTAGCTCAGTGATAAAGAATCTGCCTACAATGCAGGAGACACAGGCTCAATCCCTGGGTCAGGAAGATGCTCCGGAGAAGAAAATGGCCATCTGCTCCAGCATTCTTGCTCAGGAAATCCCATAGACAGAGGAGCCTGGTAGGCTACAGTCCATGGGGCTGCAAAGAGTCTGACATGACTTAGGGACTGAGCACGTGTAGAAATGGCAAATAGCCCAAATGTCCACCAACAGCAGAATGGTCTCTTCCACTGTATCCAATGCAATAATATAAGAAAATAAAAAAGAACAAACTTCATTCACCCAACCCATGATGATAAAGCTCATAAATATGATATTCAAGTAAAATGCTAGACAAAAAAGAGAGCAAGCTATATGACTCTAAAGATTAAAACCAGGTACAATTAGACTACTGTGATATGACCCAGGATAGTGGTGATGTTCAATGGAAGCAGATAATGACTGAGAGAAGGCACAAGCAAGATTTCTGATATCAGAATATTCTAGTCTTCTTTTGGGTGGGATAGTGGAGAAGTGTGTTCATTTTGTGAACTGAGCACTACAAACTGTATACCCAAGATTTGTGTAGGCATAAGGCACCTAAATAGAAAGTAACCAAAACACTCACAGCTGTTAGAAAAATAAATTACCTGGGCAACTAAACATTCCATAACAATGGGGCAAAGGGCACCTGGACTACAAGGTTCTAGAGACAATGTTCGATTGTGATTCACTCATAGCAGCTCCCTTTGGAGCTATCTTATCTCTCTGTCTCTTCGGTCCCTGTCTTCCACATCCAATTTGAATTTGCAGCAAGTGGTTAGATTTTTTTTTAACAATTTAACCCCAAAGTTAACATGTCCAAGACTAAACTCTTCACCATTTGCCATTTCTCCCTTCATGCATTCCTTCCCATAGTCTCTATCACAAATATGAGCATCATCAACTTCCTGCTGATGAAGGTATCTGGTTGGTGCAAAAGTAACTGCGGTTTTGCATTGTTGATCTTTTTAGTTTGAATATGAGACCTTACTAACCTCTTGCAAAATAACTGGACATGATGAAACGTCCAGGTAAATGAGCTAAAAGCTTTTGGATAAAAGCTTTAAAGTAATCATGTTTTAGTCTACTTAAGATGATCTTTCCAGATGTTTGGTAACTTAAGATTCTAAAGCTGTTCCAATTTAAGCTAAGTGATGCAAGTGTAATTATATAAAAGATACTAAGACATCAATTACTAGGAAAAAATTAAAAGTATTTGAAAATATTAATGAAAATGTTTGGTATCACCTAAGATGTTCTCTATAAGAAAACAGGGTTTCTCTGGTGGCTCAGATGGTAAACAATCTGCCTGCCATGTGGAAGACCTGGGTTCAGTCCCTGGGTTGGGAAGATGCCCTGAAGAAGGGAATGGCAACTCACTCCAGTATTCTTGTCTAGAGAATTCCATGGACAGAGGAGCCTGGTGGCCTACAGTCCCTGGGGTCACAAAGAATCAGACACAACTGAGCAACTAACACACATTGGAACACATTGTTAAATAAAGATGGTTATGTTATACATCATTTTAATGCATACTTACTGCTTTATGGTTTTTTTGCTAATGACTTATTACTTGCTGGGGTTTTTTTTTTTTTTTGGTTATAGTTCAGAGTTTTATTTGGTAAACAAGAGCTGACTCATTGGAAAAGACTCTGATGCTGGGAAAGATTGGGGGCAGGAAGAGAAGGGGGCGACAGAGGATGAGATGTTTGAATGGCATTATCGACTCAATGAACATAAGTTTGAGCAAACTCTGGGAGACAGTAGAAGACAGAGAAGGCTGGCCTGCTGCAGTCCGTGGGGTAACAAAGAGTCAGACACAACTGAGGGACTGAACAGCAACAAAGGATAGTACTTCCTCAAGGTGTGAGGGTGGGTTGAATTCAAGAGTGGCCTCAACCGCCTCGGCTCCCTCTTTTTATACTTTTTGTCTCCTCCCCTCCCCAACCCTCCACCCAGAGCCTGCCCGACGCAAATTAAGGCTAGAACCCATACCCATCATCCATCAGGAAGGAGGAGTGTTTGCTTTTTCTTCCTTTTTTTTTCACCTGAGTTTCCCATCCTGGTCCCAGGATTTTTCCTTTGTTTCCTTTTCATGGGCTTTCCCCTTTCTTTGTCTGTCTTTTAGCAGCTGCCATTTGGGACTCCTTTTGCTATTCTGTCTACCTAACATTCGCCCCTCAAGAGATGGGAGGCCCAATTCTTTGGGAATAGGGGCATTGAGGCCTGTCTGGCTACTTCCTACACTTCCTGGCTACTTCTGAGCTGAGATGGCGAGGGGCATTGGGCCTCTCCCTCTGGCTAGTCTCAAGCCTCTCTTTATAGCAGTGCCAGGCTAAGGGTCTATTTATTTTAGACTACGGAAATGATGTTAGACAAAAAGCAAATTCGAGCAATGCTCTTATTCAAATTCAAAGTGGGTTATAAAGCAGCAGAGACAACTCACAACATCAACAATGCATGTGCCCCAGAAACTGCTAATGAACATAGTGCAATGGTGATTCAAAAAGTTTTGCAAAGAAGACAAGAGCCTTGAAGATGAGGAGTGTAGTGGCCGCCCATTGGAAGCTGACGACCAATTGAGAGCAATCATCGGACCTCTTAATAACTACACAAGAAGTTGCTGAGGAACTCAACGTTGACCATTCTACAGTCATTCAGCTTTTGAAGCGAATTGGAAAGATGAAAAAGCTCGAGAAGTGAGTGCCTCATGAGCTGACCACAAATTTAAAAAATTGTCTTTTTGAAGTGTCATCTTTTCTTATCCTATGCAATGACAATGAACCATTTCTCCATCAGATTGTGACATGGGACGAAAAGTGGATTTTATATGACAGCTTAGTGCCTGGACTGAGAAGAAGCTCCAAAGCACTTGCCAAAGCCAAACTTGCCCCAGAAAAAGTCATATCACTGCTTGGCAGTCTGCTGCCAGTCTGATCCACTACAGCTTTCTTAATCCCAGTGAAACCGTTACATGTGAGAAGTATTCTCAGCAAATTGATGAGATACCCCCAAAACTGCCATGCCTGCAGACAGCACTGGTCAACAGAAAGGGCCCAATTCTTCTTCATGACAACACCCAACTGCACAATGCACAACTTTGATGCTTCAAAAGCTGAAGGAATTGGGCTACGAAGTTTTGCCTCATCTGCCATGTTCACCTGACCTCTCACCAACTGCTACCACTTCTTCAAGCATGTTGATAACTTTTTGCAGGGAAAATGCTTCCACAACCATTTGTTTCATTTATACTTAGATTTCACATATTAGGATTTCACAATATTTCTCCTTCTCTGACTGACTTATTTCACATAGTGTGATAATCTCTTTGTCCATTCATGTTGTTGCAAATGGCATTATTTCATTCTTTTAAGTGGCAGAGTAATATTCCATTATACATATATACACACCACGTCTTCTTTATCCAGTCCTCTGTCAATGGGCATTGAGGTTGCTTCCATGTCTTGGCTATTGTAAACAGTGCTGAAATGAATATCGGGGTGCATGTATCCTTTTGGATCCCCTTTTTTCTCCAGATATATGTCTAGGAATGGGATTGCAGGGTAATATGATAGCTATATTTTTATTTAAGGAATATCCATACAGTTCTTCATAGTGGCTGTACTAATTTACATTCCCATCAACAATGTAGGACAGTTCCTCTCTCCACACCCTTTCCAGCATTTATTTTTTTGTGGATTTTTTTTATGAAAGCCATTCTGGTTGGGGATATTCAATTAAAAATATTAAGAAAAGGTAGCAAGAATCCACAGAAGAACTATACGAAAAAGATCTTAATGACCCAGATAACCACGATGGTGTGATCACTCACCTAGAGCCAAACTTCCTGGAGTGTGAAGTCAAGTGGGCCTTAGGAAGCATCACTATGAACAAAACTAGTGGAGATGATGAAATTCACACTGAACTATTTCAAATTCTAAAAGATGATGCTGTGAAAGTGCTGCACTCAATATGCCAGCAAATTTGGAAAACTCAGCAGTGGCCATAGGACTGGAAAAGGTCAGTTTTCACTCCAATCCCAAAGAAAGAAATGTCAAAGAATATTCAGACTACCACAAAATTGCACTTATCTCACACACTAGCAGGGTAACACCCAAAATTCTCCAAGCCAGGCTTCAACAGTACATGAATGGAGAACTTCAAGCTGGATTTACAAAAGCCAGAGAAACCAGAGATCAACTGCCAACATCCATTGGACCACAGAAAAAGCAAGAGAATTTCACAACAACATCTACTTCTGCTTCACTGACTACACTAAAGCCTCTGACTGTGTGGATCACAACAAACTGTGGAAAATTCTTCAAGAGATGGGAATAGCAGACCACCTTATCCACCTCCTGAGAAATCTGTATGCAGGTCAAGAAGCAACAGTTAGAATTAGACATGGAACAACAGACTGGTTCCAAATTGAGAAAAGTGTACGTCAAGGCTGTATATTGTCACCCTGCATACTTAACTTATATGCAGAGTACATCATGCAAAATGCCAGGCTGGATGAAGCACAAGCTGGAATCAGGATTGCCAGGAGAAATATTAATAACCTCAGATATGCAGATGACACCACCCTTATGGCAGAAAGCGAAGAGGAACTAAAAAGCCTCTTGATGAAAGTGAAACCAGAGAGAGGAAAAACTAGCTTGAAACTCAGCATTCAAAAAATAAAGATCATGACATGCAGTCCCATCACTTCATGGCAAATATATGGGAAAACAATAGAAACTGTCACAAACTTTAATTTCTTGGGCTCCAAAACCGCTCCAGATGGTGACCACAGCCATGAAATAAAAGATGTTTGCTCCTTGGAAGAAAAGCTTTGATCAACCCAGATAATATATTGAAAAGCAGAGACATTACTTGGCCGACAAAGATCCATATAGTCAAAGTTATGGTTTTTCCAGTAGTTATGTATGGATGTGAGAGTTGAACAATAAAGAAAGCTGAGCACCAAAGAACTGATGCTTTTGAACTGTAGTGTTGGAGAAGACTCTTGAGAGTCCCTTGGACTGCAAGGAGATCAAACCAGTCCATCCTAAAGGAAATCAGTCCTGAATATTTATTGGAAGGACTGATGCTGAAGATAAAGCTCCAATATTTTGGCCACCTTATGTGAAGAACTGACTCACTGGAAAAGCCCCTGGTGCTGGGAAAGACTGAAGGCAGGAGGAGAAGGGGACAACAGAGGATGAGATGGTTGGACAGCATCATCAACCTGATGGACACAAGTCTGAGCAAGCTCCGGGANATAAAGCTCCAATATTTTGGCCACCTTATGTGAAGAACTGACTCACTGGAAAAGCCCCTGGTGCTGGGAAAGACTGAAGGCAGGAGGAGAAGGGGACAACAGAGGATGAGATGGTTGGACAGCATCATCAACCTGATGGACACAAGTCTGAGCAAGCTCCGGGAACTGGTGATAGACAGGGAAGCCTGGCATTCTGCAGTCCATGGGAAGGCAAAGAGTCAGATACGACCGAATGACTGAACCGACTAACTGATTCTGGCTGGTGTGAAGTGATATCTCATTATAGTTCTGATTTGCATTTCTCTAATAATTAGCAATGTTCAACATCTTTTCACATGCGTATTGGCCATTTTTACGTTTTCTTTCAGAAATATCTATTTAGGTTTTCTGCCCATTTGTTGATTTGGTTGTTTGTTTCAATGTTCTTAAGCATCATGAGGTATTTATAAGTTTTGGAGACTAATCTTTTGTCAGTCACATCATTTGCAAGTCTTTTCTCCCAATCTGTCAGTTGTTATTTTGTTTTGTTTACTGTTTCCTTTGCTGTACAAATGTTTTTGAGTTCAAGTAGGTTCCATTTGTTTCTTTTTATTTCCATTATTCTGGGAGATGAATTGAAAAAGATATTGCTGAAATTTTTGTCAAAGAGTGTCCTGGCCTATGTTTCCCTCTAGGAGTTTTATAGTGTCCAGTCTCATGTTTAGGTCTTTAACCCACTTTGAGCTTATTTTTGTGTATGATGTTAAAGAATGATCTAATTTTATTTTTCACATGTAACTGTCCAGTTTTCCCAGAACCATTCGTTTCAGAGATTCTTTTCAGCATTGTGTAGTCTTACCTCCTTTTGTCATAGATTAATTATCCATAGATGCGTGGGTTTATTTCCGTATTTTCCATCCTGCTCCATTGATCTATATTTCTATTCTTCTGCCAGTACCATGCTGCTTTGATGACTGTAGCTTGGTAGTATAGTATGAAGTCAGGGAGCCTGATTCCTTCAGCTCTATTTTTCTTTCTCAAGATTGTTTTGCCTATCCAAGGTCTCTTGTGCCTCCACACAAATTTTGAGACTTTTGTTGTTGTTGTTGTCCTAGTTCTGTGAAAAAAATGTCCCTGGTGATTTGATAGGGATTGCACTGAATCTGTAGATTGGTTTGAGTAGTATAATCATTCTGACAATAGTGATTCTTCCGATCTGCAAACATGGTCTCTGTGTCCACCTGTTTGTGCCTTCTCCAATTTCTTTCATCAGCACCTTATAGTTTTCAGAGTACCAGACTTCTGTCTCCTTAGGCAGATTTATTCCCAGATATATATATTTTTGATCCCTGGTAAATGGAAGTGTTTCTTGAATTCCTCTTTCTGATCTTTCATTGTTAGTTTATAAATATGCAACATTTTTCAGTGTATTAATTTTGTAACCTGAAACTTTACCAAATTCACCTGGACTCTACTTGCTTCCTACATACATAAGACTTTCTACACGGTCTCACCAACAAGCCTCCTCCTCAATTCAGTCTTCCCTCTGCACTGCTACCAACTCACAACTCCCTTCTCCAACATATATGTAAATATGGGCACATTGGTAAAATACATACACACTGTTTAAGTAAGCAAGAGAAGCTCATTAAAGAACATTTGGAAAGTATATAAAGGACTGTCATTCATACTCCATATTGCTAATACTCAAAGATTTTTAACAATGGGACCATTTTATTTACAACTCTTGAAATGATATATCTCTCTTTAGGACACAGATCTGATCATTTTCCTCTCTTCCTGGGAGGGATCAAGTTACTCCCCCGCTAAGGGACAGTGGTCATGGCCTGCGGGTGCAGACGTTCTGAGCCACTGTCTCTAGTCACCCATTCCCACAGTCCACAGTGCCCTTCCCTCTTCACTCTTCCACACTCCATCCTTAAACACCTTTCAAGGCCAGGTTAAAAATCACACTTCTACTAGACTCTACTTACGTGACGCCTGTCACAGCATGCTGGAACTATGTGGGAAGCAGCGTTAATGCTGACTCTGGACTCAGACTGCCTGGGTTCAAGTCAGATCTGTGACTTGCCAGGTATGTAACTGCATCAATTATTTAATCTATCTTTGCCACAGCCTCAGGGATAAAGGATAAAAAAACTAGAACTTCACTCAGAGTAATTCTATGAAGACTAAATAAGGTGATCTTGTCACTTAGCACAATGCCAGGCACATAATAAGTCCTCAGAATGTTACTTATTATCATTGTGAAATGTCTGTCTCCTCCCCCTACACCAACCACGCACATCCTATAGGAAGGGATTCTTTTTTGTCTTTTTACCTCCTGCCTNTTGGAGGATAATTACTTTACAATACTGTGATGGCTTTTGCCAAGTGTCGACATGAACTGACACCCCTAACGATGGTATCCGAGCTTTGTGTGCACTGAACACAGGCAGCAGCCAGCACAGTAGTCCAACTTGCCTCTTGCTGCTCACCCCTTGAAACACAGGAATACATTCGTCCTTAAGCTTAGTACAAAACTCAACATTACACTCTGGACCCTGGGACAACTGTATAACCAGGACTCTTCCCAGAGAGCAGGCCCTTGGATGGGTTCAGGTCTACCAGGACTGAACAGGGCCTGCCAGGGAAACTCTGGGTCAGCTGGGGAAGAAGAAGGCACACCAAGCATCCTGTGGAGGGCATAGTCTCCTCCTCTCGTGACTGGGGATGGATATAGCACTGATGTGCAAAGTACTTAAAGGTTCCCTTGCAGCAGAAGTATGTTGGCAACATCTGCTTTTACTGACTCCAGATATTCTGGCTTCTACTTCTATTCCAGATTCAGCGATAAATCCCCAAGAACTCATAAGTGGTTTCTAGCATACATAAAAGTACAGAAAGCCTATGTTTTTCTGATTAGGGAGACTACATAAATTTTTAACTGATTATTAAGAAATAAATGCCAACCTTTGCAGAAAAAATACATTTCTTTCTGTCTCTGACTGCGTATCAAAGAGGCCTTGGGGGCCTTCAGCCTGGCTGAGGCCTAACGGTCTCATGCCAGGTGTGGGGGCCGGTTCCACCCCAACAGCTGTTCTCAAGGGCAGTTCACTCATCACCAGAAGCCCAGAGTCTCTGAGCCAGGGGTCACAGTCCTCAGGGGTCAAAACCCACAGAGAGAACACACCCCTTCCTGGTGGCTGGCAGCACCACTGGCTTGTAGATTTTTGCAAAACCATTAAGCCGTGGACTTGGAAGGCGGTCAGGCCTGAGTCTGAATTCCAGCTCTACCGCTTACTAGCTATGTGGCCCCAGGGCAAGTTGCCTCATCTCTCTAAATCTGAGTTTCCTCATTTGTGAAATGGGGATAATAATAGCATTCACCCTTGAGGGTGGTGGTTAGGATTCAACAGCTAATGCATAGAAAGGGTGCAATGCTCACTAANGTGGACTTGGAAGGCGGTCAGGCCTGAGTCTGAATTCCAGCTCTACCGCTTACTAGCTATGTGGCCCCAGGGCAAGTTGCCTCATCTCTCTAAATCTGAGTTTCCTCATTTGTGAAATGGGGATAATAATAGCATTCACCCTTGAGGGTGGTGGTTAGGATTCAACAGCTAATGCATAGAAAGGGTGCAATGCTCACTAAGTGACAGCTATTGCTGCGATTGTTTAGGAATCATCTTCCCAGCCTCCAGATTCTTCCCTCTAGTGCTTCCACTGAGAGAGAAAGTCAGATCTGAGGCTGAGGATACAGAGATGGAAATGAAATAGCAGCAGACCCTTAGGAGCACTGACAATGTTCCAGGCACTGTATAGGTGGCATTTACATATTTTCTCTGGGCTAATCCTCACAACAATATATCATCCAAGTACTACCACGGACCCCATTTTAAGAGGCCCAAGGGCATAAAATTACTGACCTTGAGGAGAGGGTGAGAGAGGAGATAGTTCCCTGGGCTGAGTGGTAGTGGGCAGGGAGGTTGGAGTAGTTCTTTGAAGAACTGTAGTGGAAAGGAAAGGGAATCTGAAGAAGTGCCTCTGTGGGTGATGAATCAGTTCCCTTTAATGTTCTTTCAGAGTCACAAGTTGAGATTGGAATTCCTTTTTAATTAGTGGCTCCATCCTTGTTTTGAGACCACCTGATTCCAAAGGGCAGAGTTAAGCAGGAGGGAAGGACTTTCACCAAAACTGTCAGTAGTCTCCTACCATGGTAAAAACTCAATTTCAAGCCAACCTGACCAGTGACCTCCCTACAGTTGGTACAGTGCCCTGCAGTGCAGGGTACGTCCTAGACGGGAGAATAGCTAACTGAGGCCTCCCGCGACTCAGCTACACTCAGCCGCAGAGATCCTCCCCCAGTTCCTCCCGGGGCACGGCTCCTTTCCGTTCTTTCATTTCCCCACCTCACCCCTCTTTAATAATGAATGTGTGACTCAGAGGTTTAATGAGTTACCAGGAGAAGTTCACCAGAAGGGAAGCCCATTGAGTAAACGCATCATTAAAATTACGAATGGACAGAGGAATACAATCGTTGCAGGAGATGGGGAGCACACAGAAATGACTCAGGGGTTAGTCTGGTTAGAAAAGGGCCTCTGGGACTTAAATTATTTCTGATGATGATCTGGAAATGAAAGGAAAATTCTGGAACCCTTCCACACTCAAAAGAGACAGAGGAGCCACCCGGGATTCCTTCCTTCCCTACTCAAATGATCTAGATTGGTAGCCAGGAGTCACTTCCAGCAGAAGTTGAAAATAGCAAAGGCTGAATTCACCAAGGGAGTCATTATCCCTTTGGTGCTAACAGCACAAGGCTCTAGCATCAATTACTTCCCTGGTGTAAATATCCTGCGGGAAATTATAAGTTAGGAGAACGTGAAAAGTTAAGGCAGCATCACACTGGATTTTCTCTCTTGAGCTCAAACCTAGCTGTATCTGTGGATGCCTGGCTGGGGAGAGAGACCAGGCAAGATGACTATGCTCTGCCTTTAGGAGGAGGAGGCTGGGCTGTGTAGTCTGCAGAATTATACACACTAGTCTGCAGCCAATGATCTATTGCTGTATGGTTAGGATGAGACAGAATAGTCCAGGGGGCTATGAGTTCTTAGGAGAAACGTGGGCTGATCCGAAACAAGAATTCTAAGACTCTTTGTATCAGGATCTCTAAAATGAAAGCAACAGAAAGCAGGTTCTGCCTTTGACTCTATTCCAGGAGCTTCTGTAACTGCAGCCACTCCAGGTCGGCTATGCTAATACACCAGCAATACAAATTCATGCCAAACATCAAACAATCAAAGTGTGATATCTTAGTGTCTTGATCCCATCCAAGTGTGCTTGGTGTTCATAGAGGGCCAAGGCTACCATATTTTTTCTTCTAGAAGACAAAACAATTGCTTTGGCAAGGTGGAGGGGCATTGAACAACTCAAAAGTATTTCCACTAATGGTAATAAAAAGAGATATGGTCCCAAAAGGTATGCATAGAGTTGGAAAGTCTTTTTTATTTTTGTTTGATTATAAAGTGACAAAGTTTTTAAGTGGTACTGGAAACAAACTACTAAAGCTATAATATCAGCTATGAAGGAAAGGGAAGGTCCTATTGCTTTTGTGTCTTTTCATTTACATACATTTTCCAAATGGCTTTCTCTGTGTTCAGGTTGACAGGAAGTGAATCCCTCAGACTGTCAAAAAGCCTTACAAGGGGTGGGGAAGGGGGCTGAAATTTTCTTTTAGTCAGAAGAAAGCTATATCCATTTTTTTAAAGAAAAATAAAACATATGTACATATATATGTGTGTGTATATAGATACACACACACATATGTGTGTGAATGTGAAACTTATATGTGAAATTAATTATATTAGTATGAAAGGATCCAGTGATTTATTTTTCTTTACTCAATAAAGTAAGGGAAATCATTTATGTTTTTACCATCCTTTCCCAAAATTTACCTCCCAATAATCTGTAAGCCACTATAAACAAAAGTCAAAAAAACAGTTCTACATCCCAAGAAAAGCTAAATTTTTGCCATAAAAATCTTTATGCAGGTAACTAAAAGTCTATTCCATCAAAGCAAGTGGAATACTATCCAAAATTGTACTATACTAATCTTGATCCAATCCCCAAACAGTCATTAATTCTGTAAAACACTGCTAAACAAGTAGGTAGGAGTTTCTCATCCATAGTTGCCAATAAATATAAAATATATTTTGCACAGCCCTAGTCTGATACAGCAGAACAAAGGGTGGGCTCTGGAGCCAAGTCATTTGGGCTCAAGTCCTGGTTCCCACATACAAACAGCTCAGGCAAGTGAATGAACCTCTCTGAGCCAACCATGTCCTTAATGTTCCAGTCCATCTGGAAGTACCTGGGAGAACTCACTGTTCAAGGACAAACTGGGCAAAGAGAGAAAAGTTCAAGATGCAGTCATCCCTATTGTCTAGATAGGACACAGAAAGAAAACTCCGAAGGGTAGTGGAGGAGAAGGATTTCAGAAGGGTTTGTTCATGGTCTAGATCTATTTTTAGCTAAGGGATAAGATGAATACCTAAAAGGTTATAATACAAAGAAAAAATCCTCCCAGACTTAGCCAGCTCATGGTCTGAATCTCTCCCTGAGTCAGGGCAGGACACAACCCCCGCCCCTGTCCTTGAACAGTAGTTACCTGAGTCAGAGCCTATTTTGAAAAGCTAAAACTGATCTACATCTGGCATTTCAAGGGCAAGCCAATTTACCCACATGCAGTCAACCACAGGTGACTTTTCCTTCTGTTCATAGATGCCATGGAAATCAGTCTGAAAGCACAGAAGAGGCAACATGGTGCCGTGGAAATGGCACCTATGAACTCCTGAGCCACCGTGCACTGGCTCCGAGACCTCGAAAAAATATTTACCTTCTCTGAACATACATTTCTCATCTGTATAATTGGGTGGTATAGAAGGCTGCTAGTTTTGAGAGCTGCCCAAGAAGTTTCACGAATGGAGCCGCCATGATGACAGGAACATAGGCTACACATGTGTCCAACATACAGTCTCCCACTCTCCAAGCCTTCTCTAGCTACTCTGCTGCTAAATGTTCAACCTGCCAGACATAAAGGCCAGTACTGGGCTCCCAACATGGTACGTCCTTAGAGGAGACCAACTGGCTAGTTGGCAATGAGTTGCTTCCCTGCCATCTTGAAAAGGGTAATATTTCAACTTTCAGATTGTCAAATATTCTAGATATGAATTTACCTTTCCTGACTGTAGGCCTCAGCCATCACCATCATCCAAGGGCTGATAGAGTATCTAACTGACTGCTACATTGAAAGCCTGAGGCTGCATAAATTTACTTTGGACAAAGAAATTCACTCTGCAGCAAAGAAGGTGCACATGGGCACAGGACTCTGTGATCCACTGGTCCTACTACTTAGCAATCCTTCAGAAACCGCTGACTTGCCAGACACTGCAGTAACCTTGAGAGCACAGCTAAGGTGTAAGCTTAGACATTATGCCCACACAAATGACACACTATTTTGGGGGAGGCAGCGTACGGTGGCAGATTTTATTTTGGGGGGCTCCAAAATCACTGTGGATGGTGCCAGGGGACATGAAATGAAGAGACGCTTGCTCCTTGGGAGAAAACCTGTGACAAACCGACACAGCACATTAAAATGCAGAGACATCGCTTGGCCGGCAGAGATGCGTAGAGCCAAAGCTATGGTTTTCCCGGTGGTCGTGTATGGTTATGAGAGTTGGACCATAAAGAAGGTTGAGCACTGAAGAATTGATGCTTTCGAATTATGGTGCTGGAGAAGACTCTTGAGAGCCCCTTGGACAGCAAGGAGATCAAACCAGTCAATACTAAAGGAAATCAACCCTGAATATGCATTGAAAGGACTGATGCTAAAGCTGAAGCTTCAATTCTGTGGCCACCTGATGTGAAGAGCCAACTCACTGGAAAAGATTCTGATGCTGGGAAAAATTGAGGGCGGGAGGAGAAGGGGGTGACAGAGGATGAGATGGTTGGATGGCATCACTGACTCAATGGACATGAGTCTGAGCAAACTCCAGGAGACAGTGAAGGACAGGAAGGACCGGCAGGCTGCAGTCCATGGAATCACAAACTGTAGGACACAACTGAGCAAATGAACAACATACACTTTAAATAAGAGCCATAATATGGGGCTTGATCCCAGTGAACAGAATATAGATAGGTCTGGGAGTCAAGTGAGGCAGAGTGAGAGTAACCCTACTCACTAAAACTCCCAGTAGCACTTGTGAAATCTGCGTTTCTGATATTTAACAGTTAAGGCTTTGCTTCCATCACAGGACACAGTTTCTGCTAAAATTAAAGCTATAAACAAAGCTATAGCTGCTGCCTGCCTGGTTACTCTTGGTTATGCATTCCAATAGCAGAGAAAGAAACTGAGTTGTGTTACTGGCAAGGGGGTTTGACCATGACCATCATAAGAAATTAGTGATGCTGCTGTATAACAGGACAGAAAGGAATATGGATGACGTGTGATAGCCTGACAGGTGATCCACAGGGCGTGTCTTGGTACCGCAATGCCCAGCCTTAACTGTACATTGTCAAGTACATCAACCACTGCCTGATAAGGGCATGGTAACCAGAGGTTCAGACCCCTCAGGGATGACTCACTTTACCAGACAAGCCACCTTAATCAGCAGATGTGCTAGCCAAGGGAGGAAATTTTAGAAAGGATAGCAGACAAGGGAGATGATGGGTCCAAGTTATGGTCTCAGGACCCACTACAACAATGGAAGCTGTAGTTTATCCCACTAACCCCAAAATTCTGACCAAGAAGAATCCCGAACAAGCTGTGAGAGGACAGAGTAAACTTACAGTAAGAAACCAGTGGATGTGAATGGTGCAAGGGTCTGAAAGGCGCAGTGCGGCAGATGCTCTTGGCGTCCCCTCCCCATTCACCAGCAGCTCTACCCACCTCCTGCTCCAGGTGTTGGCTGCTTATGGCTCACACCTGTACCCCTCTCTAGAGGATTCTTCTTAGCTAATGGGAGCTGCCTTTTCTAGAAATGCATTTCCCTGCTCCCTGATGGGATACCTGTGACTGAATGATGCAGGGAAATAAAAGTTCAACCCCTTTGCTTCAAGGTAGTAAACACTCTATAGTACAATTCACTCTCTAGAGCTTCTTCCTCATGGAATTAGGCTCTTAGTTCAGGCTGATATAACAAGGTCCCATAGACGGATAACTTATCAGTTCANGCAGGTTCTGCCTTTGACTCTATTCCAGGAGCTTCTGTAACTGCAGCCACTCCAGGTCGGCTATGCTAATACACCAGCAATACAAATTCATGCCAAACATCAAACAATCAAAGTGTGATATCTTAGTGTCTTGATCCCATCCAAGTGTGCTTGGTGTTCATAGAGGGCCAAGGCTACCATATTTTTTCTTCTAGAAGACAAAACAATTGCTTTGGCAAGGTGGAGGGGCATTGAACAACTCAAAAGTATTTCCACTAATGGTAATAAAAAGAGATATGGTCCCAAAAGGTATGCATAGAGTTGGAAAGTCTTTTTTATTTTTGTTTGATTATAAAGTGACAAAGTTTTTAAGTGGTACTGGAAACAAACTACTAAAGCTATAATATCAGCTATGAAGGAAAGGGAAGGTCCTATTGCTTTTGTGTCTTTTCATTTACATACATTTTCCAAATGGCTTTCTCTGTGTTCAGGTTGACAGGAAGTGAATCCCTCAGACTGTCAAAAAGCCTTACAAGGGGTGGGGAAGGGGGCTGAAATTTTCTTTTAGTCAGAAGAAAGCTATATCCATTTTTTTAAAGAAAAATAAAACATATGTACATATATATGTGTGTGTATATAGATACACACACACATATGTGTGTGAATGTGAAACTTATATGTGAAATTAATTATATTAGTATGAAAGGATCCAGTGATTTATTTTTCTTTACTCAATAAAGTAAGGGAAATCATTTATGTTTTTACCATCCTTTCCCAAAATTTACCTCCCAATAATCTGTAAGCCACTATAAACAAAAGTCAAAAAAACAGTTCTACATCCCAAGAAAAGCTAAATTTTTGCCATAAAAATCTTTATGCAGGTAACTAAAAGTCTATTCCATCAAAGCAAGTGGAATACTATCCAAAATTGTACTATACTAATCTTGATCCAATCCCCAAACAGTCATTAATTCTGTAAAACACTGCTAAACAAGTAGGTAGGAGTTTCTCATCCATAGTTGCCAATAAATATAAAATATATTTTGCACAGCCCTAGTCTGATACAGCAGAACAAAGGGTGGGCTCTGGAGCCAAGTCATTTGGGCTCAAGTCCTGGTTCCCACATACAAACAGCTCAGGCAAGTGAATGAACCTCTCTGAGCCAACCATGTCCTTAATGTTCCAGTCCATCTGGAAGTACCTGGGAGAACTCACTGTTCAAGGACAAACTGGGCAAAGAGAGAAAAGTTCAAGATGCAGTCATCCCTATTGTCTAGATAGGACACAGAAAGAAAACTCCGAAGGGTAGTGGAGGAGAAGGATTTCAGAAGGGTTTGTTCATGGTCTAGATCTATTTTTAGCTAAGGGATAAGATGAATACCTAAAAGGTTATAATACAAAGAAAAAATCCTCCCAGACTTAGCCAGCTCATGGTCTGAATCTCTCCCTGAGTCAGGGCAGGACACAACCCCCGCCCCTGTCCTTGAACAGTAGTTACCTGAGTCAGAGCCTATTTTGAAAAGCTAAAACTGATCTACATCTGGCATTTCAAGGGCAAGCCAATTTACCCACATGCAGTCAACCACAGGTGACTTTTCCTTCTGTTCATAGATGCCATGGAAATCAGTCTGAAAGCACAGAAGAGGCAACATGGTGCCGTGGAAATGGCACCTATGAACTCCTGAGCCACCGTGCACTGGCTCCGAGACCTCGAAAAAATATTTACCTTCTCTGAACATACATTTCTCATCTGTATAATTGGGTGGTATAGAAGGCTGCTAGTTTTGAGAGCTGCCCAAGAAGTTTCACGAATGGAGCCGCCATGATGACAGGAACATAGGCTACACATGTGTCCAACATACAGTCTCCCACTCTCCAAGCCTTCTCTAGCTACTCTGCTGCTAAATGTTCAACCTGCCAGACATAAAGGCCAGTACTGGGCTCCCAACATGGTACGTCCTTAGAGGAGACCAACTGGCTAGTTGGCAATGAGTTGCTTCCCTGCCATCTTGAAAAGGGTAATATTTCAACTTTCAGATTGTCAAATATTCTAGATATGAATTTACCTTTCCTGACTGTAGGCCTCAGCCATCACCATCATCCAAGGGCTGATAGAGTATCTAACTGACTGCTACATTGAAAGCCTGAGGCTGCATAAATTTACTTTGGACAAAGAAATTCACTCTGCAGCAAAGAAGGTGCACATGGGCACAGGACTCTGTGATCCACTGGTCCTACTACTTAGCAATCCTTCAGAAACCGCTGACTTGCCAGACACTGCAGTAACCTTGAGAGCACAGCTAAGGTGTAAGCTTAGACATTATGCCCACACAAATGACACACTATTTTGGGGGAGGCAGCGTACGGTGGCAGATTTTATTTTGGGGGGCTCCAAAATCACTGTGGATGGTGCCAGGGGACATGAAATGAAGAGACGCTTGCTCCTTGGGAGAAAACCTGTGACAAACCGACACAGCACATTAAAATGCAGAGACATCGCTTGGCCGGCAGAGATGCGTAGAGCCAAAGCTATGGTTTTCCCGGTGGTCGTGTATGGTTATGAGAGTTGGACCATAAAGAAGGTTGAGCACTGAAGAATTGATGCTTTCGAATTATGGTGCTGGAGAAGACTCTTGAGAGCCCCTTGGACAGCAAGGAGATCAAACCAGTCAATACTAAAGGAAATCAACCCTGAATATGCATTGAAAGGACTGATGCTAAAGCTGAAGCTTCAATTCTGTGGCCACCTGATGTGAAGAGCCAACTCACTGGAAAAGATTCTGATGCTGGGAAAAATTGAGGGCGGGAGGAGAAGGGGGTGACAGAGGATGAGATGGTTGGATGGCATCACTGACTCAATGGACATGAGTCTGAGCAAACTCCAGGAGACAGTGAAGGACAGGAAGGACCGGCAGGCTGCAGTCCATGGAATCACAAACTGTAGGACACAACTGAGCAAATGAACAACATACACTTTAAATAAGAGCCATAATATGGGGCTTGATCCCAGTGAACAGAATATAGATAGGTCTGGGAGTCAAGTGAGGCGGAGTGAGAGTAACCCTACTCACTAAAACTCCCAGTAGCACTTGTGAAATCTGCGTTTCTGATATTTAACAGTTAAGGCTTTGCTTCCATCACAGGACACAGTTTCTGCTAAAATTAAAGCTATAAACAAAGCTATAGCTGCTGCCTGCCTGGTTACTCTTGGTTATGCATTCCAATAGCAGAGAAAGAAACTGAGTTGTGTTACTGGCAAGGGGGTTTGACCATGACCATCATAAGAAATTAGTGATGCTGCTGTATAACAGGACAGAAAGGAATATGGATGACGTGTGATAGCCTGACAGGTGATCCACAGGGCGTGTCTTGGTACCGCAATGCCCAGCCTTAACTGTACATTGTCAAGTACATCAACCACTGCCTGATAAGGGCATGGTAACCAGAGGTTCAGACCCCTCAGGGATGACTCACTTTACCAGACAAGCCACCTTAATCAGCAGATGTGCTAGCCAAGGGAGGAAATTTTAGAAAGGATAGCAGACAAGGGAGATGATGGGTCCAAGTTATGGTCTCAGGACCCACTACAACAATGGAAGCTGTAGTTTATCCCACTAACCCCAAAATTCTGACCAAGAAGAATCCCGAACAAGCTGTGAGAGGACAGAGTAAACTTACAGTAAGAAACCAGTGGATGTGAATGGTGCAAGGGTCTGAAAGGCGCAGTGCGGCAGATTCTCTTGGCGTCCCCTCCCCATTCACCAGCAGCTCTACCCACCTCCTGCTCCAGGTGTTGGCTGCTTATGGCTCACACCTGTACCCCTCTCTAGAGGATTCTTCTTAGCTAATGGGAGCTGCCTTTTCTAGAAATGCATTTCCCTGCTCCCTGACGGGATACCTGTGACTGAATGATGCAGGGAAATAAAAGTTCAACCCCTTTGCCTCAAGGTAGTAAACACTCTATAGTACAATTCACTCTCTAGAGCTTCTTCCTCATGGAATTAGGCTCTTAGCTCAGGCTGATATAACAAGGTCCCATAGACGGATAACTTATCAGTTCATTTTCTCTCAGTTGTGTCCGACTCTTTGCAACCCCATGAACCACAGCATGCCACGCCTCCCTGTCCATCACCAACTCCCGGACTCCACTCAAACCCATGTCCATCAAGTCAGTGATGCCATCCAGCCATCTCATCCTCTGTCGTCCCCTTCTCCTCCTGCCCCCAATCTTTCCCAGCATCAGGGTCTTTTCCATTGAGTCGGTGATAACTTATAAACTATAGAAATTGATTTCTCACATCTCTGGAAGTCCAAGATCAGGGTGCTACATAGTTGTGTTCTGATGAAACACAGCTTGTAACTCCCTTACAAGTTATAGAGTGCTTTCTTCCTATATCCTCATATGGTGGAACAAAAAGCTAGAATGCTCTCTGGAATCTCATTATAAACGCATTCCCAACCATGATGATGATGATTAAATTATCCCCCTCCCCAAAGCCCCATTCCTAATATCATCACATTAAGGGTTAGGGTTTCAATATGTGAACTGGGGGAACACAAACTTTCAGTCCTTAACATAAGCTGAAGCCAGACTTCTTCTAAATCCACCACTAGTTTCTTCCTGTCCTGCACTGCTTCTCTCATCCTATTAGGTGTTTCCTAAGAGCAATCCCTCAATAAATCTCCTGCACATGCTCCCATCTCGCCATGCTTCTGGGTACCCAACCTAGCAGAGCTAGCCAGTGGACATTTCTGTGCATCACCCCACATGCTTGCAGGCTAAGTCGCTTCGGTCGTGTCCAACTCTCTGTGACCCTATGGACTGCAGCCCTCCAGGTTCCTCTATCCATGGGGTTCTCCGGGAGAGAATACTGGAGCGGGTTGCCTTGCCGTCCTCCAAGTCAGGGACTGAGCGTGCATCTCTTATGTCTCCTGCACTGGCAGGCGGGTTCTTAACCACTGGTGCCACATAGGAAGCCCTGTGCATTCCGCATAAATTCCTAAAGACATAAGATAGTCTAGGTTTGTGTTTAGCAAATATCTACTCTCCTCTCCTCCACTGTGGGCAGAGAATCCCATCTGCTCCACTGCAGCAGGCTATATTTTCTCAAAATAGCTGCAACACTGTTTCCCATCCCTCATGTGCTTCTTACAATGTAACCTTAACACCTCTTAAATCAAGAGTTGGGAACTGTGTCTCTTCGCCTTGAATGTGAGCAGGCTTTTGTGACCGTTTTAACCAAACAAGAGTGGCAGAAGTGATGCTATGTGACTTCCAAGGCTGGTCAGAAAGAACAACGTAACTTCCATTTGGTTCTCCCGAACGATTGTGCTCGAGTTCTAAGCCTCCTTGTGAGCAGTCTGACAGCCCTTCAGTCACCAAGCTGAGAAAGGCCGAGCTAGCCCATGGAGGAAGATCATGTGGAAAAGCCTAAGAATATTGGCCAGCCCCCTGTTTTGCCAACCCCAAGCATCTTCAGACTGCAGCTATACCGGTGACGCTGAGCCAGGACCACCCAGTGGAGCCCCACCTGAATTCCTGACCCAGAGGAACCATGAGAAACAATAAAATGATTGTTACTTCTTAAGCCACTAAGGTTTAGGAAAAATTTTTCCATAGCAATAGTAACCAGGATACCTACTGATACTGAGCTTAGTCACATCACTTGTTTTGGCCAATGGGATTTTGCATCTTGTACTTCTGCCATCATCATCAGAAGAGCATGTCTGGATGCAAACAAGTCACAGACACAAGAAAAGTGAGAGGTGCGTATAACAGACATAAACAAAACATGCAACCTGGAGCCAGTCCAGATTCGTTTAACTTTAGCCAAACTGACTTGCAGATGCATGAATGAGAAATAAATGCTTATAGCTCTAGGCCACGGAGATTTTGTGGGATTTTTGTTGTTACTGTTGTTGTTATATAGCATGATGGCAATAACTGATCCAAGAGGAAATAGGAAAGAATTCCCTGTTCCCAAGAATAGGATATTTGATAATTTATAACTAAAGGGGCTTCATGATGATTATTTATGAAGAAGGCAATGGCAACCCACTCCAGTACTCTTGCCTGGAAAATACCATGGATGGAGGAGCCTGGTAGACTGCAGTCCATGGGGTTGCTAGGAGTCAGACACGACTGAGCGACTTCACTTTCATTTTTCACTTTCATGCATTGGAGAAGGCAATGGCAACCCACTCCAGTGTTCTTGCCTGGAGAATCCCAGGGACGGGGGAGCCTGGTGGGCTGCCGTCTATGGGGTCGCACAGAGTCGGACACGACTGAAGCAACTTAGCAACAGCAGCAGCGTGATGATTATTAATATAAAAGTGAAAATAGCAGCATTTTCCAATAACACATTTATCCTGAAATTTCAATATTCCTTTCCTTTCGTTTCAACTAAGCCCAATTAGTGATATAGGTCCCTTTTCTGAGGCCCTAAAGACATGTAACAAACGACCTCATGGGCTTTCATTAATCAGCCTCCATAGAATGAAATGTTGTCAGGTGCCCTGGGTGCCTCAAAAAGAGGACAATGGTAGACAGAAAATCTCCTCAGCAGCCATTAACTAGAATGAGAGGCAACAGAAGCCAAGAGTTAATTTATAAGTCCCTTGAGACAAGAGATCAGAAATCCTTTCAAAAAGGGACAGATAGTGATCCATCCAAGAAGCATATTATGGTTCTAAGTAAAAAGCACCAATGATTCATTTAAGCCAGGAATATAGAAAATAAACTTAAACCTAAAAGAGAAAGGACTGTAGATATTTACCCAAACATGATCAGGACTAACGTGAAGAGCCATGCAAAACACCAAAAGGAACTAGGGGCCAGGTATCCAGACGAAAGCAGGCGTCAGATCTGGGGCTCATTCAGGGTCAGTCTTGGCCATAAGGGCTCAGCTTTCCTGGGTCCAGTGATCCAAATGAATATCTGAAGATAATTCACAATATACAAAAAATAATCATTATCTAGTGCCTTTTTAAAATGGAATATAAATTGATTGGGAAAGGAAATTTCATATCAAATTATTCAACAACTCATGTGTTGGTGTTAATTTCACATTAGCCTTGTCGTTAATCAAAGTTGTATTTCCTGAGTATCCCTAGGGCTTCACTGGACCATGAATATATGAAAGTAATTATGTATCTTTCTGCTTCCCTGGTGGCTCAGAGGTTAAAGCGTCTGCCTCCAATGTGGGAGACCCAGGTTCAATCCCTGGGTAGAGGAAGATCCCCTGGAGAAGGAAATGGTAACCCACTCCAGTATTCTTGCCTGGAGAATCCCATGGACAGAGAAGCCTGGTAGGCTACAGTCCACAGGGTCNAGCCTGGTGGGCTGCCGTCTATGGGGTCGCACAGAGTCGGACACGACTGAAGCAACTTAGCAACAGCAGCAGCGTGATGATTATTAATATAAAAGTGAAAATAGCAGCATTTTCCAATAACACATTTATCCTGAAATTTCAATATTCCTTTCCTTTCGTTTCAACTAAGCCCAATTAGTGATATAGGTCCCTTTTCTGAGGCCCTAAAGACATGTAACAAACGACCTCATGGGCTTTCATTAATCAGCCTCCATAGAATGAAATGTTGTCAGGTGCCCTGGGTGCCTCAAAAAGAGGACAATGGTAGACAGAAAATCTCCTCAGCAGCCATTAACTAGAATGAGAGGCAACAGAAGCCAAGAGTTAATTTATAAGTCCCTTGAGACAAGAGATCAGAAATCCTTTCAAAAAGGGACAGATAGTGATCCATCCAAGAAGCATATTATGGTTCTAAGTAAAAAGCACCAATGATTCATTTAAGCCAGGAATATAGAAAATAAACTTAAACCTAAAAGAGAAAGGACTGTAGATATTTACCCAAACATGATCAGGACTAACGTGAAGAGCCATGCAAAACACCAAAAGGAACTAGGGGCCAGGTATCCAGACGAAAGCAGGCGTCAGATCTGGGGCTCATTCAGGGTCAGTCTTGGCCATAAGGGCTCAGCTTTCCTGGGTCCAGTGATCCAAATGAATATCTGAAGATAATTCACAATATACAAAAAATAATCATTATCTAGTGCCTTTTTAAAATGGAATATAAATTGATTGGGAAAGGAAATTTCATATCAAATTATTCAACAACTCATGTGTTGGTGTTAATTTCACATTAGCCTTGTCGTTAATCAAAGTTGTATTTCCTGAGTATCCCTAGGGCTTCACTGGACCATGAATATATGAAAGTAATTATGTATCTTTCTGCTTCCCTGGTGGCTCAGAGGTTAAAGCGTCTGCCTCCAATGTGGGAGACCCAGGTTCAATCCCTGGGTAGAGGAAGATCCCCTGGAGAAGGAAATGGTAACCCACTCCAGTATTCTTGCCTGGAGAATCCCATGGACAGAGAAGCCTGGTAGGCTACAGTCCACAGGGTCGCAAAGAGTCGGACACGACTAAGCGACTTCACTCTAGTCCATAAAGTGGGATCAGATGGGATACTGAAACTCTTACTCATTTTTGAACAACTTTAGATACTGACTCTGGGATACAGACTTGAGTCTACATTCAAACTCACTTCATCACACTAACCAGACTGGCAAATGTATTGAGACTATCAGAGTCTCTTAGAAAGTCAACCTTGAAACATTTCTTTTTTTTTTTTAATTTTTATTTTTTAGTTTGTTTTGCTTTACAATACTGTATTCGTTTTGCTATACATTGACATGAATCAGCCACGAGTGAATCACCAGAGCCTGATCTAATTCAGATCAAGCATTTTATTACGACCATCCTAGATGTGGAGGCCCACAAAACCCACCGTTCAGGATTTCTCAACACCAGCGCAACTGACATTCTGAACCAAACAACTCTTCATTGTGGGGGCCTCTCCTGTGCACTGCATAATGTTTATTTACTAGTATCCTTAGCATCTACCAACTAGATGCCAGTAGCCCTTCACCCCAGCCACTGGTTGTCACAGCCAAAAACGCCTCCAAACATTGCCAAATATCCCCTGTCAGGCAAAATCTCTCTAGTTGATGACCAAAGCCTCAGTGTGGCTTAGCCATAAAGGCTCAGCTTCCTATGGATGAGACAGAAGCAAAAAGTCTTTAAGATTTAAGGGGATAATCAGTTAGACAAGGTTATATTATATCACCGGTTCTCAAAATTTTTTGTCTGCCTGATAGATTCAAATTCACAAGTGTAACACTTTCATGGACATATTCAGAGTCTGACATACTATGACTGTAGGTGAAATGCAAAACTCTACCAGTTTATTCTGACTTAAAAAAGAATATTAAAATGCAAATTGGTAAAAATTTTGTTTCTATGGATTGAACAGTATCCCTCGAAAAAAAAAAAAAAGATACATGGATACAGATGGCCAATAGGCACCTGAATAGATGCTCAACATCACTAATTATTAGAGAAATGCAAGTCAAAGCTACAATGACTTATCACTTCACACCAGTCAGAATGGCTGTCATCAAAAAACCTGCAAATAATAAATGCTACAAAGGGTATGGAGAAAACAGAACCCTTCTACCTTGTTGGTGGGAATGTAAATTAGGGTGGCCACTATGGAAAACAGTATGAAGGTTTTTAAGAAACCTTACAGTATGGAGGTTTCTTTAAAAACTAAAAACAGAGTTGCCATCTGATCTACTAACAGCAATCCTACTCCTGGGCATATATGCAGAGGAAAGCCTAATTTGAAAAGGTACATACACCTCAATGCTCATATCAGCACTATCGACAATAGCCAAAACAACTTTAATGTCCATCAGCAGATGAACGGATAAAGGAAAAACAGTATACACGACTTCCCTAGTTGTCTAGTGGTTAGGACTTCATGCTGTCACTGTCAAGGGTGCAGGTTCAATCCCTGGTTGGAGAATTAAAACCCTGCAAGCCACAAGGAATAGCCAAAAAAAAAAAAAAGATGTGAGATATATATATATATATCAAAATACAACTCTACAGGTTTCAGAGGGAGCATGACCCTCTTGACACCTTAATTTTGGACTTTTAGCCTCCAGAACTTTGAAACAGTACATTTCCGTTGTTCTAAGCCACTCGGTTTGTGATACTTAACCATAGCAGCCCTAGGAAACTAACATGATTTGATCTAGGAAAAATTGTACACCTGATTGAATTTTTAAAATTTAGTGATTTCCACACAAAAACCTGCACACAGTTGTTTACAGTAACCTTATTAATAATTGTCAACATGTGGAAATAACCAAGATGTCCTTTGGTAGGTGAGTGGATAAACTGTGGTATAGCCAAACAATAGAATATTTTTCAGAACTAAAAAAAAAAAAGAGAGAGCTATCAAGTCATGAAAAGACATGGAAGAACATTAAACGCATATCGGTAGGTGAGAGAAGCTGATGGGAAAAGGCTACATACTGTATGATTCCAACAATGTGACATTCTTCCTAGAAAATGCAAAACTATGGAGACAGTGAAAAGATAAGTGGTTGCCAGGAGTCAAGGGAGGGGAGATGAACAGGCAGATCAGGGAGGATTCTTAGGGTGCTGAAAATACTTTGCATGATAGTATAATGATGAATATATTTCCTCATGCATTCGTCCGAACCCACAGAATGTACGAGAGTGAACCCTAAGGTACACCATGGACTCTGGGCAATTATGCTCTGTCAATGCAGGTTCATCCTTGGTAACAAATGTACCTCTCAGGTGGGGAGTGTTGATAAAGGAGGCAAGGAGTATGTGGAAAATTTCTGTACCTTCCTCTCAATTTTGATGTAAACCTAAAAATGCTCTAGAAAACATTAAATCTTAAAAAAAAAAATTACCGCATATTGTGAAAACATCAACAATGTTTTACTAGTTGCAATAAATTATTGGGTTGGCCAAAAGTTCTGTAACATTTTATGGAAAAACCCAAACTTTTTGGCTAACACAATACTTGTGTTAATAATGCAATCATAGCTGACCCAACATACCAACGTGTCATCACACGAGAGTGAAATTTGCCACAGCACAGGATTTTGGTGTTGTGCCCCTGAGAATTAAGAGGTAGAACTTATAACAGTTATTCATTGTGGTCACATTAATTTAAAATCTACAACACATATACAAGTCTAGGAATAATCTTAAGAAGGATGAGGAGGAGACTGGAAGAGAGAAGATCCAACTGTTGCTGTCTTGCCACCTCTCATGGTGCAAAATCCGAAACTCATGAGCAGAGAATGGACGTACTCTGCAGCCCACTCACAGCCTTCTCTCTAGGCTCATCTTCGCCAAACCCTATATCCTACCTGCTCTGTTTCATCTGAAACTGATCCAGCATCTCTCAAGCTTTTTCAGGTCAAGGCACACTCAGAAAATAATAATCTTTGAGGGTACACGGGGATAAATAGACAAGGGTCAATAAGGCGGCAAACCTGTTCTGCTTCAAGGCACCCCGGGTCACCACAGCTCACACTGTGCTGGGAAGTTCTGTTCTAATCCACCAGGATTGTCCCTGCCTTTGTTCTCATGTAGGAAAGCCGTACCTCTCACTGAGTCCACCCTCCTCCGCCTCACAAACTGCTGTTTCTACTTCAAAACCCAGCTCAGTGACCATTTCACCTCTGATGGCTTTCATACCTCAGCTCTGCCGTCCCCCCAGCCCCACCGCACCCAGCAGCAAGACCTACGTCATGTCTCTTGCCATCACGCTGGACTGCCATTGGCACCACCCCACCCAGAATGTGAGCCTCTGCGGTCCAGGGCAAACGGGGTCAACAGTGATCCAGCAAATATGTGTTAGCCTCCTATGAGAGGCAAGGCATGGGACCAAACAGTCATAAAGATCCAAGGATGAATGAGGAGAGGGAGAGTCCCTGGCCTCCTGGAGCCCACAGTCCAATAGGGATGATGGATATTAAACTTTCACTCACACAATTAATTATTTAATTACAATGGAGGGGCATGTTTCCAAATCAATGAATGCATCTAACAAGTAGACCTGATCTATTTTGAGAGTCAAAGAGAAGTGTCTTGAATGGGTGACCCATAACTGATGAAATCTGAAAGATAAACAGGAACTAATCAGCTATGGGCTGAACGTGTATGAGAGCAGCACTCCATGTTCTAAACCAAGCTTCCTGGTTCTTGCCATCTTCATATCCATAGGACCCGACCCAGGCAGATTCTAAATAAATACTTACTGAATTAAATTTTTTAAGTGTTTGAGTACCTCTAAGCACTTTCTCAGACATGACTGAAGTGACTTAGCAGCAGCAGCAGCAGCAAGCACTTTGTCTCTCTGTGTGTGTGTGTGTGTGTGTGTGTGTGGTGTGTTTAGTCACTCAGACATGTCCAACTCTTCGTGGCCCCACTAACTCCACCCGAGAAGCCCCTTGTCTATAAGCAGGTTCTTCCAAATAATAATTGTTACTTTTGAAATCCTTTTCAAAATTAAAATGTAACAGCATTTATTGAAACATTATGATATGCAAGCGTCTAAGTGCTTAAGACATAAAGACAAACAAGAATTTTTCATGTGAAGAAGACAGATGAAAGCCTTCTAAGTAAAGTCCACAAGAAAGTCATGGAGGCAAGAAAGCAGATAGCATGGACTCTACTTCCAAAGATGTATGAGGCCTTGGTGAGGGACAAAGGCACTAGAGTGCACATTAGTTATCAACTGCTGAATAAGAAATCACCCCCCAATCTAAGAAATTCACAACAATACGCATTTATTATTTCCATTTCTAGCTAGGGCAGGTTTAGCTGGGTCTTCTTTATCGGCTTTAGGGGCTCTTCAGGCCGCAATCAAGGTCCTCGCCTGGGTCTCTCATAAGGCCACCATCAAGGCACTTACTGGGGCCCTAGTCTTTTCAAGGCTCAAGCGGGGTGTGATCTGCTTCCAAGTTCACTCAGCAGTTGTTGGCACTCACAGGCTGTTGGCAGGATCCAGTGCCTTGCTGGCTATCGGCCAGAGGTCATCCTCAGTTTCTTGCCACATGGGCCTCTCTAACAGCTGACTTCATCAAAGAAACAAGACAGAGAGAAAGAGAGTCTGCTAGTAAGACAGAAGCTACAGTCTTTTGTAACCTAATAACGGAAGTAATACCCATCACTTTTGCCCTGTTCTATTCACTGGAAGCAAGGCACTAGGTCCAGTCAGCACAGGGAATGAGGAGATGGGGATCACTGGGGGGCATCTTATGTCTGTCTGAGATGGCATTATACTGTGCAGACTCTTGAATACCAGTGAGGAGAACTTGTATTTTACTAGGCAGTGGGGATCCCATGACAGTTTTAGGGGCACAGGAGTGACAGAAGCAAAGTTTCCCTACACAGAGATTACACAGTACTGTGTGGGAGGGACTGGAAGCAGAGAGTGTGTTTGGAGTTGCGGAGATCAGTTAGGAAGCAAAGAAAGGGGCAGTGACATTTGCAGGTGTGACTTCTTGGAAGCAGAATTAGAACAGACCAGAGCCTGAATGGTCCTTTAGCTGCCTGTTTCAGGGCAAGCCCATCAAGCAAGCCCATCAAGTCTGGCCATGAATTGGGAGCTCCCAGTTGGGTTTCTGGTTTCAAATGCCTCCACTTGAGGCAACTGCTCTCCTCTCTGAGCTTTAGATGACTCTGTCTTGGGGGAGGATCTCCTAAACACATAACGCATTCATTCCAGTTGCTCCTCTCCAAGACAGTGTTATTCCATCCCCTGAAATCACCTGTTCTAATTCTGTCTCCAAGATGTCACACCTGCAAATGTCACTGCCCCTTTCTCTGCTTCCTAATGTAAATAAGATGTAACTTCCATCTCTTACTATCTTAGAAGTAAGGATGATATAAACATGTAGGAGGCTTATTTACAAGCATATTCTTAGAAACCCTGACTCAGCCTATCTAAAGTTATTTCTCATAGTAAATCAAAACTGCTGTGAATATAGGGTCATTGACAATGTAGTTTGTTAAAGTAAGATGAGATTATGCTGGAGCAGAGTAAGCCTCTAATTCAATATGACTGGTGTCCTTATAAAAAAGGGGAAATTTAACTGTTTACAATAGCCAAGACATGGAAGCAACCTAAACGGGCATCAACAGATGAAAGGATAAAGATGTTGAGAGATATAGATAGACAGATAATGGAACAGTACTCAACCATAAATACAATGAAATAATGCCATTTGCAGCAATAAAAGGGGCTTCCCCAGTTCATGGGGTCACAAAGAGTTGGACACGACTTAGTGACTAAACCATCACTCAGGAACATGAATGGACCTAGAGATTATCAAACTAAGTCAGTTAGAGAAAGACAAAAATCATATGGTATCACTTACATGTGGAATCTTAAAAAATGGTACAAATGAACTTATTTACAAAACAGAAACAGACTCATAGACATAGAAAACAAGCTATGGTTACCAAAGGGGAAAGGTGGAGAAGGGGATAAATTAGGAGTTTGAGATCCCTGGTGGCTCAGATGGTTAAGCATGCGTCTACAATGAGGGAGTCCCGAGTTCAATCCCTGGGTCAGGAAGATCCTCTGGAGAAGGAAATGGCAATCCACTCCAGTACTATTGCCTGGAAAATCCCACGGACAGAGGAGCCTGGTAGGCTACATGTAGTCCATGGGGTCGCAAAGAGTCAGACACGACTGAGCGGCTTCACTTCACTTCACTTCTATATTTAAGATAGATAACCAACAAGGACCTAGTGGATAGCACAAAGAACTATACTCAATGTTTGTAATAAACTATAAGGGAAAAAATCTAAAAAATATATAGAGAGACTATATAACTGAATCACTTTGACATGCACCTGGAACACAACATTGTAAAAACCATTTATACTTGAATTAAAAAATAAAAATTAAAAAACATTAATAAAGAAGAAAGTTGAACACAGACACGCGCACACACACGCCATGTGAAGACTGGAGTTACACTGCCAAGAAACCAAGGAATTACAGAAGCTGCGAGAGAGACCTGGAACAGATCCTTCCCCAGTGCCATCAGTGGGAGAATGGCCCTGCCAACACCCAGATTTCAGACTTCTGGCCTCCAGAAATGAGAGACAATAAGTTTTTGTTGTTCTAAAAAGCTCAGCCACCCCATTTGTGGCACTTTGCTCCAGCCGCTCTAGCAAAAGAATACGACCATAGTACAGAGCGTCAAAGTTACAACTTTAAAACCCTGACGGTGCTCACAGCTACCTGTTTAGAACTCAAGGATCAAGGAAGTGGGTGAGCTGAGAACTGGGAAGAGGGAGCTTGGGCAGGTGGAGTCAATAAAGTAGGGTGAGTTGACTCAAGTGGAAAAGGAGAGAGAAAGAGGCAGGGCAAAAGCAAAACCAAATACGGGCATTCGGGAGAGGGCCTGGCAGGGACAGTATGAGAATGATCACCATCCTTGGCTCCTGCCACTGTACGATCCAGAGGCGCCAGCTGGTTTTAGCTGGCACCTGCTGCTACCACCAAGGGAGGAAAATAAGCATGCTAGGAGAGCGAAGCGACTCCCAGTTCTCCAGTTCTCCCAGCTCCCAGCTGCCTGCCTTCCTTCCTCTCTTGACCTCAGGAGGTCACAATCTGCCAGTCTGGGGAGGAAGCAGGTGCCTGCAAAGAAGTGAGCACTGTCCCTCCTGTAGCTCCCAGATGGACTGATACTCCTACCGGAGCATGAACAAGGGAGAGAGAGCAGGCAGTGCCGGAAACATCAGGCTGTCACCCCAGTGATACCAAAGTCATTAATCATAACATTTGCAAATAAACTAGAGGCCTCCAGTTTAATGGATTTGATAAGAACCTGCAGTGTTTAGGGACTATGCTGTAGGGGGACTAGAGGCTGAGAGACTCAAAGCTTAAGTGACAAATTCCACGTTTCCTCCCTCCACCCACATACAAAACAGTGAGACTCCCTGCTGTATCTACCCATCGTCTGATTCCTCCAGGAAGCCGGCTTTCCCTAACCGCATTCAGGGCAAGACACTTCTCCTTAGCTCTACAGTCAAATTTTAGAAGCATGGGAAGATTTGGGGTTGTGAACAACGTGTAGCTGAGGAATCATCTCACAGTCTCACGTTGTATAGTCAAGAAAAATTAATTATACTTCCCATAGGCAATGGCTCTGGAATTTTAAAACTGAGTGGTTTGGGGCTGCTGTGGTACTCCAGTGGTTAAGAATCCACCTTGCAATGCAGGGGACACTGGTTCGATCCCTAGTTCAGGAAGATCCCACATGCGGGGGGCCAACTAAGCCATGCACCACAACTACAGAGCCTGAGCTCTGGAGCCCACAAGCTGCAGCTACTGAAGCCCACACATCCTAGAACCCATACTCGGCAACAAGAGAAGCCAGTCCAACATGAAATCTGCACATTGCAACAAAGAGTAGCCCCCGCTCTCCACAACTAGAGAAAGCCCATATGCAGCAACGAAGATCCAGGGCAGTCAAAAATACATAATTTTTTTTTAATGAGTGGTTCTCCACCAAAACTTTGTCTGTTGGTACTTTTATTTCTTTTTTTCAATTAAAACCCAAGTTTATGTCTCTACTCAGTGTTTCAGTAAGAAACAAAGAAATCTACTAGATTGGAGGTTCTCAACCTCTATGGAACCCCAAGCTAGAAATATGACTCCTCCAGTCTGCAGCTGTGGTTCATGGTGATATAGACAAAATTCTGTCCCCCTGAAATTCATATGTTGAAGCCCTATCCCCTAATGTGACTGTATTTGAAGAAGTGAAGTGAAAGTCGCTCAGTCATGTCCAATTCTTTGAGACCCCACGGACTATACAGTCCATGGAATTCTCCAGGCCAGGATACTGGAGTGGAAAGCCTTTCCCTTCTCCAGGGGATCTTCCCAACCCAGGGATCGAACCCAGGTCTCCCGCATTGCAGGCACATTCTTTACAAGCTGAGCCACAGGGAAGCCTCAAAAGAGATACTTAGGTTAAATAGATCATAAGGATGGGGCCCTAATCCAACAGAACTGGTGTCCTTATAAGAGGAGCATGAGACAGCAGTGATGCACACAGAGGCGAGGCCACGTGAGGACACAGTGGCGACCAAGGGGCTACCTGCCAGCCAAGGAGACGAGCTTCACGAGAACCCAGACTCACTGGCACCTTGATCTTAGACCTCCAGGCTCCAGAAAGGTGAGAAAACAAATCAATTTCTATTGCTTGAGCCCCATATTCTGTAGTATTTTGTGACAGCAAGCCTAGTAAACAAATAACAAATGGTTATTTATCATTCATTTATTCAACAAATATTTAAGGAGCACCTACTAGGTGCCAGGCACTCTTCTGATTACCAAAATTCAGCAGTGAACAAAAGAGACAACGCTGTAGGGGAGGGAGATGTGGACAGGTGGAGTCCATGAAGGATCTCATATGGACATCAGGAACTACCTTCCCAGTCCTCCCTCTAGCCCCTCGNAATATTTAAGGAGCACCTACTAGGTGCCAGGCACTCTTCTGATTACCAAAATTCAGCAGTGAACAAAAGAGACAACGCTGTAGGGGAGGGAGATGTGGACAGGTGGAGTCCATGAAGGATCTCATATGGACATCAGGAACTACCTTCCCAGTCCTCCCTCTAGCCCCTCGGAGAAGGCAATGGCATCCCACTCCAGTACTCTTGCCTGGAGAATCCCATGGACGGAGGAGCCTGGTAGGCTGCAGTCCATCCGGTCGCTAAGAGTCAGACACGACTGAGCGACTTCACTTTCACTTCTCACTTTCATGCATTGGAGAAGGAAATGGCAACCCACTCCAGTGTTCTTGCCTGGAGAAGCCCAGGGATGGGGGAGCCTGGTGGGCTGCCATCTATGGGGTTGCACAGAGTCGGACACAACTGAAGCGACTTAGCAGCAGCAGCAGCAGCAGAAGCTCCAGCCCCCGAGAATCATGGCACATAAACAACAAGGGCTGACTGCACAGCACAGGGAAACTGTATTCAATATCTACTAATAAAGTACAATGGGAAAAAGAATACAGATATAGACATATATACGTATAACCGAATCACTCTGCAGTATACTGAAACTAACACAATACTGTAAACCAGCCACACCCCACTAAAAATATCACAGCACTAGACTGGCAGGTGGAGGACAGGGACGGTGTCTGACTCATCTTTTCAAACAGTCTGGGATGTGGACGGCATCAGGAGGCACCCTCTCTTCCCTGGGGACAGGTACCTGGCTCCCAGCAGCTCCTCCCCTCTGCACCTGTGGGTCTTGAAGCAGCGCGTGCACGGTGGCCTCAGCGGCACCAGAAGCTTACTAGAAATGCCCATTTTCGGGCCCCACCCTGACCGGCTAGATCATAAACACCAGGGGTGCCACCTGAGCCCCCAGGTGATTATTAGGCACATGGAAGTTTGAGAAGCCCTGGTCTACACTTCATAGCGTTCATCTCCGCAGTCTTTTTCCAGCACCTCCGAGGGCCAGACTCTGTGCAAGGCACTCTGCAGACTGACCCTAAGCTGCCAGGGCCCACAAGGTGGACACAGTCACTCCAAGGTCCTGAAGAGGAAGCTGGGGTTCAGGGAAGACTTCTCCCTTCTAAAAGACTCACAGTCAGGGTACCAGTGCAAGGGCCAGAATGCAAGCATTTCCTCAGGCCTTTCACCATCCTGTTCTCTCTTCCTATTACTATCAGTAGATTTTTTTCTTCTTTTCCTTTCCGTTTTTAGGCTCTTGCAGCACCCCACCGTCAGATTCCACTGACCTAATGAGATTCAGCTCACCTTTCCTTGGTTTAGCCATGTCTGCATTTTGTAAGTAACTCTGATTGATGTCTACACACTCAGAATGCTCATCTAAAATTTAAAATGAAAATCTCTTTTCTCATGCACAGTATATTACTAAGTTCACTATACTATTCAGGAAAATGGGATACTTTTCCCTTCTTTACAGAAGAAAAAGGACAAAAAAAAAAAAAAAAACC
>SJYA01000455.1:1619097-1662648 GCA_006410615.1 Neotragus moschatus
AAAAAAAAAAAAAAAAAACCCTAAACTAAACTACCAAAAAAAAAAAAAAAAAAAAAAAAAACTAAATAGAATCCACTACTAGTTAGGGAAGCAAGAATAAAAATGTTGGGAAGTTTTATTATCCCCGGCCATTTTAGACTTGCTTTGGGGGAGCAGAAATGCCTGAATGAATAAATCTTTAGTCCAGCGAGGGAACAATGCCCAGAAAAGTAACAGACTGAGTAGCAGGCTTTCAAAATGTGTCTGAGACAAAAACACAAGGGAACATATTGGCAAGGATGGGGAAAAACAGAACCCTTCCTATATTCCTGATAGCGACATAAAATGGTGCAACCACTTGGGAAAACAGTTGGGTGTTTTCTTAAAAAGCTAAACATAGACTTATCCTATGACCCCAGCCACTCCCACTCTTAAGTATCTACTCAAGAGAAATGAGGACGTGTCCACATAAATTCGTGTACATGAGTGTACACAGCAGCATTACTCACAATTGCCAAAAGATGGAAACAGCCCAAATGTCCATCAGTTGGTGAACGGATAAACAAAACGTCAGCTAGTCATATAGAGGAACGCCATTCAGCAATAAAAAGAAACAGACTACCGATACAGGATACAACATGGACAAATTTCAAAAACCACATGCTTATTCAAAGAAGCCAGCTGTAAAACAATATATGATTCCATTTATACGAAATACCCAGAAAAAGCAGCTCTGCACAGACACAAAGTAGATTAGACTCTGTGGGAGTGGGATGGAGATTAACTGTAACTGGGCACAACAGATCTTTTGCGGTGATGGAAATAATCTAAAACTAGTTATAGTGAGAGCTGAAACCAGTGAATCTTACGGCATGCAAATTGCATCTTGATAAAGCTGTTTTTACGAAGGGCACTGTCAATGGGACACTTAAGGTGCACAGGTGTGAACTGCTGGACTTGGTACAACTAAGGCTTATTAACACTAACACACAGGTAAGCCCCAGGGAGAGGAAAGGCTGTCATCGTTTTCTTCTCGGATAAATGCCTTGAAAGATAACCTGGAGGAAACAGTTCCATGGAGGCAGAAGCTCTGCGGCTGAGCAAATATTCCAGAACAAACGCAAGGAAGGTAGGGACAGACCTGCTGGAGTCTCAGTCCAGGGCAAGCCGTGCCCCACCAGGTTCATGCCCATGACTGAACTGAGCAAGTCTTGGAGAAGCCTGGGTCAGAAGCACAGGCAGGATCCACTGCCTGCAAAAGGGAGGCACCCAGTGGTCACAAGGTGCAGGTGGGCCCTGGCAGGTAGAGCCCAAGAGCGAGGGGAGATGGGAAGCACTTCCCTCCCAGGAGCAGCCAGGTGGGTGGAAGGCAAACAGCAAGTGACAGGAAGCTTGTGGTCCCCAAGGCAGCAAGCTCTTTCAGGGAGCCTGGCACCACCTCACACTTCTCTTGGGCTGGGTAAGATGTTGCAAAAATACCTGGAGAAAGCTCATGGGATCCTCATCAGAAAATAAAATCAAAAGATCACAGGCCCCTGGACTATGGGAAGAGGGGAGGAAGGGGAGAGGAGAAGGCAGAGGCTTGGCTGAGTCAGGCCTGCTGGGCTGGGCGTGGAGAGAGGAGTCAGGACTCAAACGGCCACCATGAATGCTCCTCCACACCTGACTCATTCTAGGACCTTCCCCAACTTACAGGGCCATTGCGGCCCACCCCCCCCCACCATCTCCTCACGTGCAACGGAGATTTTATCCACTACAAAAAGTCTTTGTGAGGATTAACAAGGGAATATAAGGCACTGAAAAACAACGGTATTGTATCTTAATGAAAATGTAGAGTTTTCCATGGTTCCACCGCTGGATTCATCATGCTGGGACTCCCATTCCTCTACATCCCCGTAAAGGTAACGGAAAAGAAAGGAAAAGAGGAAAGAAAATAACATATTTCACATTATGCCAAGATTATCACGAACCAATATCCAGGAACGGTTAGAAAGTAAGCATGAAGCGAGTGAGCAAGTAAAATCAACCACTCTGGAGGAAGAGAAACCTGCAATGGGTCAAGATGCCATTCTTATGCCAGTAGTCCAGTGAGGGTAGAGCCCATTGTATGGGGCTGCAAAACATGTTGAACACTTGGTATTTCTTCTTCAGACAGAATCCATATCTCAACTGGCTTAGCACAGTCCCTGGCTATAGAACCCATTCCCTGCTGAGACTGCATACTTAAAACTTAAACATCTTAATTTTAGAAGACTCCCAAAAGGCCTCTTTACTGTAAACTATGACTTTAATTCCATGTGGGGAATGCATGGAGGTCCAAGATCAACAAAGAGTTCCCTCCCATCTTTAGGGTATAAACTTCTAGCAATCAGCAGCTGTAGGAGATATGACAAAGGTGCCTCTTGCCTAAAATTTAAACAGAGGGAGGAGCAGGTATTTCTGAAAGTCAAGAAATGCTTTGGGGACGAAAGGATAAGGGGATGGGAATTTACTTACTCTTCTTGTGAGTACCCCGGCACATACATCAAAGCATGTACCTCCAAAGTGAATTGCCCCATGGTAGTATTTTACAAGCTTTCCTTGTTTGCTTAGTTCTAATTAGCAACAAATGCTCAGCACTGAAATTGGAGCCTAATAAGTCATTCATGTCAAAGGGGCTGGAAAGGTCAGTATTGACTTGAGTGATAATTACTACTAAAGTTTTTCAGAATGGAAATTTTAAAAGGGATTCAAAGATTTAAAAAATCCTCCTTATAAACATCAACAGTGAAAAGCATTAGTGGAACTAATTCCTTGCCTATTATAGCACTCAAAGTCTGGAAAAAAGGAAAACCGGCTCTTATTTACTTTATTTTTTTAACATAAATTTATTTATTTTAATTGGAGGTTAATTACTTTACAATATTGTATTGATTTTGCCATACATCAGCATGAATCCGCCACAGGTATAACAGCTCTAGCTAGCGTGAAAATCAACATGGTCTTGAGAATAAATCTGATGATTATTGTCCTTCAAGGAGAGAAATTTAGTTAATGCCGAAGGTTTTATCTCTTTTGACCTACACATTATGAAACTGGGAAACTATAATTTATGTATCCAGTGAACGCAAAATTGATTAACAGGTCAGTGTAAATGTCAGCTTGAGGGAATTTAACAAATGTAGTTCCACAAGGGTCAGTTCTTGCCCAGTGCTATTTAACATTTTCATTAATTACTTGCTGACAGAATAGGTGATAGAATTGGAGGTATATCATTAAACATGTCAATTTAGAAAAAAAAAATAGTTACAATAAAAATAGGTGTTAATAAATTGGCAGACAAAGAAGGACCAATTGGTACTCCCAAGGCTCTGCTTGGTACAAAGCAGGTGTCCAATAGCTGTTGGTTGAATTGAATAAATGCCAACAAAACAAAAGATCAACATGAATGATTCCCTGAGGGAGAAAATGATACTCTTTAAGTTTTCATAAATACCTACCATGTATTTGTGGCTCAGCTGGTAAACAATCCACCTGCAATGTGGGAGACCTGGGTTCGATCCCTGGATTGGGAAGGTCCCCTGGAGAAAGGAAAGGCTACCCACTTCAGTATTCTGGCCTAGAGAATTCCATGGACTAAGAGTCGGACACAACTGAGTGACTTTCACTTTTCACCATGCATTTATTTAAATTTTTTTTAACTTCTGGACCATTTTTGAAGTCTTTATTGAATACGTTACAACATTGCTTCGGTTTTATGTTTGGGATTTTTTTGCTTTTGCTTTTGTTTTTGTCACAAGGCATGCAGGATCTTTGCTCCCTGACCAGGGATCAAACCTGCACCCCCCACATTGGAAGGTAAAGTCTTAACCACTGGACCACTAGGCAAATCCCCTCGGTTCAGTTCATTCACTCAGTCATGTCTGACTCTTTGCAACCCTGTGGACTTTAGCATGCTAGGCTTCCCTGTCCATCACCAATTCCCTGAGCGTACTCAAACTCATGTCCATTAAGTCAGTGATGCCATTCAACCAGCTCAGCCTCTGTCATCCCCTTCTCCTGTCGTCAATCTTTCCTAGTATCAGGGTCTTTTCTAATGAGTCAGTTCTTCACATAAAGTGGCCAAAGTATTGGAGCTTCAGCTTTATCATCAGTCTTTCCAATGAATATTCAGGATTGATTTCCTTTAGGATTGACTAGTTTGATCTCCTTGCAGTCCAAGGGATTCCCAAGAATCTTCTCCAACACCACAGTTCAAAAGCATCAGTTCTTCGGCACTCAGCTTTCTTTATGGTCCAGCTCTCACATCCATACATGACTACTGGAAAAAACCATACCTTTGACTAGACAGACCTTTGTCAGCAAAGTAATGTCTCTACTTTTTAATATCCTGTCTAGGTTTGTCACAGCTTTTCTTCCAAGGAGCAAATGTCTTTCAATTTCATGGCTGCAGTCACCATTTGTAGTGATTTTGCAAACCAGGAAAATAGAATATGTCACTGTTTCCGTTGCTTCCCCAACTATTTCCCATGAAGTGATGGGACCAGATGCCATGATCTTCATTTTCCGAATGTTGAGTTTTAAGCCAGCTTTTTCACTCTCCTCTTTCACCTTCATTAAGAGGTTCTTTAGTTCCTCTTCTCTTTCTGCCATAAGGGTGGTGTCATCTGCATATCTGAGGTTATTGATATTTCTCCCAGCAATCTTGATTCCAGCTTGTGCTTCATCCAGCCTGGCATTTCACATGAAGTACTCTGCATATAAGTTAAATAAGCAAGGCAACAAACAATATACTTGATGTACTCCTTTTCCAATCTGGAACCAGTCTGTTGTTCCACATATGGTTCTAACTGTTGCTTCTTGACCTGCATACAGATTTCTCAGGAGGCAGGTAAGGTGGTCTGGTATTCCCATCTCTTGAAGAATTTTCCACATCTTGTTGTGATCCACACAGTCCAAGGCTTTAGTATAGTCAATGAAGCAGTAGATGCTTTTCTGGAATTCTCTTGCTTTTTCTATGATCCAAAAGATGTTGGCAATTCGATCTCTGGTTCCTCTGCCTTTTCTAATTACAGTTTGAACATCTGGAAGTTCTAGGTTCAAGTACTGCTAAAGCCTAGCTTGAAGAATTTTGAACATTACTTTGCTAGCATGTGAGATGAGTGCAATTGTGCAGTAGTTTGAACATTCTTTGGCATTGCCCTTCTTTGGGACTGGAATGAAAACTGACCTTTCCCAGTCCTGTGGCCACTGCTGAGTTTTCCAAATTTGCTGCCATACTGAGTGTAGCACTTTCACATCATCATCTTTTAGCATTTGAAATAGCTCAGCTAGAATTCCATCACCTCCACCAGCTTTGTTTGCAGTGATGCTTTCTAAGGCCCACTTGACTTTGCACTCCTGAATGTCTGGCTCTAGGTGAATGATCACACCACCATGGTAGTCTGAATCACTAAGATCTTTTTTGTATAGTTCTGTGTATTCTTGCCACCTCTTCTTAACTTTCTGTTTCTGTTAGGGAAGTCCCCTATGATGCATTTAAAACTCAGTGTAAAATTTCTTATAACAATATACCCATGACCCACCAAAAGCAAGAGCTAGACAACAAAAATGCACATGTATCAATAAATTGATACAGTATGCAAATACTGTATAGTGGGGAACACACTCAATAGTTCAAAACTTGGTGCACACTGCTATCCTTTTCCTTAAGTATAGACACAGGGATAGATAGATCCACCCCTGTCTGGAAAGTGAATGCGAAGGAAGGAAAGGGATGAGAGAATAACCAATAAAGATTAACGGTCTCAGTAGAAAATAGCAACAGCAGACAGAGGTGCAGCTGGGTGGAGAAAAAAGTAGTCACACCAAGCCAAGCCTTGGAAACACAAGTTCCATACTCCTACGTGGCTAGCTCACCCCTAAGCAAGATGGGACAAGACACCAGAGCTAAAGAGAAGCACTAGGGCACCATTACTCACCTCCCTCTGCGTGACTGGGTAGCTCCTGAAGGTTTTATTGTGTTTGGGGAAGGGGGAAGCTTTATTTTTAGCTAGAGAGAAAAATAGAAGCATAGCTTACTGATGATGACTACCCTATCTAAAGGCTCAGCCCTCAATCCACTTTCCATGGGCAGTGGAAGGACTTAACAAAAATATACAGACTCTTACATGCCAAGTGGAGTACTCCAGCATAGCCAGGTAAGGAAATGGAGGAATCAAGAAAAAAATTTCAAACTATTTTTCAGACCAAATATTAGATCTTGGTACAATTTTCTTTGGTTAAAAAAAAAAAAAAAAAGAAGCAGATAATAAATAAGGGCCCTTCAAAACTACAAGAAAAAAATGTAAGAAAGAATTTAAATAATGTTTTGTTCTCATAAGGAAACTTAAAAGGGGTCTCACCTTAGTGGAGGGGCTTCCCAGGTGGTGCTAATGATAAAGAACCTGCCTGCCAATGCAGGAGACCTAAGAACAGTAGGTTTGATCCCTGGGTCGGGAGAATCCCCTGGAGGAGGGCATGTAACCCACTCTAGTATTCTTTCCTGGAGAATCCCATGGACAGAGGAGCCTGGAGGGCTACAGTTCATAGAGTCAGAAGCGACCTGGCATGCACGCACCTTAGTGGAAAAGAAAAACAAAGATATCAATGCTGTAAAATCAAAGTTGACATGCTAGAGCTAATGAGAAATGAAGAAAAAAGCAATTTGAATTGAGAACTGAAAAAATGCTGGAGAAACATCCAGAAGCAGAATTAACATTACAGAAAATTAAATCTATGGTAAGGAGCCTGGCTTCAGAGGAGGGGGAAAAATAATCACCTGAAATGCAGAGGAGACGGACAAAGAGATAAAGGATAAATAGAGAAACTGTGGAGGACAAGGTGACATAGAGGTTTTGTTTATGGTGAAAAAGAATATTCACTTCTAACACATCAATCTGATTTTGCTTCAGGGAAAGTTCTCTGCAAGCCACAGGATAGAGAGTTCAGAGGTGACTCTAACTGAGGTCATTTAATTATATATTCATTCATTCAATAGGTGTTTACTGGTTGCCTTTTATATGCAAGGGGCCCATAGGCTCACTAAATCAAACACAAGAGGTTCCAGTCCTCCTGGGGCACATCATCTAGTAAAGGAGCAGAGAATGAATAAATTCATGAACAAATAACAGAGAAACAAATAAAACAACTACCAACTGTCACAGGTGAGAAACAAACAAGGTGCTGAGACAGAAAACAAACAAAAAAGAAGAGCCTGCTTTGGACAGAGCAGCAAGGAGGGTCCTTCTAAGGAGACAACTTTAAGTTGGGAAATGAAGGGTGAGAAGGAGCCAGGCCTGGGAAGAATGGAAAGCTAACACCAGGCTATGAAAAGCATGGTGAGTTCCAGGAGGAGCTATTTTGTTTTTTTTTGTTTGTTTGTTTGTTTGTTTTCCATTTTGTAGTAGTGTAAATTAATATGCAAGAAGTAGTTAGGGGCCAGACTTCCCTGGTGGATCAGTGGTAAAGAACTCACCTGCCAATGCAGGATAGTGGGTTCAATCCCTGGGTGGGGAAGATCCCCTGGAGAAGGAAATGGCAACCCCCTCCAGTAAACCTGCCTGGGAAATCACACGGACAGAGGAGCCTGGCAGGCTACAGTCCATGGGGCAACAAAGAGTCAGACATGACTTAGTGATGAAACAACAATAGACAGGGGCCAGGTCATATGGAATCTTTGGGGGTTTTTTTAGCATTCATTTATTTGGCTGCACCAGGTCTTAATTGTGGCACATGGGATCTTCAATCTTCATTGCACCATGAGGGATCGTCAGCCATGGCATGTGAGATCCAGTTCCCTGACCAAGGATCCAACCTGGGCCAACTGCATTGGAAGTGCAATCTTAACCAGTGGACCACCAGGGAAGTCCCAGTCACATGGAATCTTGGAGGCTACTGTAAAGAATTTGAATGGTCTCCTTAACGTCTATTCTGAGAAATCCTGAGTTCCCCCTGCTTGTTGGACCAAGGGGATGACCAATAGGTAGAAGGAGGAGATTCTGTGTCATCCCACCTAGCCACCAAAGATAGTAGCTCAAAGGGACCTGTCGTAGATGTTTGCCCCTTTGCCCGTGTTAGACGTAGTCAGCTATGACTTTGCTTCCTAATACACCAGTGGCCTCCTGGTTGCTCAGTTGGTAAAGAATCCACCTGTAATACAGGAGACCCCAGTTCAGTTCCTGGGTCGGGAAGATCCCCTGGAGAAGGGATAAGCTACCCAATCCAGTATTCTTGGGCTTCCCTTATGGCTCAGATGGTGAAGAATCTGCCTGCAATGTGGGAGACCTAGGTTTGATTCCTGGGTGGGGAAGATCCTCTGAAGAAGGGAACGGCTACCCACTCCAGTATTCTGGCCTGGAGAATTCCATGAACAGAGAAGCCTGACAGGCTACAGTTCTTAGGGTCACAAAGAGTCGGACATGACTGAACGACTTTCACTATCACACTAGCAAAACTTTCAGGCCAGGGCTAAGGTATCAAATCACTTCTATGAATACAAAAGCGAATTTAGAAAGCAATCCTTTCTGGACCTAGAGACTGTCATATTGAGTAAGTCAGAAAGATAAAAACAACTGTCATATATTAACACATATATGTGTTAGAATCTAGAAAACTGGTACAGAAGTTTTCTGTAAAAAAACACCTATCTGCAAAGCAGAAACAGAGACAACAGATGTAGAGAACAAATGTATCAACACTGAGGAGGAAGAGGAGGGGTGCCTGAATTGGGAGATTGGGATTGACACATAAGATTGGGACTGACATATATGGGCCCTCCCTGTTAGCTCAGTGGTAAAGAATCCGCCTGCCAAGGAAGGAGACGCAAGTTTCAGCTCTGGGTCAGGAAGATCCCCTGGAGGAGGAAATGGCAACCCACTCTGGTATTCCTGCTTGGGAAATCCCGTGGACAGAGGAGCCTGGTGGGCTACGGACCATGGGGTCGCAAGAGCCGGACACAATTTAATGACTAACCCACCACCAACCATGTAGAAAATTGGTAACTAATGAGAACCTCCTGTAGAGCATGGGGAACTTTATTCAGGCCTCTGTGGTGACCTAAAGGGTACGGAAATCCAACAAAGAGGGGATATATGTGTGGCTGATCCACTTTGCTGCATAGCAGAAACTAACACAATAGTGCGAAGCAACTACCCTCCAATAACCATTTTTTCAATCGATCCGTTCATGCTAACCTTGTCACAGACATAGTCTCTCTAGTTCAAAGTTAAGATCTTTACAGAAGAGGAGGCAGCCATAGCAGATGGGAAGTCTGCTGAGCTGAGACCTGGATGCTTTATCCCATTCTTGCTCTCTCTTCTCTGTTGCCAGACTGTATCACTTCTGTATCTTAATATCCTCTCTTAAGCATGACCTTGCTCATGTCATAGTACCTGTGCCTCAGTTTCCTCAGTTTAAAGCCCTGGGGAGAGAGAACAATCTGGTCTCTAAGACCCCTTTAAAAGTTAAAGCATGAGAAACCTCTGAGAGAGGAGAGCCCACTTGTATATAAACAGCTGATTGCTGATAGAAGTGGAGGACAATTTTAATGCCAAACTGAAGTGATCTGCTCAGGTTTTTCCTTACACAAGATACCGAATATTATTTTAACAAAAATATTATCATATTAATTTCCATAATAGCAAGTCTCCCATGTATAACAGAGTTCTATTTGTTGAACTAGTGACATAGCTTCCCTATGCTGAACAGGAAAATTTTAGCACAAATATATTTATTAAGCATTGTCCATTTAACAAACTATTTTTTAGAATATGCACTCAACTTCTGGCAAAGTAGTCAATGCAAACTATCCAATTATATTTAAAATGTGATGTTTTAAAAACTGAGTTAGTAGTGGGGAGATAAAGAGATTTTATTTTTTAGTTTAGCAGATCTATAAATGGCAATACATTATTCCATATGCTATTTGATTAAAAAAATCTGTCTGCTGTATTGTGGGCTTTCCAGGTAGCACTAGTGGTAAAAAAAAAAAAAAAAAAAAATCCACCTGCCAATGCAGGAGACATAAGAAATGCGGATTTGATCCTTGGGTCGGGAAGATCCCTGGAGGCCTGGAGGTGGGCATAGCAACCCACTCCAGTATTCTTGCCTGGAGAATCTCGTGGACAGAGGAGCCTGGTGGGCTACAGTCCATGGGGTTGCAAAGAGTTGGACATGACTGAAGCAACTTTGCATGCACGCAGGCAAGCTGTATTATATTAAATCAAGTCTAAAAGATTCTGAGTATCTGAATGTTTATTCACTCATACGTGGTAGGGAAAGGAGAGCCTCAACCAACACATAAATGAGTAATTCCAAAGCATTCTCTATAGCAAAGAGTACCATGAATAAAATAAGGTGGGATAGAAAGTAGCACTATCCAGGGATAGTATTAGGTTGGTGCAAACACAACCGCAGTTTTGGACTGTGAATTGTAAATCATTATAACTAGGCTCAAACGCATCTTTATTAATCAAAATAGGAACCATTACAATCAACAGATTTTTGCCAATGAGAAATATGTTTGTTTATTCCTGTAACATAAAAATCCGTGCTTCGGGATTCAGTGAACTTTTGGAAAGCATTTTCTGCCTCCTGCTGGTTGTGGAAGCGTTTTCCCTGCAAAAAGTTGTCAAGATGCTTGAAGAAGTGATAGTCAGTTGGCAAGAGGTCAGGTGAGTGTGGCGGATGAGGCAAAACTTCGTAGCCCAATTCATTCGACTTTTGAAGAGTTGGCTGAACAACGTGGTCAAGCGTCGTCATGGAGAAGAATTAGATGCCTGCTGCAGGTGTAGCCGTTTTCGGTGCGTCTCATCAATTTGCTGAGCACACTTCTCAGGTGTGACGGTTTCGCTGGGATGCAGAAAGCTGCCACGGATCAAATGGGCAGCAGACCACCAAACAGCGACCATGACCTTTTTGGGTGCATGTTTGGCTTTAGAAAGTGCTTTAGAGCTTCCTTTCAGTCCAACCGTGGAGACAGCTGTCACTGACTGCCATATAAAATCCACTTTTCATCACATGTCACAATCTGATCGAGAAATTGTTCACTGATGCTGTACAGAATAAGAGAAGACGACACTTCAAAACGATGAATTTTTTTATTTGTGGTCAGCTCCTGAGGCACCCTCTTATTGAACTTTTTCACCTTTCCAATTTACTTCAAATGCCAAATGACCGTAGACTGATCAACACTGAGGTCTTCAGCAACCTCTTGTGTAACTGAAAGAGGACCAGCTTCGAGAGCCTCTAAATTTGTTGTCAATTTCCAGCGGCCGGCCACTGTGCTCCTCCTCTTCAAGGCTCTCATCTCTTTGCAAAACTTCTTGAACCAGCACGGCTCTGCACACTCGTTAGCAGTTCCTGGGCCAAACGCGTTGCTGATGTTGCAGGTTGTCTCCGCTGCTTTATGACCCATTTTGAACTCGAATAAGAAAGCCGCTTGAATTTGCTTTTTGTCTAACATCATTTCCATAGTCTAAAACAAATATAAGTAATAACTCATTAGCAAAAAAAAAACATAAAGCAAGAAATGTGCATTAAAATGATATCTAACATAACCACATTTTAGAATGTGGTTAGAATAACCACATTTTAGAAAGCATTTTAGAATGTACTCCAATATCAAAGGCAAATTTCAATAATGTAAAAACTGCAATTATTTTTGCACCAACCTAATTTTTTAATATTTCATTATTTTTATTTATTTAGCTGCTCGGGGTCTTAGCTGCAGCTCATGGGCTCTTCAGCCTTCACCGTGACATGTGAGATCTTTAGTTGGCACATGTGGGATCTAGTTCCCTGACCAGGGATTGAATTGGGGTCCCCTGCCTTGGGAGAATGAAGTCTTAGCCACTGGACCACCAGGGAAGTCCCAAGAATAGTATTTTACATTGAGTGGTTAGGGAAGGCTCCACCGATGTGACATCTGAGCAGAGCTCTGTGGAGAGTTAAGAAATGAGTGGAAAGGACAACTGGAGAAAGAGAAAAAGCAGTACTTGCAAGAAGTCACTGCCAAAATGTACTTCCCCTGTGTAGGACGCTACCCCCCCAAAAAAAACAAGCTGTAAATTCATTTTAAAATTATATTGGAGCAGGAATAATCCTAGGCACCTGAGAGAAACAAAAAACAAAACAAAACAAAAAAAACAAATCTCTCTGGAGAAGAGCATCTTCATCTCAAAGGATTCCCACAAACAATTTTTTAAAGGACAATGAGAAACTCACAAAAAAATCCACCAAAGCACCCTAGTAAACAATATATTATAAGCAGACATCAGCAGAAACACATAAGCCAAGATTATCATTATTGTAATTATGAAATGCAAAGTATACAACAATCATGCTTACTTTGTTTAAAGAAATAAAGCACAAGTCTGACAATATCTGCAGGGAACAAGAATCTGGAAATGACATAAAAGATTTGGAAAATAACTAAAGAGAATCTCCAAAATTTAAAAAAAAAAAGCACAAAAGATCAATGTATGGGTTTAACATTAGATTAGACATTGTTGGAGACAGAATTAGTGAGAAAGTCCAAAGAAACTACCCAAAATACTGCAAAGAGAGAAAATACCAGAGAAAATACAGACAAGATATTAAAATATAGAGAGGATACAGTCCTACATGAATTCATTTCAAGTCCCAGGTAGAGAAGAGAAAATGGGGTAAAAGCAATATTTTAAGAACAAATGAACAATCACAGATTCAAAGGGTTCGGTGAAACACAATCTGAAAAGAAATCCACCACCAGACACATCATAGTGTAACTTCATAAGATTAAGACAAAGAAAACATCTTAAATTTAGCCAGGGGTGAAAAAACTGATTACTTTGAAAGACTGGCAGTTGTCTTTCCAGTAACAACCACGGGGGTCAAAGACAATGGAACGCCATTTTCAGTGCATTAAGAGAAAACAGTTGCCCATCTGTAAATATAGCCTCACTGAAAGCACCTTTTTAAAATAGGAGTGGACTTGCCTAGTGGTACAGTGGCTAGGAATCCACCTGCCAATGCAGGGAACACGGGTTCCATCCCTGGCTCTGGGAAGATTCCACACAGAGCAAATAAGCCTGTGTGCCCCAGCTACTGTGGAGAAGGCAATGGCACCCCACTCCAGTACTCTTGCCTGGAAAATCCCATGGACAGAGGAGCCTGGTGGGCTGCAGTCCATGGGGTCTCTGAGGGTCGGATACGACTGAGCGACTTCTTTCACTTTTCATTTTCATGCACTGGAGAAGGAAATGGCACCCCACTCCAGTGTTCTTGCCTGGAGAATCCCAGGGACGGGGGAGCCTGGTGGGCTGCCGTCTGTGGGGTGGCACAGAGTTGGACACGACTGAAGCGACTGAGCAGCAGCAGCAGCCCCAGCTACTGAGCACACACTCTAGAGTCTGCTTTGCAACAGGAGAAGCCAGAGCAGGGAGAAGCCCTTGCACAACTGGAGAGTGGCACCTGCTCCCTGAACTAGAGAAAGCCCACATGCGGCAACAAGGATCCAGCACAGCCAAAAACTGATAAATAAGTAAACTAATAAATGGGAGCAAAGTAAAGGCATTTTCAAACAAGAACTGAGAGAATCTGCTATGAAGAGTTACTCGCTAAAAGAAATTCTAAAGGATGTTTTTCTGAGAAGGGTAACCCCAGGTAAAAGATGTGAGCAACAAAATGGGAGAAAAGCTGAAAAAGTAACAAAGATATAAATAAATCTAAATTAATAGATTTGCCTAAAACTAAAAAAAAAAATTCCTGTTTTTTTTTTAAGGAGAAAAATGCATGATAACATGATTTATAATCAAGAGGGAGGTAAATGAAATTAAAGGGTTCTGAGGTCCGTGTACCATTCAAGAGAATAAAGAAATTTATTAATCAATTTTAGACTTTGATGAGTGAAACATGTATGTTAGAACTTCACGAGGAATCACTGAAAGAATATAAATGGAGTGCCTATGTTCGGAATCAGGAAAGGGAAAAAAAAAATGGAATGATATGAAAGTGAAAATTAAAGTGCTAGTCACTCAGTCCTGTCTGACTCTTCGTGACCCCATGGACTGCAGCCCGCCAGGCTCTTCTATCCATGGGATTATCCAGGCAAGAATGTTGGAGTGGATTGCCATTCCTTTCTCCAGGGGATCGTCCCAACCCAGGGATCATACCTGGGTCTCCTGCACTGCAGGCGGATTCTATATCACCTGAGCCACTAACCAAAATGAGGCAAGAAAGGAAAGAAAACAAAATACAGAAATAGGCAGGAAGAATAGCAAGCCCAAATAAGAGCTGTAAACCTAAACAGACCTGAGGTAGAATTAAATATACATGAGCTAAATATTCCAGCTAAAAATCAGACTGTCAGACTGAACATAAAAAATCCTGTGGTATGTATGCCATTTGCAAAATAATTATAAAGAAATTTGGAAAAGATATAATTCAAATGCCAAATGAAACTTGATCTCAGTATGTAGATACAGATACATACACAAAAGCAGACACATACATCATTCAAAACATGTAAGTATCAAAGGCTTTAGCTTAAGCAAAAGGCAAGATAGAGGTGGGTTTAATGAAAGATGAGAGAGATTATAATTGTTGGGTTATAGTTTCAGAAGTCAGAAGTCCCAAGGGGATCTCATTGAGCTAAAACTGAGCTTCTGGCAGTGCTGAATTTCTCCTGAAGACTCTAGGGGAGAATTTGTTCCCTTGCCTCTTCCACCTTCTAGAGACCACCTGCATTCCTTGGCCCATGGCCCCTTCCACCATCTTCAAAGCCAGCAGCATAGCATCTTCAAATCTCTCTTGGCCTCTAACACTCTTGCCCCCCTCTCATAAGGACCCTTGTGATTACACTGGGTCCACCAGGATAATCTCAAAATCTTTCCTCACATTGACAAAGCCCATTCTGTGAATAAGGCAACATATTCAGAGATTCTAGGGACTAATTAGGACATGAACATCTACAAAGGGATGGAGGAAGGGCATTACCCTGCCTACTACACATTGGAAGTCACACAGTGTCACTCCTGCTCTACGAGAGTAATCAAAGCAACCACAGCTGGTCCCCATCCAAGAGGAAGGGGCACAGACCAGCCTCTCAATGGAAAGAGTGCCAGGGACTCTATGGCATGTTTTTAAGATCCCACCACCACCCCTGTGTGGCTGCTCCATGCTTCCTGGGCAGGGAGGAGCTCCATTACTTTCTTCACTCAGCAGCAGCAAAGAGATGGACAACCTAACGATTCCACAGACACGTGAGAGAAGGCGAAAGATAACCACAGTGCAGTTGCAGTTTGGGGTGATTTTAAATAGCATCATATAAAACAATTAATCCCTCTGCTCTTTACGCACAGTCAAGCAAATCCTAGTTGAAATGTATTCCTCTGTAAGAATCAGACTTGAACTGTGTGAGATTTGAATTATGGGAGTGCTTTCAGAATGCATCCCTCACATAAACTCTGAACACGCTGTACTTGTTTTGATTTGTGAGGGTCCAAAACATAATATGACACGAAGAAAGAAAACAGGAGATGTGAAAATTACAAGCAACTTTCAACATAAGGATTAAAGTATCACCAAATGATTAAGTTCCTTCAAAATACGAGTTTCCCACGTGTTTGAATTGAAGGAATGTTTTTTGCTGTTGAAATCAAGCATTATTAGTAAACAGCAGTTGTGAGAGCTCGAAGTGGCTAAATTGTAGGCTTTGTTGGAAACAGGCCTGAATAGAACATATTAGCATAAATTGTATTTTTTATGGTTAAGCTGCAGTGTTAAATATCAAACTGTGCTAAACAATTGCTCTCCTTACAGCAGCTAAATTGAACTACCTGTTGTATCAGTTTAGTAAATTGTCAAAACTGGAGAAGTCAGCAATTTCAGTGCATGTGTTTGTAAAATATCCTAAGGTCCTCTGGCTTAACTTCAGTGAACAAAATGCTCCTTAGGGTGTTAAAAGCCTGCCTATTAAAAATAAGGATTAGCAACGGGGTAAAATATAAGACTAATGTTTAAAAGGAAAGTCAGTATACCATAAAAATAATGAACATAATACATTCAGTTCACATTTCATACCAAAAAAGTCTTTATTCTGTCTTAATTTTCTCTAAATTAAGTATGGGATTCAATCATTTCTGTCTCACTATTGTACCTTCAGGAGACTGGACACTGAATTTTGCCCCATTAAATGGAGTATCACTGTTTCCTTCCACTTTTGAGCCTGGATATTTCACACAAATGAGAAGGGGAGATCAAGCAAAATGTATACCCTCTTGACTTCATGGTTTTTGCTCAATTTTATGTATGCTTTGAGAATGCTAAGTATTGCAAATAGGCCTCTGTCTTCTACCTTAAGTGAATGTTTGTATACTACCCAGCAGATGATAGTCATCATCCTGAGAGTTAAGTAGTTGGTACATGGCTTAGTTCTGTCAAATGTAAAGTTGAACATCTACATTAGAGAGTGTTAGATGCCAAAGCTAATAGTTGAAAATAAGATCATAAACCCTTGTCTGAGGTCTGACCATTCGAAACCACCTGAAATATCTGAAATAATCAAGCGTGAGTTCATAAATGGTTTTCTTATGACTCCTGTAGTACAAGAAGATCGCCAGCGATGAAACAAGCTGTCCTCAGCACTTCCCTCAGGCTACTTTGCCACTCTTATTTTGATCTCATCTACATAATTGGGAATCATTTTTCATGTTTTTAATACTCTTGTCTAATTATAAAAGCAACACATGCTCATTGCAGAAAATTTAGAAAACATAAACCAATGAAATAAAAAAGTAAAGATCCTCCATAATAATTTTTAAAGCCCCTGAACTCAAAAGAAATTAGAATTGGAGCAAAAAGGTAAATATAAAAATTAACTCATTAAAGTGCTGGCGGGAGATACAGGTGGGTTTTTTATGAGTACCCCTCCAGCAATCCCACCCCAATGCTTATCAGCATTTCCCCCCACATCAGTGGGCATTCAAACCAGTACCATCAGAATCTCAAAGCCAGGAAAACTCCAGAGGACAAATTGGACATGAGGAAAATTCATTAAAACATAAGGCAAGTTGAGATAGAGAAAAATTAGAACTCAGAGAAGAAAGAAAAGGGATCTGACTAGCAGGATCAGAGACTGTGTCAGAAAAGAAGCATTTGAGTGGACCTGTGAATGGTGATCTTAGCTATCAAGAAGCTGAGAAGTCAAAGGGAACGCACTCCAACGGACAGGAAACACAATGGAAAGCACAGAGTTAGTTGTGACATTCAGTAAGAATAGTGATCAAGTCACAGAAGAAATGCCTTGGTGACCCACTCTTCAGTTGTCAAGAAAGTCAAACCAGACAGCAGTTTGATCCATCTTTTTTTTCCCAGTGTTTTCTTATGAGTCCATGTCAGGGCACTCTAGAAAATCTAGCATCTTCAAACATTTCTGAACTCCGCTAGATGGGGTTATTCTAAAGGCAGTTAACAGAAACTCAATTCAAACTAGCAAAAAATAGGAATCTATTAACTCACATACTGAGAAGTTTAGTGAGGTGACTGTTTCAGGTAAAGCTTGATCTAGGTGCTTATATGATGCTCCTGTTTCAGTCTTTCTCTTCTCTGCTTGTCCCTGCTTCTCTTTGAAGACTAGCTCCATTCTTTACTGCTGTAAATGGACTCTTCCCATATCACAGGACAGAATTTCTAGCAGCCCCAGGCCAACATCCTTACCACTTACTGGCACAAGTGAAAAGAATAGTCTTCCTCCCTATATCTGGTAGAAGAGCCTCAGGGAGGCATCTTTGTGACCCATCCCTAAAACCACCCACCATGACTGAAAGGATATATAACACTACAGTTGGCCCAGCCAACTGTAAGTCACATGCCCCACTTGAGAGTCGGAGGCGGTGTATGTCACCTTCATAGTCAACCCCATCAGGACCCGTGAAGTAAGGGAGCATCTTCCCAGTGGAAGAAGAGAAGGATGGGAGAGTATGTCTGGCACACAGCAGCTTTAACCATCACAGTCTATCTCCCAGATATTTGGGAGGATTTCTTCCTTCTCAAATATCTTCACAGTCCCCCAGACTTGAGTGTGAGTGTGCCTCACTGCTGGTGGATGGTGGCTCTCCTACAATACATGCTACTGAGAGGTATACTAAAGACACACTCAAGCTAGCACCTAAACAACTCCCCTGACAAAGATTTTCATGAAATACTCAAAACAGAAAGCTTCACTGAATTGCAAAATGGAGAACCAAAGGATCCAATCACTCCCTAACCACACCCCCAAGTATAAGAGATATCTGTGTCCAGCTCTTGTGTCTTAAGTTAGAATATTTTAAATATGGTCATTTAAATCAGATCAGAGATTGAACAAGCATTCATACTGTTACCAACCAGGTTCCTGGCCTTCCCGCATCAGCAGAAATTGATAAGAGGCCAGATAAGAAATTCAGGCAAGGGTTTACTGGGGCTTCTGCTACAGCACGGGGGAATGTAGCAGGTTCCCTTGCTTGCTGGCTCTCTGAGTCAGAGTGAGCTGGTTCCTTAAATGGGGTAAAAGGAGCAGTGTATCAGGGGTCAGGCCAGAGGGCTGGCTTAGGTGGTTTGCCCACCCTTATTTGGTGTGGAGTGCAGCAGGCACACATAGACCACTGCTTTTGCTCCTGACACCCTGGTTTTGCTCCTGGCTTTTCAGAAGTGGCAGCTGCAGTTTTTTTGGTTTTTTTCTAACATGTTGTCCATCCTTTGCCCCAACTGCAGGGCCACATGGTTATTTTTAGCACCTTATAGTTTCTCTGTATTTTGTTGCTAGAGGAGACACCCGTCCTGCTGCAAGCACCGCAGCACTGCCGGAAAGAGCCCCTGGTCTCAGGTCCCAGCCTGTCTCAGTATGTCCCTTTATATGTGCCAGGCCCTGTCCTAAGTGTGGTGCATACGGTCACACTTTCAATGAGCCACGAGGCTGGATCTATTATTATTTCCACCATGGATGGGGAAGCCAAACCAAAGAGAGGCCACACTCATACACACCTGGATATGAGCCCAGGCAGTCCACCTCCAGAGTCCATGCTGTTAATCCCAACCCTGGAGTCACCCCACTCGAGATAGATCATAAGGTAAAAATGAAGATCCAGGGGATAGGAAAAAAAAAAAAACAGTGATGAATACTACACTGAAAGAAGTAGCCTACAAGAGAACAAGCAAGCAGATGTAATAACATAATCTAGACACCGAACTGTCAGTTCCACAGCTTGAACCTATGGGCATGGTCCCAACGCTGGCTAGGACACCAGGACACACTGTCAAGAGAGGCTGGAAGCAATCTGCTTTCACTAATCCAGATTAAGGGCTCCTCCTACACCAAAGGCATGAAAACATCCTCTCCCTGCCACAGATGCTGGGCCCACAAACGCAGCCTCGCATGTAGGGATAACCTTTTTACACAGGACCCAAGGCAGCTCATTGCCAAGTGCAGTAGTGTTCCTTGAACATTGTGGCACCTATTATTAGGAGAGTCACAAGGGCAGAGAGACTAGGTTCCGGGATCAAGTATGTATTTATTGAGCACCTATTATGTGCCAGCCGTGGGCTAGGTTCTGAGGACACAGGACAATGACCAGACAGATACAGCCACGCCCTCATAATACTCTCCACCTAGCCCCGATTTGCTTCACATTCTAGCTGAGGTTAACTAGAGTTTCTAGTGTCTTTTACAAGCAGACCTGGGATCGGGACAGTATGCACCTGACAGGCATACAGTTGGTGAAATACTGAATTTGTTACTGTTGTTTAGTCACTAAGTTGTATCCAACTCTTTGCAACCCCATGGACTGTAGCCCTCCAGCCTCTTCTGTCCATGGGATTTCCCAGGCAAGAATATTGGTGTGCGCTGCCATTTCCTTCTTCAGGGGATCTTCCCCACCCAGGGATCGAACCTGCATCTCCTGCACTGTAGGTGGATTCTTTACCATTGAACCACCAGGGAAGCCCAGATATTTTTCACTGTTTAGTAAATAGCCATTACCTACATCTCTTAACTGCCTCACCATTGCACGCCCTAACCTGGCCTCCTTCCCAGGACCCCNTACGCTCAGAGAGTTGGTGATGGACAGGGAAGCCTGGCGTGCTACAGTCCATGGGGTCACAAAGAATCAGACATGACTGAGCGACTTAACTGTACAGTTCTGGAAGCTAAAGTTCAAGATTAAGGTATCAGTGAGGGGGGTTCCTTCTGAGGAATTAGGAAGAGATCTGTTTTAGTCTCTCTCTTTGGCTTATAGATGGCCATATCTCTATGTCCCTTCACATCACCTTCCTTCTATGAGCATCTCTATATCCAAATTTCCCCTTTTATAAAGACACCAGGCTTATTGGGATAGAGCCAATCCTAAAGATCTCATTTTAACTTGAACACTTCTATAAATATTCTGTTTCCAGATAAGGTCATATTCTCAGGTACTAGGGGTTAAGACATGTGAATTTTGGAGGGATATAATTTAAACCATAACACCGTGATTCCCTCAAAGATTTGCTTTTGATGCTCAAATGCCAACTCTTACAAATCAGAAGTCATTATGAATTTACATTTATTTATTTATAAATCTCAATAGGATNGGTCATATTCTCAGGTACTAGGGGTTAAGACATGTGAATTTTGGAGGGATATAATTTAAACCATAACACCGTGATTCCCTCAAAGATTTGCTTTTGATGCTCAAATGCCAACTCTTACAAATCAGAAGTCATTATGAATTTACATTTATTTATTTATAAATCTCAATAGGATCTCTGATTGTATCTTTATCCTTACATTCCTGCTATAACAATCCAAAGTTAAAGTCACTCAGTCACATCGACTCTTTGAGATTCCATGTACTATACAGTCCATGGAATTCTCCAGGCCAGAATATTGGAGTGGGTAGCCATTCCCTCCTCCAGGGGAATTTTCCCAACCCAGGGATTAAACCCAGGTTTCCCATGTTGCAGGCGGATTCTCTACCAGTTGAGCCACCAGGGAAGCCCAAGAATACTGGAGTGGTTAGCCTATCCCTTCTCCAGGGGATCTTTCCAACCCAGGAATCAAACTGGGGTCTTCTGCATTGCAGGTGGATTCTTTACCAGCTGAGCTATCAGGGAAGCCCCACAACAATCCAAGTGCTCCCCAAACAATAAATTAATAACAGAATAAGCAGGTCATAGGAAAACTTTAAGGGGTGGGAAGAAAAGAAATCTCTATTAATATTTCAAAAATTTACCCAACTTCAGTAAATCAGGCCTAGGTGCCAAATTCACAATCTGCTGCTTCCAGGGGCTGCTTTATGTGCTGCTCAAAATTCTTGACAAAAGTGCTTCCTAACAGCAGAGGAATAGAAAGACATCCCAAGAATCTTGAAGACATAACCCAAAGCAGCTTACTCAGCAAGAAATTTTTGTATCTTCAGTTTAATCTTTAAATGCCACTGGAATTTTATGTTGCCCTCCAGAATATTCTTCAACTCATATGTGGCAATCGTTCTTATGAGGAAGAAAAATGCAAAACTATTTTCCTCCAAAGTTTCAAGTGACAGCCAGGAAGATGTGCCCAGTTTATCCTACGATTCCATGTGCCCCTGGCTTAATGCCCCATGTTTGAAAAGCAGAGCTTTCAGTGGAGGAAATAGGAAGTTCCACAGATAAAGGGGTTTTGTTTGTTTCCAGGGGAGAAGGAGTTTCATGCTGGTACTGCCAGGAAGCCAGTCCTTTTCCACCGAAGGACAGCATTTCCTGAAGAGCAGATACATGTTCCTCCCCAGCTGGGGGAAGAGTCTGCGAGGTGAAGAGAAAAAGGCCAGTCACAAAATTAACAATGGAGCTGCTCTTGAGCAAGGATGAGTACATCACAGGGAAAGAATGGGACCAAACAGGGGACAGAGGGGCCAGGGGCAAATGGGGTAAGAGTTCAGGGAGAAGAAAAAGCAAAGCCCAGCACAAAGCAAAGAAGTCAGCAGAGTGTGCAAAGCATACGCAAGAAAGCAGAAAGGGCATGGGAAGAAGGGTTAAGTAGATTAGACTTTGTGGCAAAGGTCAGCAAAGTCTGAAATGGTAGTGGGACAGCAGAGCACAGATACAGCTGAGCCAAGCCGAAACATCCTCGGCCTGAGCTTCAGAGAGTACCCAGAACTGCTACAAAGAAACAACTTCCTTGGGATTTCCCTAGAAGTCCAGTGGTTAGGACTCTAAGCTTTCACTGCCTGCCAAGGGCATGGGTTCAATCCCTGGTTGAGGAACTAAGATCCCACAAGTTGCAGGGTGGGGTGAGGGACAATTTCCTCTACTGTGTGTCCAGTGGTGCTATTATTCTGTCTTCTTTCCATTAGCTCGTTGTCTTGTGACATCTACTTGAGTGAAGATTCTGGGCACTGACGATGCTGAAGTTGCCAGGTGGTTTCCAAAATTAAATTCTATGAATCAGTGCTGAGCGTAAGTCTGAAAATTACTCAACCAACCCTTGAATTAATGTTAAGTCCGTGACAAGCACTGTCCTTCACATTCTGTAAGTTAAGAAATGATTCCTTGTTGGTTTTCATTTGCATGTCTTGGATTATTCAGCAAGCGCTTTGAGTATGTTCCAAGCTGGGTTCCTTTATACTCTTGCCCTAAAAAGTCCCGTTCCACTGATTTCACCTTTCCCTGCTTTGCTCGTGTACAGACGTGACAGAAAAGACATCTGTGACTGTCGGTCTCCAAAGGTCCATGGCGGCTCCCCCAACTAAAATCAGCAAATCAGGACAAAAAGTGAGACAGCCTCCACAGGTCATACTTAAGGAAATCCCTGGGATCATGGCCAATTACACCAAAACCCAACAGTACCAAAATGAAAGCAAAGAAATAAAAACGAACCTCTTCTATTTATAACGGAGACAATTCTCTGTTCTCAGACTCGGGTGTGTAAGGAATGCAACTTTACTATTCTCTAATAATCTGATGTACTTTAAAATTCTCCATTTGGTAATTGTACACAATTCAAAGTCTCTGCCCAACCCCATCTTCCTAAGGTAACGTCCAAATTCCATGGCCTTCCTTACTGCATGCCAAGGTTCCAGAGGCAGAGCGGCACCTGGTCCTGCCCCCACTCCCAACTGCCTACAGAGGGTGGGATCATTGGTCCTCTCTGGGTACCAAGGAGACCTTCTCTCCTAAACCACAGGGCCTTCTCTGCCGCTAAGCCAACCTCCACGCCTTCCATGCCGCTTTCGGAGCACTTTCCCCTGTGCTAAGCAAGGGCCCTGGGAAGTGCTTCTCTGCCTCCCTAAGACTTGAAGCCATTTCTACTTGAATCCTCCAGGGCCATATTGGTGATGAGAACCTCCTCTCCAGACTTTGCCTAAACACAGGGGCACGGGTTTCCACTGCGCTCTGGTTCCCCAGGCTTGTGAGCATCTGGTACTCACTGTCCTTTAGGACTCATCCTAGACACAGGGCACAGCCTGCCTCCTCAAGGGCCATAAACACTGTCCTCTACTCCTTCCTCTCCACCATCCCCACCCCTCACCAAGGCCATAATGACCCCACTAATAGGGGGGATGTCTGAGGAGCACTTCTCTTACTCATCAGGCATCCTTCGAAATCTGTTCTCTACGTGCTGAGTTCTTTGGTGCCCCCAAGAGGACCAGGTTTTGGAAAAGCAAGAATCAGGCACTGATTTCTAAATTCCACTATGTCACTTGTGCCCTGAGGCAGTGAATGTGAAATGCCCTAGCCGCCTAGGCAGGGGGATGTGCCATGACTAAGAGGAGCCAGACGAACAAAAACCTCAGTGAATAACTTGAAATGGTATCCTGCCACCTACCCCATCGTCCTTCAGCTGTCCACATGGCTAGGCCTCTCTCTGCTTTCCTTTCATGCTTTGTCCCTTTTGAACTCTCCCATTCAAAGTCCCTCGTGAAAGCATCAAAATAATTAGGTGTTGTAATTGCTGTTTGCACAGGGACTAGAGGAAAGGGCAAAGGGGGCTTTTGGCTAGTCATGCAGGGGTGAAACAGCAGGAACAGTTCAAGGAACAGCAAGCAACAGAACATGGTTAAGAAGTAGGGGGCAAGTATCTCCTTTATGCTTTAGAAAAAGACTGTATTTGTACATGGACATACACACGTGAGTGAAGCTACAGAAGAAGATCTTGGGAGGGCAGTGGAATTGGGAAGGGAACTTCCATGCTTTTTCTCTGTATGCTTTATTTTCTTTACATTATCTCCAAAGAGAAAGAATCTGTGTTCTGTAGAAAAATGAAAAGCGGGATGCATCTGGAAGATGAGTGGCAGATAAAGATTCATAGACAGGCAGGAAAGATGAAAAGAAATGCCTTCACAAGGAGTTTGATCATTATTGTAAAGCTGGTAAAATACAGACAGAATTTGAGAACCCTAATTAGTATCTTTTGATTATTGAATCAACACATACTTACTGTAAGGGATTTGGAAAATACAAAGAAATATGAAAATAATTAGTAATCTCATTCCCAAGAAATAGCCAATGTTGATGACATTTTAGTACATTTTCTACCAATTTGAATACATGTACTTAAATATTTTTACTTTTATGGGGTCATTCTGTATAAATAATTATTTTGCTCCTGTGTGATTTTTATTTACATTGTTTACTGCTTACAGAAATATTACGCTCATCATTATTAAAAAACTCAAACAGATACCTTAGAAAGTGAAATTTCCCCAAATCTCATCATCATAGTTAATAGTTTGGTGTAGACTTTTCCAATGAAACAGATGTTTATTGAAACAGGAATATACTGCACAAATGTTCACCAACTTACTCTTTCCATTTCACAGTCAATTTCCCCCCGTCATCTGATTTCTTCAGTTGATAGAGATCAACCTCAGTTTTTCTACCAGATATAATATGTTTTATTACGTGGGATATATCTTATTTAACTACTGCCCATTGATAGACATTTAAAACATTTCCAGGTTTAACTATTACAAGAAATGCTTTAGTGAATATTTTTATACGTATGTATGTGTGTACATATGGATGAACATATATATATATATAATTCCATGCAGTTATGAAAATACTTCCTAAGATAAAATTCCTAGAAATGAATTGTTAGGTCAAATAGGAAGCACATTTTAAATGTTAAAGGATGTTGTCAAACTCCTCGAAAAATGCTACGGAAATAGATAGTTCCAATAACAGAGTAGGAGAGTACCTTTTAGCCAGATGTCAGCAATACTCACTATTATTGATCTTTTAATATTTAATATGATTGGCAACACATATTATTATTTTACAAACATTTTCCTCAGGCAGACACTTGCTTTTGTTATTATTATAATTTTAATTTTGCTTTACAAAGAAAACTTTAATTGTGTGCAGCCCAATTTATGGTTCTAAGATTGTAAAAACGTTCATCTATTTTTAATTGTGTAACTTTTGTTTTATATTTAAATATTGAATCTAGCTACAATTTCCTTCAGTTTAAGAAATGAAGCAAAGAGGCAAGTTGCTTTCAGTAAAAGTTTTAATGCAATACAAGATACATACAGAGATATGTGCAACACATAAACGTACAGTAACTTACAGTACTTACTTTTCACAAGTAAACTCCCCCGTGTACCACACCATCCAGTTCAAGAGACGGAACACAACCCACACCTCAGAAGCCCCCTCGTTTCTCCTTCCAGTCATTATCACCTCTGAGAACCAATATCCTGGTTTATATATCCCAGATATTAGTTCTGCCTGTTTTGGTGTCTGGCTTCTTTTTCTCAGCATTTTACCTGTGAGATTCATCGAGTTTCTGCATGTAGCTTAGATTACTTATTCTTATTTCTACATATATTGCTAGAGTATGAATATACTACTATTTATTTATCCTTTTTACAGTTTGACCTCCTTCTAGTTTGAAGCTATTGTGAATAATATGAATGCTATGAACATTCTTACACATGATTTTGGTAATCATATATATATATTTTTGTTGTTGTTGTTGAATACATAGCTAGGAACGAAATTTAGGGTAGGGTATACAGTGTTCACGGAGAAAGCGATGGCACCCCATTCCGTTACTCTTGCCTGGAAAATCCCATGGACGGAGGAGCCTGGTAGACTGCAGTCCATGGGGTCGTGAAGAGTGGGACACGACTGAGTGACTTCACTTTCACTTTTCACTTTCATGCACTGGAGAAGGAAATGGCAACCCACTTCAGTGTTCTTGCCTGGAGAATCCCAGGGACGGGGGAGCCTGGTGGGCTGCCGTCTATGAGGTTGCACAGAGCCGGACACAACTGAAGCGACTTAGCAGCAGCAGCAGCATAGTGTTCAGCCTTAGTATATACTACCAAACAGTTTTCCAAAGTAGTTGTATCAGTTTACACTCCTACCAATAATGTTCTTGTTGTTTGGTCACTAAGTTGTGTCCAACTCTTTGTGACCCCATGGACTGCAGCACACTAGGCTTCCTGTCCTTTGCTATCTCCGGGAGCTTGCTCAAATTCATGTCCATGGAGTCGGTGATGCTATCTATCTCATTCTCTGCCATACTCTTCACTGTTTGCCTTCAATTTTTCCCAGCATCATAGTCTTTTCCAGTGAGTTGGCTCATTGCATCAGGTGGACAAAATATTTGAGCTTCAGTATCAGTCCTTCCAATGAATATTCAGGGTTGATTTCCTTTAGGATTGACTGCTTTGATCTCCTAGCTGTCCAAGGCTTTCTCAAGAGTCTTCTCCAGCACCACAGTTCGAAAGCATCAATTCTTTGGCACTCAGTCTTCTTTATGGTCCAACTCTCACATCTGTACATGACTACTGAAAAAACCATAGCTTTGACTATATGGACCTTGGTCAGCAAAGTGACGTCTTTGCTTTTTAATACACTGTCTAGGTTTGTCATAGTTTTCCTTCCAAGGAGCAAGCATCTTTTAATTCTACAGCTGCAGTTACCATCTGAAGTGATTTTGGAGCCCAAGAAAAAGTCTGTCACTGCTTCCACTTTTCCCCCTTCTATTTGCCATAAAGTGATGGGACAGGCTGCCATGATCTTAGTTTTTGGAATGTTGAGTTTTAAACCAGCTTTTCACTCTCCTCTTTCACCATCATCAAGAGGCTCTTTAGTTCCTCTTCACTTTCTGCCATTAGAGTGGAGAAAGGAATAGCAAACCACTCCAGCATTCTTGCCACGAGAACCCGATGAACAGTATGCAAAGGCACCAACAATATATGAGATTCCAATTGTTCCACATTCTTCAACACTTGGAATTGCCTGACTTTAATTTTAGCCACTTTGGTGGATACCAAGATATACTTATTGTAGCTTTAATTTACATTTCCTTGAGAATTAGTGATGTTGGGGACTTTTTATTGACCATATGAAAGTTCCTTGTCCATTTTTCTCTTTAATCTGGATTACTTGCCTTTCTCTTATTGATTCATAGTTCTTTGCAGTATCTGCTACTCTGTTGGAGAAGACAATGGCACCCCACTCCAGTACTCTTGCCTGGAAAATCCCATGGCTGGAGGAGCCTGGTGGGCTGCAGTCCATGGGGTCACTACGAGTTGGACATGACTGAGCGACTTCACTTTCACTTTTCACTTTCATGCATTAGAGAAGGAAATGGCAACCCACAAGAGTTCTTGCCTGGAGAATCCCAGGGACGGGGAGCCTGGTGGGCTGCTATGTATGGGGTTGCACAGAGTCAGACACGACTGAAGCGACTTAGCAGCAGCAGCAGCTCTGTGGCTTGTTCTGTCATTCTCTTCGTGACGTCTTTCGATGATGAGTTCTTAATTTCAATCTAATCTAGTTTATCAATATGTTCCTTTATAGTTAGCGCTTTGGTGTCTTACTCAGGAGATGTTTGCCCATTCTAAGGTTGCAGACATGCTTTTACATTTTCTTCTAAGAGCTTTATTATCTTACTGCCATATTTAGATCTACAGTGCATCTGGAATTGAATTCTATGAATGGTTTGAAGAAGGGGACCAAGATTCATTTTTCCTACATGGCTATTAAATTTGAACCAGCACCAATTTATTGAAAACATATCCTTTCTCTCCTACATTTTGGCATCACCTTTGTTGTAGATCAGTGAGCACATGAGAATTTCTTCCTAAACCCTCTACCATGTTCCATTGTGCCATTTGTCTGTTCTGGTATATACATCACAATCTTAATTACTATAGCTTTATAATTAGTCCACATATCTGACAGTTCTCTCAGTTTTGTTCTTTTCCTTCATGTTTGTTTTGGCCCCTTTCCTTTCCACACAAATTTTATAATCAGTTTGCCAATGCCCATTTTAAAAGCCTACTGGGATTTTGAATGGTGCATGTAATTTATAGAATGATTTGAAGGAAACTGACATCTTTACAACATTGAGTCATCCATTCTATGAACATGGTATATCTCTACATTTCTTTAAGTCTCATTTCTCTCAATATGTCTTCTTGTATTCAGTGTAGAGATCTTATACATCATTATTACGTTTATTCCTATAAATGTGATGTGTGTGTGCAGATAAGTGGCATCATTTTTTAATTTTCTATTTTTGTTACTAAAACATACAGTACAATTGATTTTTATATATTGACCTCATATTCAGAAGCCTGCTAAATTTACTTATAAATTCTAAGAGTTTACCTTTGCTTTTTCTAAACACACAGTCATGTTACTCCTAATAATCACGGTTTTATTTCTTACTTTCCAATGCCTCTTGTTTCTTTCTCCACCCATGCTGCAACAGCTAGGACTTCTAATGCAAAATTAAATAAAAGTGGTGATAGCAGATATCCCAGGGAGAAAACTTTCACCATTGCACTCTGGGATTCTCCAGCTTCAGAAACCGGGAAGAGAGGATCTATAACAACGAGGGCAGAGGAGCATCCAGTGAGGTGAAATTCTCATGTGTATTCTGAGCCTGTTTCTGAATTCTCCACTCTGTTCTCCTGATCTTTTTTCTCTGTTCCTGTTTCAGTTTTCATTCTTTTTAATTCCGAATAACAGACAACCCAGCTCAAATTTATATCAGCAATGAAAGAAAAACCAAGTGTGACTCCAATAATGTCTGCTGTGTTCTCCCCCATGGGGGCCTCATCCTCGGTTTCATGTAATAATGACAAAGCTGGAGTCCCATGAGCAGGAAAACAGTGAATTCTGCTGGGCACAGAGTCCACAGATGTCCACCACCATTACAATTCCTCTGCCAACACCACAGGGGTTTACGTACTTTACCTATGGATACACTTTTAATAACTAGCAAAGCTTTTAAGTTAACATCACTATGGTTCTTTAAAAAAATTTTTTTTCCAGCTATTCCTTCATATTTATTCTGAAAGGATCAGCACTTCTAATCTGTCTCCTTCCATTCTTGTCACAGGGGTCTGCTTCCCCAAAGCACCTTGGGTTTTTCTTGCCTACAAGCATGCTACCTCCTCATCCCTCCCTTAGAATACCTCCTTCTTTTCTCTCTTCCTAACCATAAGTTGACCCTCCGTCAACACACAGATCAATCTCCCCTCTCCATGATATCTTTCTCAGTTACCGCATCTGGAATTGTTATCTCTGTCTTCCTATGTACTTAAGAGCATAAAAAACATTGTTTTAATGATCCAGATTTGTCAACTACCTTTTCCTATTTGTCATTCTCCCAACTAGACTATGAATTCATCCAGGAGGAAATCCTTATTTTCATATTTCTATATAAGCGTCTCAGCAATCTGCCCAACCATAAACACACAGTTTCTACACTGAATGTTTTTAAACCCTGGGCTGGTTAAGCTATCACCCCTGTTTTTTCTCACCTTCCTTTCAAAAGAATGAAGAGTACTAGAAGAAAGTAATGAATAATGTGTGTGGTTTATGATGTGGATTCTGCTCTGCAGGTGAACCCCATCGTCTGGGAATGGTTGTAGGTACTTAGTCCATAGCACCCTGGATCCTGAGGTTTTGGTTTTAGATACCATGCAAGTATAGTGATGCTGGAGTATAGTGATGAGTAATACAGACATGGTGCCTGTCTTCACAAAGCTCAAAAAGTTACTTTCCAGTGCTGTAATTATTACCTTCTTTTCATAATAGTTTTAATTAAAATAAATTCTTACTTTTAACCTAATCAATTTTCTTAATCCTTTCTTAAATTTAACACTCTTTGCCTCTCATTTAATAAGCCCTTCCCATGCAGAGATTATGAAGGTGTTCTCTTGTTTATCAAAACGTTTATAGTTTTTCCTTTCATGTTTAAGTTTTTAAATCTCCTTAAAATTTATTTTTACATATTGTATACCGTGATAGTCAGATTGTGTTTTTCCACTGTTTTTCCATGGTGTTTTTCCACTGGTCAAATACCATTTATCAGAAAATTCAACGCTAACCTGTAATGTGTACTTTGCAATACATAAAAAGTCCATAAATGCACAGTTTTGTTTCTGGGCACCCTATTTTGTGCTAATTGATAAGCTATCTTTGAATCAGTTCTGCTCTTTCGATATTACTACAGCTTTATAATAAGACTTGACATCCATAGAGCAAGTCCTCTGACCTAGTTCTTCAAAATGTTTTAGTTATGATTGCAGATACTTCTATTGCTCCTTATAGTTCTGTCATCCTTTTCTTTATATATTACGCTAGGCTATTAGCATATATTTAATATTTAAACTGATACTTTTCCTGGTAAAAATAACTTTTTATCCCTAGTGATGTTCTTAACCATAATATCTGGTTCACCTGACATTGTGCTTATTGTTTGACAGTATACAGTTTACCATTCTTTCTCTTTCATTCTTTGTATAGTTTTAAGTTATAGATAAGTCTTTCTCATCTCTGTTTCTATTCTTTCCTTGGTTATTCTAGAAAATGCAACATACATTGTTCACTTGTCAGTCTAAGAATAATTATTAACCTTTACTCTCCTTAAAGGAAATACCAAGGCCTTAGAATGCTTTCTTAATTTACATGCCATTGTTGTCTTATATTCAATTTTCCATATTTTATTGCATAAGATATTAAATTTCTGTTTTATATTTCCTTTTTCTTTTGTTTACCTACATTGTTTACCTCTTTACTATCTTTTGTCTTTTACCACTGGAATCATTTTCATTCTGCCTAAAGGAAAAAAATCAGTGAAGTTTGTGGGAGGCAAATTCATAAAGTGGTAGCAAACTACATTTTCTTTACATAGAAATGTCTTTATACTGTCATCTTCTTGAAAGACAGTTTCTCTGTGCATAGAATCCTAGGTTATCAGCTACTTCATTACAGAAAACATTCCACTGCTTGCTTTCTTCCATTGCTGGGAAGTGTGCAAATCACTCTTTTCAAGGCAAATTATCTTTTTCTCTGGGTATTTTTAGAATTTTCTCTTTGCCTTTCTTGAGAACTTTTGGCTTGATATATTTTATTAATTCTGGAAAAACATCAGTCATTATCTCCGCAAATAGTTGCTGCTGATCCATTCACCGTTTCCTTTTGGAACCTCAATTAAAAGTACATTAGAACTCCTCGCATTATCTTCCATGTCTCTTTTTAAATTTTATTGCAGTATAGTTATCTATCCTCCAGATGCCTTTTAACGTCTCTTCCATAGTTTCTGTCTTGTTGTCTTCCTATGCAGCATTTTGGGTAATTTCTTATGGCATCTAACTCACTATCTCTCTTTGCTTTGATCTAATATGTGGTCTAATGGTAACCCATTCGGTTTTTAGATTTCAGTTTTGTAGTTCTATTTCTAGAAGCTCAATATGGTCTTTTTCCAACCTGTTAAGTAACTTTTAACTGTTAGTCATTCTCTGAAGACATTCAAAGTTTGCTTTAATTATTATGGACATAATAAGCATAGTTATTTATTTGTCCCTGATAATTCAATACATAAAAAATTTACGGGTCCTTTTGTTCACTCATCATGTTTTGTTTCTGACTGTTACTGCTCACTGACCTTGGAAAACTAGAAAGATTACTTCCTTTAGAGAAGATTCATCTTCTGCCAGGCTAGGGGAGGGGAAGGGAAAAGAGCACTATCAACCTGGAACTATCTTAAAGCTAATTCATGGTTTGAAGTTCTCTGAATCAAGGTGATATAAAACCATCCTCAAAATCTGTACAAAGGCCAGCCAGTGGCTGCAGCCTACCCTTTCGTTTTTCTCTCACTCTTCTCAGTGCCTGAGCACCTTCCCTGTTGCCACTTAGGATGGGGAGACATGGTTTTACTTCTGGTTCACCTCTGCCCTGAGGAGTTCCAGCTCTGTTTGGAGACAGTCTCCCGAGACTATCCACATTGAGCAGCGCCTGAACCTTGAGTGCTAAATTCCTTGTCTTCAAGGCTGCCAAAAGCAAAGCCCATATTTATTAGGATCAACAAATCTTCTCAGGATAAAAGCTACTTAAGTGCTCTAGTGATTTGTACATCTCTGTCTCTGATTTCACCTGATCACAGATTTGGGCCTGACAGTTCTTTTTTCTCTTCTCAGCTCTTTAGAGTTTTTGTCTTAATTTTAAATTTTAAAAAATATCTCTAACATTTTAAGATTTTTCAAAGGGAACTGCGGTCCAAATAAACTTACCTATCATTATCAGAAACAAATGTCTACCATTTCCTTTTTTCATGATCACTGAATTCGTTTTCTTTAACAGCTATAGTATTTGCATGAGGTTCCTCTTGGCACGCGGAGAAGGCAATGGCACCCCACTCCAGTACTCTTGCCTGGGGAATCCCAGGGACGAGGAGCCTGGTGGGCTGCCATCTATGGTGTCACACAGAGTCGGACACGACTGAAGCGACTTAGCAGCAGCAGCAGCTTCTTGGCAGGAGAGGGGAGGACGACCAGGATATCCTTTCAAACTACCTGTTTTCACAACCCAAAGGCTCTCTTCCTCCTTGCTACCATAGAGACAGAATAGATATGGCTACTTTCCTATGTGATTCTTTAACAATCATTCTTCTTTTCCCTCTTTGAATCAAACTACGTCAGGAGACTGCTTCTACCAGCTATACATCCAGTTTCGACAAAAATTACTGCAAGCAAGGGATGTAGCTTTTACACATCATGGTACACTTTTCACCTTAAAGAATGTGATGTTTATGGTACTTATTAAGACTGATCTTTGCTGCTGCTCTCTGTCTCTCTCTGTCTCTGTACTGCCTCCCTTCACTTCTTCCCACCTGGCTTCCCCCTGATGTCATCTATCTGGGACAGTCTTTACACACATTTTGAAGTCTATAGATTAAATTTCTCTCCTAGTTGAGCTGGAAATGGAGCTTGCAAGATNTTTGGCTTGATATATTTTATTAATTCTGGAAAAACATCAGTCATTATCTCCGCAAATAGTTGCTGCTGATCCATTCACCGTTTCCTTTTGGAACCTCAATTAAAAGTACATTAGAACTCCTCGCATTATCTTCCATGTCTCTTTTTAAATTTTATTGCAGTATAGTTATCTATCCTCCAGATGCCTTTTAACGTCTCTTCCATAGTTTCTGTCTTGTTGTCTTCCTATGCAGCATTTTGGGTAATTTCTTATGGCATCTAACTCACTATCTCTCTTTGCTTTGATCTAATATGTGGTCTAATGGTAACCCATTCGGTTTTTAGATTTCAGTTTTGTAGTTCTATTTCTAGAAGCTCAATATGGTCTTTTTCCAACCTGTTAAGTAACTTTTAACTGTTAGTCATTCTCTGAAGACATTCAAAGTTTGCTTTAATTATTATGGACATAATAAGCATAGTTATTTATTTGTCCCTGATAATTCAATACATAAAAAATTTACGGGTCCTTTTGTTCACTCATCATGTTTTGTTTCTGACTGTTACTGCTCACTGACCTTGGAAAACTAGAAAGATTACTTCCTTTAGAGAAGATTCATCTTCTGCCAGGCTAGGGGAGGGGAAGGGAAAAGAGCACTATCAACCTGGAACTATCTTAAAGCTAATTCATGGTTTGAAGTTCTCTGAATCAAGGTGATATAAAACCATCCTCAAAATCTGTACAAAGGCCAGCCAGTGGCTGCAGCCTACCCTTTCGTTTTTCTCTCACTCTTCTCAGTGCCTGAGCACCTTCCCTGTTGCCACTTAGGATGGGGAGACATGGTTTTACTTCTGGTTCACCTCTGCCCTGAGGAGTTCCAGCTCTGTTTGGAGACAGTCTCCCGAGACTATCCACATTGAGCAGCGCCTGAACCTTGAGTGCTAAATTCCTTGTCTTCAAGGCTGCCAAAAGCAAAGCCCATATTTATTAGGATCAACAAATCTTCTCAGGATAAAAGCTACTTAAGTGCTCTAGTGATTTGTACATCTCTGTCTCTGATTTCACCTGATCACAGATTTGGGCCTGACAGTTCTTTTTTCTCTTCTCAGCTCTTTAGAGTTTTTGTCTTAATTTTAAATTTTAAAAAATATCTCTAACATTTTAAGATTTTTCAAAGGGAACTGCGGTCCAAATAAACTTACCTATCATTATCAGAAACAAATGTCTACCATTTCCTTTTTTCATGATCACTGAATTCGTTTTCTTTAACAGCTATAGTATTTGCATGAGGTTCCTCTTGGCACGCGGAGAAGGCAATGGCACCCCACTCCAGTACTCTTGCCTGGGGAATCCCAGGGACGAGGAGCCTGGTGGGCTGCCATCTATGGTGTCACACAGAGTCGGACACGACTGAAGCGACTTAGCAGCAGCAGCAGCTTCTTGGCAGGAGAGGGGAGGACGACCAGGATATCCTTTCAAACTACCTGTTTTCACAACCCAAAGGCTCTCTTCCTCCTTGCTACCATAGAGACAGAATAGATATGGCTACTTTCCTATGTGATTCTTTAACAATCATTCTTCTTTTCCCTCTTTGAATCAAACTACGTCAGGAGACTGCTTCTACCAGCTATACATCCAGTTTCGACAAAAATTACTGCAAGCAAGGGATGTAGCTTTTACACATCATGGTACACTTTTCACCTTAAAGAATGTGATGTTTATGGTACTTATTAAGACTGATCTTTGCTGCTGCTCTCTGTCTCTCTCTGTCTCTGTACTGCCTCCCTTCACTTCTTCCCACCTGGCTTCCCCCTGATGTCATCTATCTGGGACAGTCTTTACACACATTTTGAAGTCTATAGATTAAATTTCTCTCCTAGTTGAGCTGGAAATGGAGCTTGCAAGATTTTCATTATTACTTTTTCACCTTTCGTGTTGTTTTTGAATGTTTTCAAGGGAGAGAGAGGAAAATGCTAACTACTGAAATAATGTTTATCCTCAAAGGTCAGAATCACCCTGATTCCTGTAACTCATATGCAGTACAAAAAAAACACATCATTAAGTCCTGTCAACTCAGTCTTTGAGATATACTCGTAACTTGTTCACTTTGACCTCCTCCATCTCTACCCTAGTCCCAGTCACCGTTGTGTTTTATCTGGTTTATTGCGTAGCCTCCTAACTAGCTGTCCTACAGATACCTTAGGTGCTTTGCAGTCGATTCTCCATAAGGTATTTACATTTCTAAAGTTTTTAATTGAAGTAGAGTTGATCACAATGTTGTGTTAGTTTCAGGTATCCACCAAAGTGGTTCGGTCATACTGAGAATACATACATGCCCTATTTCAGATTCTTTTTTCATTGTAGGTTATTATACGATATTGAATTGAGTTGCCTGTGTATACAGCCCTTGCTTACCTATTTTCTATACAGCAGTTTGCATCTGCTAATCCCAAGCTCCTAATTCATCCCTCCCCTCACTCCGTTTCCCTTTGGTAATGCTAAATTTATTTTCTATGTTTATGAGTCTGTTTATGTTTAATAAATAAATTCATGCATATTATCTTTAAACTCCATATATAAGAGATATCATATGGTATTCATCTTTCTCTGTCTGACTTCATTCATTTAGTATGATAATCTCTAGGTCCATCCATGTTGCTGCAAATGGCATTATTTCACTCTTTTTTATGACTAATATTCCATTTATATCTATATACCAAATCTTCTTTATCCATTCATCTGCCAGACATTTAGATTGCTTCCATGTCTTGGCCACTATAAATAGCAACATTTACATTTTTTAAGACATAAGCCAAATCATGCCACCTGTCCTCAAAATCTTCCAATGGCTTCCTATCTCATGAGAATAAAATTCAAAGTATTTAACATAGCTGTGAGGCCCTAATCCCCTCTCTCCCTTCTCTCCTCTCCTGTTATTGTTCCATTCCAGCCACAATGTCCTCCTTGCTGCTCTCCAAACAGATCAAGCATATACCCACCTCAGGACCTTTGCACTTGCTAAATTGCTACCACCTTAGTTCCCTCATGGTTCGCTCCTCATTTCTTTCACATCTCTGCTCAAATATAACTTTGTCAGGAGGTCTTCCTTGAACAACTGCTCTTAACATCACTACCCCACACATCCACTCCACATCTCCTTACCCAGTTTATTTCTCTTCTTGGCACTTATTACCACCTTATTTTTCTTATACTTACTTGCTTTTTTGTTTGGAGTTGTTTTCTACAACCAAAATGTAAAGTCTATGAGAACAGGGCTTCTGTCTGCTTTTGTTCACTGATGTATCACAAGCATGTAAACAGTACCTGGAGCCGCAGTAAGCACCCAGTAAACCCCATTGAATGAATGCTATGGCTACAGAGGAACCAGCTGCAAGACGTGCAGTGAGAGCAGAAACCGCGCGGCTCCTCCATTTGCTATCACGCTGTCTCTCACTACTTGCTGTCCAGCTGCTCTGCTCATCAGCAACCTCCAGCATCCTTGTAGCTGAGTCTACAAGTCTTTCCCACCTGAGGTTCCTCAGCTCAGTGTCTAAATCCCAAATATCTGACCGGTCTGCCTTAGTCCAAGAACCCACCCAGAATCCAATTCACCACTGTTGAGGGACAGATGGGGGTGGTGGGTAGACGTGTCTATTCACATGCCAAGTAGAGTCACCTTCTCCAAACTCTCTAAAAATGGGGGAAATGCTGGCAATCTTTAACTCAGATGCAGAACAAGCCTCCACTAACACATCCCTGACAATGGCAGAGAGAATGTACGTGAGTTCTTTTGATACAAGGGTGCCTCTAACAAGTGTCTTCAGAGTCCTGTGAGTAATATAAGTGAGTGAAGAGGGCACGGTGGTAAAGATGGCAAACTCAGGAATCTCTGCTACATCCAAAGAATTGCAGCTACTAGAACTAACTCCTGCCAAGGAGGAATGTGGGTCTGGAGTTGCCAGATCTTCTGATGGTTCAAGAGAAGCCAAGAAATTTGGAAATTTGGAAATTGTAGTGTGAAATATGCCACTTTAAAAATGACAACTAATCCAATTTTTTAAAAACAAAACACCATGCAGACCAAATAAAATACATCTGCTGATCAAATTTGGCTCAGGGCTACTCGTGAGCAATTCGGTTTTATACAGTCAGCTCAAAAATAGGACGCAGGTAATTTATCACACTCAAGAGCAATGTTTCCCAAGGGGTTCAGTGTGAAGATTTCATTAGCTGGAGTAACCAGAACTCTCGGTCCCCTTTTACAGCACCTGCCCTATCTTCTCTGCCAGTCCTGATACAAATGCCCACCAACTTTTACCCATGAGAGACACGGCTTAGTGGAAGGAATTACAGCCTTGGAATCAAATAAATTGGGTTAAAACCCAGTGCTACCTCCTAGCTTTCCTTAACTTCTCTAAAATTCAGTTTCCTCATCTGCAACCTGAGAATACTAATTCCTACCTAGAAGCATTCTAAGAAATGAAATTAATATAAGCAAAGTGCCTGTACATAATAGAGGCACAGAATAGGTAACTTTTATTAATAGAGTAGGAGCCAGTCTTCCCATAGAAAGACATGATAGCTGAATATCTACAATTGTGATACAGGATGTTCACAAGCTCATACCACCTAAATCTTTTGTGGGATAAGTAGAGGGAAAAGATGCATTTAATAAATAAAATGCGGATAAGAAATAGAGTCATGCAAGGGCCCAGGTCTTCACACTAATGGAAATACTGGTGAACCTAGTCCAGAATGAATACATTTGTAGAAACCAGCACTAATTAAAATTCATAGACATCAATTATCTGATTATTCAAGAACTCTCTCAACTTTTGAAGCCAGGTTTTGTATGCATATTACAACACAACATTGAGTCAAGTAGATGCATGCCAGTTCTCCAATGGCCTAAAAATTTAATCCTGTAGCTCAAGGAGACATAATCAGGAGAAAAAAAATCCCTGCTGGCCAGGTGTAAAGGGCAGTGTTGACTCCATCTGGTGTGAGCTGCCAGAGGCCTGGAGCAGGACTGTCCAACATCCACCATCAAATGCAGGGGAGCGACTGCTATGGGAGAGAGTCCAAAGCCATCAGGAGGAATGCCTCTCTAGCCCACCCTGCCCTGCGCTTTCCAGAAAGGGGCCAGGTGCAAGCTGGAGGGCCACACAACACACACCTGAAGGGTCATGAAACAGGAAAGGGGTCATCCTAAAATGACACATGCAAATGAAGCTCAATGCAGGAACTGAGAGCACCCTGGACTGCAGAAATCAGAAACACCTTTCTCCTGGCAGGGAGCTCTAAATAGGTTTCGCCCTCCATGACGTTTAAAAAGAGCTTTGTCTCTGATTGGCTGTGCTTCCCCACCAAGGAAACCTGACCTCCCCCATCCCAGATCTGCCTGGGCCTATTCCTATTCCTCAGGCCCTCATGGCTGTTATAATCATGCACGTCCATTATCAGCTTTCCTCCAGGGGGTACCAAGCACCAGAAAATCACTTATCTCCTTCACTGTCAAGCCTTCCCTGATAGGCAGGTCATCAGTAATTATTTAAGCTATTTTCTAGATTTAAAAGGTGGGGGTGCGAGGTAGTCTAACATGGGTGGAGTATAGACCAAGATAGACAGGAATTGGCAATCGTTGAGGCTGGGCATTGGGCAAATAGAAGCTTCTAATATTCTTTTTCTCCATTTTTGGGTATGTTTCAAATTTTCCATACTATAAAAGTTTTGAAACAAAGGTTTCAGGAGAACATAGCTACAACTGAAAACAAAATCAGGTGCTCAACCCTCTCCATCCTGTGTCTGGACACAGAAGAATCTGGAAAAGTGCTCAGATCAACAGCCTCCAGGGTTCCTGCACTCCCAGGACAGAGATAGTATCTTCGAGGCATACACTCAGTGTCCTCAACAAACCACCTTTGAAAAATTCCCTAGAACTTTTCAGAATTATTCTGGCAAGATCCCGCTTCCCTTCTTGGCCTATAAACCCTTGTGCCTCCCCAAATTACCCTGACAACCTCAACCCACTCCAAGGGCCTCTACTTCCTGTTCCAAACTACCATGTTGAGCAATCCAGTTATTGAAATAGCTCCTGGGTGGCAGACGAGTGTCTGTTAACTGCTTCTCCCTCCTGCAAGTCAGAAGCAAGGGTGCTGTTATCACTTTCAAGGAGCCAAGGAACACTTTATACTTTCTTCTTCCTCTTCCTTCTAACCTCACTTTGCTCCTAATAAGAAATTGTTTTCATTATCTCAAGTGGAGTTTTTCAACCCAACCCTGTGAGCATCTCAGCATTTCCTGTTTGGCGGGCCAGCCTGTGCATTGTGGGGTGTTCAGCAGCTTCCCCGGTCTCTGCCCACTGGATGCCCATAGCATATACACTGTCCCCAGTTGCCACAACCAAAAATGTCTCAAGACATTGCCAAGAGTTCCTTAGGGGGCAAAATCGCCCCTGGTTGAAAACCACTTGTCTAAAAGATACTGAAAAACCAAGATCAATATGGTCCTGGCAAAAAAAAGAGAGAGATATACAGTTTATTTCCATATTAGATAACATATTTCAATGTATATATTATAAACAAGAATACTGAAGAAATATCATATCCCAAGTCAGAAGCACATAAAGGAACAAGACAAAAATGAGCTCGTAATGCTTGCAACTATTTCTTCTGTCTTCGTGGCTTCCTGTGTAAATCTTGTTTGTTTCCTCCAGATTATTCTGATTTCAAGCCAATGCAGCCATCGTTTCACAGCAAGTCCTCTCTGAAGTGCCACACCATCTGTGCTGGGAGGGGAAACTCCTAATGAGGTGAAGGGTGTTTGCCTTCCAGCACATAGTCGACAGGTGTCACTGGAGAACAGAAGCCCCAAGAGAAGACTTCCCCAAGAAATCAGAAGAAAGCACTCAGAACACATCCTCCCGGTAGAGCTTCAAATATCAGTAGATTGCCATCATGGCCAAGAAGCAAAACAAAAGGCTAAGCAAGCAGCAGGCGAGGTGGCAACACCCAAGGGGAAATGCCATTCTATTTCTTCATTACACAGAGGGAGTTTCCCGTGGGACACTCCCCTCCTCAGAAGACAGAAAATCTGTTCTCTGTTCCGCACAGGCCTCACACTAGTCAGTCTATTATTCAGCTTCGGAGGATTTACGTACAAAGCTGTCTCTCCCAGCTCCACTCCCAGTGGCCCCCTGACCCCATGAAGATGTTAGCATGTTCCTCCTCTCTGATGCTATGGACAGGCAGGAGCTGGGCGCAGGTGATGCTGTCTTTGGGGCTCGATTCCTCCTGCAATCCCACTTCACTGCCTGTCTCAACCTGGATCCCCTCAATCCTAGATTCTGGCCAAGGCCTCCTAACTGCTCTCTGGTTGAGAGTTTCTCTTCCAACCCAGGTTTCACACGGATGATGATCTTTCAAGGGCACAAGCCAGAAGAGACCAGAATCCTTCTGCTGTTTCTCGCTCCCTATCACTGGATAAAATCCCAGCTTCTTTGGCGCACATTTTCGAAGCACACCAAATGGATGGCCCAAGCGGTGTCCAAGCAGGAACAGGATGAGCACTGAGTGAAACAGGTGTGCACCCATGGGGGATTCATCCACTGGATAGGTGGTGAAGGGAGGAAGGGAAGAGGGTGTTAGATGCAAGGACCGTAAAGTTTCCTTTTAATCCTGACTTGCCATGATGCTGGAAACTCCTAGATCTGCCATTCAGATCCTGCCATCTGACCCCAAGCCTCCTGCATTGTGATACTAAATGATCACCCATGAATGCTCCTGAAGTAGTCCAGCACATGGTACCCCACTTCCATAAGATAACTTCTTTTCTGTCTTTTTTTTTTTCCAATTACAAAGGAATGGTTTTGGCAGTAACAGAATTAAAACAGTCTGAAATATTTTAAGATGAAGTGTCTCAACGACTGCACTCCCATGGTGACTACTTCCAAGCATACGACATGTGCCCTCCACTCCTTCTCCATAATACATACACACACAGGTACACACCCAACTCATTTGATACTTGATCTTACGCTGTGCCTTAGGAAGGAAAAGATTTAATTCTTACATGCATGGACTCATCTCTCTAGCTCCCCAAGAGGTTAAGCCTGGTTAGTTCATCTGCTTCAGTCGCAATTATCCCACCAATGAGGAAATGGGAGGCAGGGAGCTCAGGTTCGCTTCAAAATCACAGATTAGTTGGCAACAGAGTTAAGACCAGAATAAGAACTCCTTTCCCAGTGTTCATTATTACACTTTAAGTGCACTTCTCCACACAGTGCAGAGCATGTTCAGGAAGCAAGTAGAAATATTACTTGGGAAAAAAATAAACTACAGAGGCAGGATAGCACAGTGGTTAAGTACCTGGACTCTGAACTCAGGCTGCTCTCATTAAGAAGTAGCTTTCATTTACTTGGGGCTTCCCTGGTGGCTCAGACAGTAAAGACTCCCCCTGCAATGCAGGAGAATGGGAGTTTGATTCCTGGGTCAGGAAGATCCTCTGAAGAAGGAAATGGCAACCCAGTCTAGTAGTCTTACCTGGAGAGTTCCATGGACAGAGGAGCCTGGTGGGCTACAGTCCATGGGGTTGCAAAATTTACTTAACTATGTGACCTGAGTCAATCAACTGGGCCTCAATTTCATTGTCTGAAACTGGGGTAATGATAGTACCTCCCTTACAGGGTTGTTGCGAGAATTAGATAAGTTAATACCTATAAAGCACCCAAAAACAATGCCTGCTACCCATGTTAATAAAATCAGCATCATAGTTCTAATATAGCCCCCCAAATACAGTAAATATTATCCTTCTTAAAATTAAGTCTAGAAAGTCAAAATTAAATCTTGTTAACTTTGTTCCTTGTTCAAAAAGAAGTCAGCACTGAGGGAAAACTCACATGCTATTAGTCCACAAAAATTTAAGTGACACAGAGACGGAAATCATTTTTACAAAGAGAAATGACCTCATGATGACCTCATAGATCAAACGCATTGTAATACCTACCGTGCCAAAGAATAAAAAACCTTAACAGCCTCTAGCAGTAATTATCTAAGTAAAGTAGGCTGCAAATCTGTTGGAGAATTGTTTTTGCCATGATAATATTTCGAGTAAATTGCTGCTTCTTTACTAAAAGTACTGGTGTTGCAGAACTGGCATACTAATAGAAAGATTATTAAAGAAACACTATTAAAATGAATTAGGTATTATTAAAGATTCAACACGACAACAGTGCCTGATTACAAGAGATTTCAAGCTATATTGCTTAATGGGCAGATAAAAGTGCTAATTAAGCCCACTCTTAGAGGATGTCCCTAGGCAGGTCTACAAACCACAGGCAGCAAGAGGTCTAAGGACTAAATGAGGAACCAGTAACACCAGCCCAGTTGGATACAGTCCTACCAGAAAGATGGGGTGAGATCAGGAAGAGCCAAGGTTTTCTGCACAGAAGAGGTAACCTGGTAAAGCACACAATCATCCAACTTTTTTGAATCTCAGGATTTTTGTTTGTTTTTTTAACTGCTTTGTCAGCAACACTTCTAATTGCTCCTTTGCTTAAGTGAAGAGATCCAAATAATCCACCATAGATTGGCGACCCTTAATAAATGGTATAAGCAGGGAGAGGCAGAGAAAGCCTTGCCGTGATCACCAAAGCCTTCTCAGGCAACCAGAAAACACTGAATAGCTCTCACGGCAGCACCTCGGCCAAAAGCATCTCTTACCGCAAACACCCTAAAGCTCTCAGTGGTTCTTAAGAGTTGCTAGACTAAAGGCATTAGCCATGTGTTTCAGGATCTATTTTGCTTTCCCACCTTGTTAATTAACTAATCAGGGATGGCAAAGCACCTCACAAATATAAAGTGTCAGGGAAATGCTAAGTAAATTCACCTACATGTTCTATCAACGTCAATTACGAAAGGGGGAAGAGCTACAGGCTCAGCTGTCCCCAGAATGCTGCAAGCCAAGGGCCAGCTAACGTGAAGGCGGAGAGACCCGTGTGCCCTGCAGCAGCCTCCAGCCCAGAGCAGGGCTCTCGGCAGGACTTCTGGAAAGGAAACCTGGGCCAGGGCCACCCGGGGCAAAGCCAACGCTGCTGGAGAGGCGCATCCTCTCCGTTCAGCCTCCATCTCCCCGCATCGCTCAGATGTCAACAAACCCGGACCACAAAGTGAAACTTTCCGGGTCCCCACTGTCGTGCTGGGTGTCTGCCCTCTGCCTGCGAGAGTGGCGCGGGGACAGGTGTGGGGCCGAGGCTCAGGAAGGGACCTCCGCTCCCAGCCTCAGCGATTGTGTAATCGACCTGAGAAGGGGGTTCTCAGGACCAGCCCCACGCCGGGATGCGGAGGCGCGGCCGGG